>SRLM01000091.1:620789-884032 GCA_015708895.1 Populus ilicifolia
AACACAATTTCACCATTCAAACAAAATCATAACTCAAAATCATCATCTTTCAATTCAATCTCTCAAAATCCACCAAATAATTAATTACCCATAACAATCAAACCCATAACATTCAATTAATTCATCAATCAAACCCAAAACACAAATTTTCAAAACCCTAATATTTATCAAAATCAAAATTAAAACTTAATCAACACATATTTATATATAATCTTACCTTTAAACTTATTTCCTTCAACTTCTTTTTATTTTTCTTCTAATTTCCCTCTTTTCTCTTCTTCTTCTTTCTCCCTTCTCTCTCCTGCCGATTCTCTCTCAAATTTCAGATCACTTCTTTTGTTTTTTTTTTTACTTTCTATTTATATTTATCAAGTTTTTGTTGAATTACTACACTACCCCTCATTCATTTATACCCACATTTTAAGCCACCAAGGGCTTTATTGTATTTTCCTACTCATTTATTCAAAACATTACAATCTCCCCACCTTATAAAAGTTTCGTCCTCGAAACTTAATAGAAAAGATTGAATAGTTACCGAGGTTATTGAAAAGATGAGGATACTCCTCACGCATCTTATCCTCGAGCTCTCATGTCGCTTCCTCACGTGAATGACCTTTCTAGTGCACTTTCACTGAAGCTATATCCTTTGACCTAAGCTTCCTCACTTGTCGGTCGACTATAGCTTCCGGTTGCACCTCATAAACCATATCATCTCTCAATTCAATAGGATGAACCTCTAACACATGCGATGGATCTGGCATATACTTCCTTAGCATGGAAACATGAAATACTGGATGAATAACAGATAAATTTGGTGGTAATGCTAACTTATAAGCAACTGCCCCAACTCTCTCCAGAATCTCATACGGTCCAATAAATCGAGGACTCAACTTACCTCTCTTCCCAAACCTGAATACTCCTTTTGTTGGTGATACTTTTAAAAACACACAATCACCCACTGAAAACTCTAAGTCACGTCTTCTTCTATCTGCGTAACTTTTTTGTCTGCTCTGAGCTGTTTGAAGCTTATTTCTAATTACCTCTATTTTCTCTGAAGTAATTTGAATCAACTCTGGTCCCATTAGCCTCTTCTCACCAATCTCAAACCAATAAACTGGTGATCTACACTTCCGGCCATACAAAGCCTCATAAGGTGCCATCTCTATGCTAGTTTGATAACTGTTGTTGTAAGCAAATTCCACTAATGGTAGGAACTTACTCCAACCAACTCCAAAATCCATAACACAAGCCCTTAGCATATCCTCCAAGATCTTAATAGTCCTTTCAGACTGACCATCTGTCTGTGGGTGAAAAGCTATACTTAACTGCACTTTAGTACCCATAGCTTCTTGGAATTTCACCCAAAACTGTGATGTAAACTGTGGACCTCTATCTGACATTATTGAGATTGGCACTCCATGTAATCGTACAATCTCACTAATAAACAATTCCACCAACTTTGCATATCTATAAGTAATCTTAACTGGCAGAAAATGGGCTGATTTTGTCAACCTATCAACAATCACCCATATCGAATCATAACCCTCTTGACTCCTAGGCAATCCTGTCACAAAGTCCATTGTGATCCTTTCCCACTTCTATTCTGGAATCAATAATGGTTGCAACAATCCAGGAGGTTTCTGGTGTTCACCTTTTACCCTCTGACAGGTCAAACACCTAGAAACAAAGTCTGCTACATCAGCCTTCATCCTATTCCACCAATAACATACCTTAAGGTCTTTATACATTTTAGTGGAACTTGGATGCATTGTATAAACTGTCTGATGTGCTTCTACCATCAATTCTCTCCTCAGATCATCTACATCAGGTACACAAAGTCTATCTCTATATCTTAGTACATCATCATCACCTATCACAAAACCTACAGCCTTACCCTGCTCAACCTCATTTCTGATCCTGAGTAGTGAATCATCCTTCTTCTGAGCTACTTTTATCTTATCAAACAAATCTGACTTAACCTGAAAATGAGCAATCATTGCTCCAGCTTCACTAAGATCAAATCTGACTCCTTCATCCACTAACTTATGCAGCTCCTTAATCAGGGGGTCTTCGTACCTTCTGAATATAAGCTAAGCTCCCTGATGATTTTCTACTCAAAGCATCGGCAACTACATTTGCCTTACCCGGGTGGTAATGTATGGTACAATCATAATCCTTCAGCAGTTCCATCCATCTCCTCTGCCTCATGTTTAGATCCCTCTGCTGAAAGATATATTTCAAACTCTTGTGATCTGTAAAAATCTCACAAGTTTCACCATACAAGTAGTGCCTCCAAATCTTCAAAGCAAAAATGACAGCCGTCATCTCTAAATCATGTGTAGGATAATTCTATTCATGCTTCTTCAGTTGTCGTGAAGCATAGGCAATAACCTTGCCATGCTACATTAGAACACATCCTAACCCCACTCTCGAAGCATCACAATACACTGTGTAACCACCAAAACCTGATGGTACTACTAGAATAGACGTTGTAGTCAATCTCTCTTTCAACTCTAAAAAAATTTTCTCACAAGCTTCAGACCACTGAAACTTAACATTCTTCTGCGTTAACTTAGTCAATGGTGCAGAAATTCGAGAAAAGTTCTCTACAAATCTCCGATAATAACCGGTCAAACCTAAGAAACTTCTAATCTCTGTTGCTGAAGTAGGCCTAAGTCACTGCTTAACTGCTTTAATCTTTTGAGGATCAACCTCAATCCCATTCCTTGACACTACATGCCCAAGAAATGATACACTCTCCAACCAAAACTCACTCTTTGAGAACTTGCCATACAATTGATGATCTCGTAGAGTTTGAAGCACTATTCTCAAATGTTGCTCATACTCCTCTTTAGACCTCGAATACACCAAAATATCATCAATAAAAACTATCACAAATTGATCAATAAATTGGCCAAACACTCTATTCATCAAATCCATAAAAGCTGCTGGTGCATTTGTCAACCCAAAAGACATCACTAAAAACTCATAATGACCATACTGAGTTCTAAAAGCTGTTTTTGAAATGTCTGTCTCCTTAATTCTCAACTGATGATACCCAGATCGAAGATCGATCATAGAAAAGAATTGAGCTCCCTGCAACTGGTCAAACAAATCATCAATACGAGGGAGTGGGTATCTATTTCAAACTGTCACCCGATTCAGTTGTCTATAATCTATACACAACCTCAATGACCCATCTTTCTTCTTCACAAACAACACGGGGGCTCCTCAAGGGGACACACTTGGTCGGATGAACTTTTTATCCAACAAATCCTGCAGTTGCTCCTTCAACTCCTTCAATTCCGCTGGCGCCATTCTATATAGTGCCATTGATATTGGTTCAATACCCGGAACCAGATCAATACAAAACTCAATCTCCCTATATGGAGGCAATCCAGGTAAGTCATCAGGAAAGACATTGATAAACTCCCTGACTATAGGGACTTAGTCTAACTAGGGAACTTCTTTCTCTACATCCCACTATATGTGCTAAGTAACATTGTATCCCTTTTCGGGCCATTTTCCTCGAGATAGTTGACAGCATAATTGATGGAGACCTAATCTTATCTCTTTGAGATACCAACCCAACTTCTTTATCTAGATCAAATATTATTTTTTATCCCAATAATTTACCGAAGCCCTATGCTTTGCCAACCAATCCATTCCTAGAATTACATCAAAATCAACCATATCTAAGACATTTAAGTCTCCCATAAAGATTTTATCTCCAATCTCTATTTCACAATCTAAATACACATACTTCACCAATATTAATTCATCTAAGGGAGTGGAGACTGAAATTGGGGATTTTAACAAGGTTGGTTCTTTATCTATCCTCATAGCAAAATATGGAGACATAAATGAATGGGTTGCACCCGTATCAAACAACACCTTTGCTTCAAAAGAGCAAACAGGAAGAATACCTGAAACAACTGTATTGGATGCCTGAGCATCCTGCTGAGTCAAAGCAAAACTCTGGCATGCCCCTGACCGTATTGTATCTGACCTCTATCACCTGCACCCCGGCCTCTCTAACTACGGCCACCAAAACCTCTACCCCTATGAGCCACAGACTGGCTTGTCGATGGTGTCTGAATAGGATGCTGGATTGAAGCAGATAATCCTGATGTTGACAACTGTCTCCTTAGGCACTCCCTAATCCTATGACCTATCTAGCCACAATTAAAACAAGCCCCAGTCCTTCTGTAACACTCTGCACTAGTATGACCTCCTCCACAGTCCTGACATGAAGAACTATCTCCAGGTGAAACAAATGAACTACGAGGTGCAGTCTGAACTAAACTCTAAGTACTACTACTGCCACTCTGACTGCCCAAGCCACTAACTGACGGTCTCTGTCTAAACCTCCTCTGAACCTATGAGTCCCGACGACCACTTCGTCCCCTAGATGGACCTGCACTCAATCCATGTTGCCTAAAAGACTGACCCTCTTCTCTAGGCCTCTTAGACTGACTTGCAGTCATATCCTATAATTCTCGTGCCTTTATCAACCTGGCGCTATCCACAGTTGAGGAGTAAGATGAAAACACCTGTGACACCATCACCATATATATAGAGGATTTAAGTCCTCTAATAAACCTCTTCACCCTCCACTCCTCAGTAGGTAGGAGATGTTCTGCATGCCTAGATAGCTGAGTGAACTTCAGATCATACTCATCCACCATCATGCTCCCCTGAGCTAGCCTCTCAAACTCATAAAGTCGAGCATCCCTGACACTCTAAGGAAGAAACCTGTCTAAGAACATGGAGCTAAACTCTTTCCATGTCCATTGAGCCTCTACTAGTCTTGCCCTGTTCCTAGATTCAAACCAAGAGATTGTCACATCTCCTTCCAACCTAAACGATGCCAAACTCACAGCTCGGTGGTCTGTACATCCTAAAGCTTCACACCGTCGCCAAATATCATCTAGGAACCTCTGAGGATCCTCTGAACTGTCTATCCCAGTAAAAATAGGAGGTGCCAACTTCATGAAGTCATTTAACGACACATTAATTCCCTGAACAGCGTGGGATATCGAGGTTACATCTTTATCCCTTCTTCTATCTCTCTTCATAGAAAACTCTATCCAGGTCTACACAACCTGGCTAAGTTGTTGAACCTCTGTAACAGGCTCAGGGTCAGCAATCCCCACACTTGTTTCATCAACCATATCTTCCTCTTCTATCTCCTGAGGCTCTTCCTCCACTAGTGGAGGTACCTCCTCAACATGGCACAAGTGCACCGCGCCTCTTTCTCTGCCTTGCGGTTCTCAACCGCACAATTAGGACATCATCCTGATCATCATCTACTCTAATAGTATTAGCTATTCGTCTTTTCCTCGGCATTTCCTATAATAAAAGTTAGAGCACTTAAGTCATGCTAGAATAATAGCATGATAATTATCACAAACTTATAGGAAAGCATATCTGTCATAAGGAAAAAGACATGCTTGATGAGAATTCAAAATTTCAAAACCAACAAACATGACAATACGGATCCTAATGCTCCACTTATTATGAAATTAATTATATTATTGTTTCTTTAACCTAAAGCTCTGATACAAAGTTTGTCACGACCCGAATCCCGAATCCATGACCGGCACATAGGAAAGGTTCCCCTCCAAGGTTCCATACCTATGCGAACCCAAACTTACACACAAACTTATCCTAACTCAATCAGAGTTCAACGCAACATTAATAACAAAATCAACTTTATAATATAATTGAATTGTCTTAATATAAGAGTTAATATAATTTCATAGTTTGGGAGCACTAACTAGATATAAAAGAATATGTACAAATTTACAACCAAAAGAGCAGGTTCTGAAGGTCCAACAAAAGTGACCTGCTATCAAGCTATAAGCCTGAAAATGATAAATAGTGAGAGTGTGAGTTCAACAACTCAGTGAGTAGATAATGTTCAATACACACACACAAGATAATACAACAATGAGAAATATATATACAAGTATGGCTTTAGGTTCTTATAAAAAGGTTTCTCAAATAGGTCATAACAAGAATATCATATGGTAAAATTTGTCAGAAAATCAAAATGCAATGAGCATGAGGCTCCGTACTGTGAGATGATCAGTCCACACAAGTTGGTGACTCCCCCGACCAACTAGGGTTTAGATACGATGTGCACAAAGACTAACATTACCCTGTTAGCATGGGTATTCTAACTAACATACCATAGGGTCATAATCATACTCAAACAGACATATTAATATCTCAAGGCTCAACTCATGACATCAATCAAATGAGGAGCTATCAATTCAGAAGTCGATCCAAAATACATACTGGTTCATATCAAGAATTCAGATTCAACAAATGATCATGCTTATCATAACAAAGATAATAATCATCATATATATTATCAAGAAGCATGATCCAATTCATATTAACAAATCAAATATTTATAATATTTCTCATGCATATGGAAAATTATCCACTCACCTGACTCGAAGCAAAACAAAAGTCAAAAGCAGACACCGAAGAAAATCCTACTAACATCCCGCCGGTAGAATATCAAGATTATCTGAATATAAAGAAAACATACTCAAAAATGACTCAAAAGAATATACAACCTATTTAATACACTTAACTAAGGGTCTATTCCATAACCCTATATGTTTTTAGACTAAACTAGTTATTTTCTTAAAAACCCAAAAATTAACGGTTTTCCCGAAATCTATTCCATAATAAAACAAATAACAAAATGGTAATAATTTACTAAATAATCCTAAATTATTCATCAAACCAATCTGAAAAAGCTAACATCACAGCTAGGGACTAATATGGAATTTATCACATTTTTAGGGCCAAATTGTAATTTTCATCTAATTGGAGGACCAAACTAAAATTTATCATAAATCCATGAATATACTGAAATTCTGACCATAATTAATCCTCAAATCTGTCCAGAATATCTCATTATACTCCAGGGACCATTCTGGAATTTTACCAAATTTTTAGGGTCAAATGGTAATTTTTTATCAAATTAGAGGACTAAATTGAAAGTTTTGAAATTTCATAACTATACAGTAATTCTGCCCATAATTCATATTTTATTCTGTTCAGAATCTCAGAATACGCTCCAGGGACCATTCTGTAATTTTCCAAAGTTTGGGGACTAAACTGTAATTTTCCATAATTAAAGGACCAAATTGAATTTTCATCATCTTCAACCTCAAACCCAGAATTTTCACAGATTACCTACTGTTATCCCCTGATTTCTAACACAATTTCACCATTCAAACAAAATCATAACTCAAAATCATCATCTTTCAATTCAATCTCTCAAAATCCACCAAATAATTAATTACCCATAACAATCAAACCCATAACATTCAATTAATTCATCAATCAAACCCAAAACACAAATTTTCAAAACCCTAACATTTATCAAAATCAAAATTAAAACTTAATCAACACATATTTATATATAATCTTACCTCTAAACTTATTTCCTTCAACTCCTTTCTATTTTTCTTCTAATTTCTCTCTTTTCTCTTCTTCTTCTTTCTCCCTTCTCTCTCCTGCCGATTTTCTCTCAAATTTCATATCACTTCTTTTGTTTTTTGTTTTTTCTATTTATATTTATCAAGTTTTTGTTGAATTACTACACTACTTCTCATTTATTTATACCCATATTTTAAACCACCAAGAATTTTATTGTATTTTTCTACTTATTTATTCAAAAGATTACAGGTTTGTCGTGTGTTTTCCAAGTAATTGAAAAAATAATCTATGAATTAAAAAATAAAAATTCCAAATTTTATTTTATTTTATTTTATAGATATCATAATATCAAACATTATCATAATCTACCCCGGCGACAACGTGGTTAGCAGTGCTCGAATGCTCTGCAGTAAATAAGAGCAGTTGAATTTAAGCATGACAACACTACCCGACAACAATGCACATGCTTGCTGGACTAATTATTACTAGTAATTAATTAATTGCTACTTCTAAATACGGAAAACAAGAACATTTCTATTTTTGGAAACCACCTTGGTGATGATGTCCCAATCATTCCAGCGACGCTCCGCTGAATAAAAACCAGGTTGAGTGGGATTAAATATTAACGTATTTAAAATTTATAAAACTCAGTTTATTTTATTTTCTATATTAATTTTACTGTATTCATCTTATTTCTTTAATTTTTTTAAATAAAAGCTAGATATGTATTTTTGAAAAATTAGTTTAATATTAAATTTTTTTCTTCAGAATTGTAAATTAAATAAGTTGATCTATAATTTATTTTTGGAATATTTTTAGATATTGAATTTTATTTGAAATTCAATTCTTAATACTTAAAATGATTTTAAATATAAGATTTTATTAAAATTTATAAATTTAAATTCAATTCTAAAGGTTTAAACATGCTATAAAAAATTATAGATAGGGAGTAATTGGTGGAATAAATGATAGTTAATTTATGATTTAGCTCAGCTCAAACAGTATATTAAGGAATTATTCAAGAGTCGGAAGGTTATATATGAGGATTGAGATTTAATAATAATAATAATAATTCCTAGAATAATCTACATTGTTTATTTTTAACCATATACTTTGTTCAACACTTTATAAAAAACAAAACCGTCAAATATAGTACCAAATTATGGGATATTATCAATTTTATATCTATTTTTTATATAATTTTATAATTAAAAAAAATTCTTTTTTAATTTAAGAAAAAATAAAAATCCGATGAAATGCTTGAAATTCTTTTAAGTAGCACATGAAAAAGATTGAAATCAAAACGAAAATCCTAAGAATAAATTGAAATGCTTGAAATAGATATTAAGATTTTATGAATTAATTACATTAGAATATATTTGTTTGGGAGAATTAAATTCCATTAAAATAATTTTCAATTTAAAATTAATTCAAGTAAATCATCCAAAAAGTTATTTCAAGTAAAAAAAATTAATGCAAAAAATTAACCTTCTTTTTTTAATATTTTTCTTAAATTTCTTAATATAAGATAATAAAAAGAACTCTAAAACTAATATACAAAAATGAAAGAGTAAATTAAAACTTAAAAGTCCCAAAAAACTCTTCTTTTTTTTTTGATAAATTGATCTCTTAGGTGCTTCGATCAGAGTAGTTGTGGGATAGGTGAAGGATAGTATATTTAGGTATCCTGCATTCTCTGTTCTTGATATATAATCAATTTTTTCAATATTTTTAAAGGAAAAAAATATTTTTCTAAAAGAAATATAGCATATTTTCTTAAAGAAAAATGAAATTGTTCTCCACTTTTTTTAGAATAGTTACATGATTTTTTTTAATTGATCTTAGAATACAATTAAACATTTTATTATAAGGAATTAATATAATGTGGCCATATTGATTTTTAGGAATAAAACGTGTATACTTCGTTAGAATATTTCAATTATTTTTATTCTTTCTTATATTTTTATTTCATATTTTGAAATAAAACAACCCATGCTAGTTTTCACATGCACATGTGAACATCCGATTCAAATATATTTTGTGGTCATGATTATTAAACTAGTAATTATTAATTTTTGTAGTTTCTTCGGAGGAAAGTGTCTAGCTTCGTCATTGCATTTCAGATCCAAATTGTGTTTGATTTTGGGTTGAAATAGAAGTGAGTCCCTTCCTTACAAGGGGTCGAGTATGGTTACTAAAATAATCTTTTTCTCTGCAAATCCTACTCGTAAGTGTGGCTATAGCGAGTGACCTTTTTACAATATTATTAAACTCATACAAGCGTGTTGGGCTAAAGGAGTGACTCATCCACCCAGCTTATTGATAATGTTGATTTTCGCATTCTAGGGTTTGGTTTAGCGGTGGAAGGGGCTTGTCTTTTTCCACTGCACCTGGGTTCGAGCCCTGGCGTGCACGCCTGTCACCCCCGCGGTGCTTTACATGCCTACTGGGTTTGCAGGGTATTCAGTGGGCCGTGGAGATTAGTCGTGGTGCGCGCAAGCTGGCCCGGACACCCCACGTAAATAAAAAAAAAAAGATAATGTTGATTTTCAAAGTACACAAGGTGAGAATCGATATGATGGGGCCTAGTGAAGTAGGTGGGTGCACCTGTAACTCGATCACAATTTAATTTAATTTTTTTGTTAAAAAATTATAAACAAAACTTTAGCATAATTTTTTTATAATAATATTTTGAATGGATCCAGTTAAAATCAAGTTTATTAATTTAATTTATAATTTAAATCATAATTTTGACCGAGTTTAATAATATTATTTTTAAAAGTTTGTTTTTTATTTTAATAAAAAGATTTTAAAAATACAAAAAAAAAACTATTAAAGAAAAATTTATTTCTTTAACCTCAACCCAATTTCGTTACTAATGCATCTTAATTGCTTGAAGGAAAGTTTTTTTTTTATGGTTAATATTTTAAACAATATCTTTTAAATAAAAACATGTTATGATGTCAAAAGCAAGTTTAAAAGAAAATGTTAAGACCATGTATCAATATATCTTATATGTGATCCGAAGGGGAAAAAAATAATAAATGCAATGAAATAATTTAAAATATTCACCAATAATATTAAAGAAAAAAAATTATTTTTATTGAATATTTATGAAAAGTATTTTATATTTTTATTTTTATATTTTAGGTACAAAATAATTAAAAGAAATTGTTAACATTTCTATAAAAACCTTTAATATTATTTAAGTGCAGTGGAAAAATTGAACAATAATTTACATATCATGCTAAACTTTTTATATAATGCATTTCCTTGAAAATAAAAAAAAATAACTATTTTTTCAAATAAAAAAAGCTAGTGTTTGGGCAAAAAAAACCCAACAAGAAAAATAATTAGCATGTGTGAGCTAACAAGGCTAGACCTATATGCCTAGCTCTGAATTATAAACATCGCGTCATTTGCTCACTCATATTTCAATCATTAGAAAGATAATTAAAAAATTTATTTAAGGTTTTTTTGATAAAAAATTCATTTTCCATACCATTTTCATATTGAAATATCTAATATATATTCTAAGAATCATAATAAACTAATTTATTAATTCAAAACATAGGAACCTGTTTAAAAACACAAATTAAATTAAAGAGAAAAACTTTGTTTAAACCTCAACTTATTTTTTTAGCAAAACAAAAGCTAAAAAAATATCATCATTACTCTTCTCATAAAAAGAATAAGTTAACACTAAATTTATCTTTTTATTATTAACAAAACCTCACCAATAAATTGTTTTCTTTTTTTTTCATTGTTTTTGGATGACTCTCTCTTCTGATCTAAAATATAACAAATATGATATTAAAACATAATAGTTTTAAAATAAAAGGATGAAAAGGTAAAGTAGAAAATACTTCACAAACAAAAAAATTATTAAAAGAAGCTAAATAATCAATATAAAAAATCATATATATTTGCTACTCTACTACCATGAATAGTACCCTATTAATTAAATCCTATGGGGTTGTTTTACATTGCTTGGTAACAGACATTGATTCAGTTTTTTTTTTAATTCCTAAATGAAACCGATTTACTTTTCAAAGTTCAAAATTTGTATTTAATTAATCTAATAAATCCTTAAAACATTAAATTGAGTCTCTCAAATCAAGATCTAAAAAACTTGGGCTGGAGTCCTTCATGTGACATAATTTTCTACTTTTCTGCTAAATATTCAAATAAGAATATATTGAGCTTATGATATTAAAATCAAGCAATTCAAAAATTCAAATTCATTAGCACGTACAAAACTAAAACTTTCATGAAAGATTTAAAGTGAAATAAAATTATTTTAAAGAACAAAATTGCAATAAAATTCAGTTGGAAATCATCTCGCGATAGGATTCTCTGCTTTTATATTATATATTTAAATGGAAATATCTTGAGTTTATGATATCAAAATCAAGTGATTTAAAAGCTCAAAATTTATCTATAAGTCTAGGACGACAACTTTGATGAAGAATTCAAAGTAAGACAAAATTGTTCTAGAAAATAGAATCTGTCAGCAATCTGATTAGTTAAAAAGGATCTTCTGATATAATTTAGAAATTGACAATGCCAAGTATCTCCATCTGACTAAGAGTCTATCACAAGAATAGTGAACTCTATGACCTAATAAAGGTGTAGGTCAATTCTTCAATATATCATCAGTGATAAAATATAGCTAGTATGATCAGATATTACACGAAACCAAATCAGAATCCAAACCTAAGTTGGAACAAGAAAAATTATAATAACAGCAAAATCAATTTTTTAGTGTAAATTTTATGAGATTTATCCAACCTTAAAAACCATATAAAGAAGGAATGAACTTAGCATTATAAAGACTCTTAATTAGTCAAAAAAACTTGATGATTTTGGCAACAAATAAGGAGGATAAAAAGAGTGGAAACTAGCTCAAACAAGGTTCGAAAAATATTTATTTCTTCTCTATTTTTGTTAGTTTTTCAACAATCATGAACTAAATTCTTGCATTTGGTTTAAGAGAGATATGCACAATCTCTAACACTAAGGATAATAAGGATAAAAATATATATTTATAAGTCGGGTTTCTATTGTGTGTGTGTGTGTGTGTTAAGTTAGGTTTTAGTTGAGTTTGATAATATTTTTGCTTTATTCATTAACAATTGGGTAAGATAACTATATAAAAAAAGCTAATTATTCAATTTGATTTAAATTGATATTCATTATATTTAGATAAAATTATTACCTCTAAAACCTAGGTATGACGATAACGTATTATACACATGCATGCACGTACACTTATCCTTGATATAGAATAGTCACATCACTAATGCCAGCCCTATAATTACTCAATTCGAGTCAAGTATAAGACTTCAAATATATATGTTTTTGTAGTTCAATATACATTTTAAATTATTTTTCTAGTTATTTTTGTATAAAAAAGCATCAAATTAATATTTTTATATGTTTTTCAATGATTTTGATGTTAAAATAAAAAATTAAAAAATTATTCTAATTTTAAATATTACTTTTATGAAAACATCATGTAGTGTATTATAAAACACACCTTTTATTGGATTGTAATTCAGTACCATTTAATTTATAATTAATTTTTATAATCCTTTTTATGCATTAAAATTTTTGTATATTCTATATTATTGCTATTCTATTAGATTGCACATGCATCAATTGCATTCTTAAAACTATTTTTTAAAATTTTAAATTTGATATATAAGGAAAAAAATGATTGTGTCTTCATCTCCATCCTATCTCCATCCTATTTGTTCTTATTTCTACTGGGATAGGAGAATTAGTTAAAAGTTATCTTTAAGATATATAAAATTAAATATTTTATATTATTTTATCTCTATAATTAAACGGTTTTTATCATCAATAACCATCAATCTTTGTTATTTATTTTTTCAAAATTGTAACTAAGCGCGATGAAAAGGACTAATTTATTCACATGATAAACCACAAATTAATGAAGAACTAAACTAGCTATGGTTTTTACGAATAAAACAGAAGCACTCCCCCACAAACATTTAATTAAACATGCGTCAGCATAGTCAAAATCGGATACTGCTTTCTTATTCCACCACCAAAGCCAATCACAGCTTGTCACTGTCAATTCTCAACTTTGATTTGGCCACTCTCTTTTCATTTCTCTTCTCTCCATTTCTAACATATTATTATTAAGGGAAGAAACTTTTCTTCAGCGGCAAAGCCCACAAACAAACACCTATTCACCAATCGCAACTCAACACCTATGACACCTCACTGTCTTTCTTCTCTTGCTCATTTCTTTCCCGCAGATCCCTGTCTTGCAAGAAGCAGTAGTGAGAAAGAGCTGGCATATTTTTGTTCTCCAAGGCACTACTACTTTGTTGTTGTTTTCTTTCCCTTTTAGTTCACAGTGAAAAGATAAAAAAAAAAAAAGAAGCTAGCAAAGTACCAGTTTTTTAACTCAGTTGGGTCTTTTTGCTTTTGCCGCTGTCTTTTAGTATCTTTTTAAGCGAAGTCTTAATCCCATATTTTCCGGGGTTGAAATTTGAACTTCGAAGTTCCAAAATTCACGGTAGAGTATTGTTTTCTGTTTTGAAATTTATTTTTTTTAAAAAAAATTGTTATGATTTAGTACTTGGGTTATTACTGGAATAAAAATTAAGATCTGCTTATTTGTTGTTATTGTTTCAAGAATTTTCCTTGAGTTTTGGAAAGTTGCAAACTTTTCAAGATTCCTCAATTTGTTTTAAAAAAAAGTTTTCTCTAGATTCTAATCGAATGGCTATTTGGTCATAAAATTCTCCACTTCTCTGCATTTCCCATTTGGTGATCCTCTCTCTTTGAATTCAAAGGGAGAGAAAAAAAATAAAAGTGAGTATCTTGTGTGTTTATAAATCATCTTTGGCATGCAAGTTATTTGCTTTGATTGTATAGTGTGATTACCTACAACTATGAATCAGGGTGTTGGAATTCTGTATCCGGCCTCGTATTTGCAGAATTCAAACTGGTTGTTTCAAGAAGGCGAGGGAACAAAATGGACCCCTGAGGAGAACAAACAGTTTGAGAATGCTTTGGCTTTGTATGACAAGGATACGCCTGATCGATGGCTGAAGGTGGCAGCCTTGATTCCAGGCAAGACTGTGGATGATGTCATCAAACAGTATAGGGAATTGGAGGAAGATGTTTATGATATAGAAGCAGGACTGATCCCGGTTCCTGGATATAACAGTGATTCTTTCACTTTAGAGTGGGTAAGTAATCAAGGGTATGATGGATTGAAACAATTTTATAGTCCTGGAGGCAAGAGGGGCACGGCGACTCGGCCTTCCGAGCAGGAAAGGAAGAAAGGAGTGCCATGGACTGAGGAGGAGCACAGGTAAGTTACATTTCTTTGGCCGTAAAGCTAATGTGTCTTCATTATAATTTCGCAATAGTGATAGTTAAAGAAAACTGGTTGTGTGTTAAAGTTTTTGGAGGCGAGTTAATTTTCACTTCCCTTGTTCTTTTTCTATGTTGTTTTTGCTTGAATTGAGTTGTAGTAGAATTTGCAGTCTTGCTGAGGTAATTGAGATGAGATCAATGACCAACCTTGGCATTTAGATTATGATAGACCTAAGTGTATTGTTCTTTATAAATCTTTTATAATGGAATTCAACAATTTGAATATGTCAATGCGCAGTCGAATTAGTTTAAAACTTGCTTTTCAAAGAATGTCTTTTTTCATTCAACTATGTGTGCAGTTTTCATATTTTGGTGTCTTATGTTGGAGATACTTGACATAAACTGCAGGCAGTTTCTTTTGGGTCTTCGAAAGTATGGTAAAGGGGATTGGAGAAATATCTCCCGCAATTATGTGACTACTAGGACGCCGACTCAGGTGGCTAGCCATGCTCAAAAGTATTTTATTAGGCAAAGTACTGGAGGGAAGGATAAGAGAAGATCTAGTATCCATGATATCACTACTGTCAATCTTCCAGATGCCAAATCTCCATCACCAGAAAACAAAAGGCTATCATCTCCAGATCATTCAACCACAACCATGCAATCTCAGGCGCAACCAAGAATGGCTGGTATGGTTAAAGGTTTATTTGACTGGAAACAACAAAATGAAGGAATAGCCACAGTTTGTAATCCAACAAATGACAGTTTGTTGACGACACCTTTTTGTGGGATATCCTCATATGGATCCAAGCTGCAGGAGCAAAATCTGCTGGGAGGAACACTTCCAGGATATCAGTTTGGTCCTTACAATTTCATTTTTCATATGCAGCATCAATAAGGTCATAGATGAAGTGAAGCATTTAGGGTTCTGAAGGTATTGATATTCTATATGCTATTCAGTATGTTGGATAACTTTGTCAATTCTCTATCATGTTTTAGTGTGAATATGTCATTGGGGGCTCAAGTTATTCCATATTTATTAGACTCTTGCAGAACGTTCACGTAGCATATGCTGTGATTTTGCATTCAAATCTGAATCATTGAACCAAAAGGAAGCTTATTTATGTGATGCTTGACTTTTGATTACATGTGAATGTCCTAGCTGTGTTTGAATTCAATTATTGTTGCAATGTTTAGAATTTCAGTTGTGGTCGCAAGGCATTTTCTGTTTGGACTTGTTTGTGTTTTGAATAGTGGAATTTGTACAAGAATCTATCCAAGTTGTCCTAGACCATGAAGGGTTCATGACTAGATGGGGTGCTCTCCAATTATTGAGTTGCTGGCCTGAAAAGTACTTGATGCAGCTTCCTAGTTCACATGGTGGATGAAATACAATCAGAACGATGAAAGAATGGGATTGAAAAACTGCTGCTCAAGAAAAGAATTCCTGATGTGTTTGAGGTATTCAGATTACGACCTGTAATATTGTTTTGTGCTGCTGTCGTCTTCCTTTGATCAGAGAAAGCAGCAGTTCTTGTAAAAATGTACCCTGTCAAATTCTCAGTCCAAATTTGCTTGGGTCACAATTCAGAAACATTTTTTCCCCCTCGGAATGACGTTCTTTGATCTCATTTTTTCTTGATTCCGTTATGCACATGGTTTAGCTATCCCAATGGATGAACGAATTTGACAAAGGAATCTTGACTGAAGTTTGAGAGTAAGAGCCACTAGTTCAAGCATCTAATGCTGCCTTCTCTTTGTTCTGTTCATGAGAATGACATTGTTCTTTTTTTCACTTTGTTTTCTGATTTAAGATGGAGAAGTGTGGGGAAAGATCCTATAAGATGTTTCAGTGACTAAATCAATCCATTACTTAATGCAACTCTGCCAATGAATTTCGTTTTGTTTTCTTGTTGAGATTTCTTTCGAAAGCTAATGACAAAGTGGCAAAGACCAGCGCATTTCTGCAGATCCCTCAAGCTGGCAAACAGTAGAATCATTAATCATGGGGTGGTTCTCTGATTCTTAAATGTGAACTTTAACGAGACTTTGCTTATAAAAAGAGAATCTAACTAAGCACTAGGTCGGCTTTTCAACCATTAATATTTAATCAAGTTAAGACTAAATCTTTTCCATGCTCAGAAAAAGCTCCTAAAGATTCTCCTCTTTGGGTCGGCGGTAATACTTGACTACCATTTACTTGTATGGATGTAGCCGTTAGCAAGAAGGGCTGATATAATTGTAACCAAAAGAACTGACTGTAGCTCCTTGAGTGTTTGGGCGGAGTCTATGACGGAGGAAAAGGTAATAATTATTTATTTATTATGATGGTATTCTTAATATCCCGTGCAAAGGCTTTTTTAGAGTGTTTTTTAGACAAAAATATATTGAAATAATATTATTGTACATTTTAAAATTTATTTTTAATATTAATATATTAAAACGACTTAAAAACATTAAAAAAATTATTTTTAAAACATAAAATATATAGAAGATTACATGTGGTGAAAGCATGTTATCACTACCTAAAGTACATCTTCATGAATCACACCCATGTTATCACTTGAAAATGTGAGTCTACAAGCCAGTAGCCGCCACAAAATGACAGCATGGGGAAGGACTTTTTCAGTGACAGATGAACTTGCTACCGCTTCCTGTTCTATTTGTCTCCTTTCTGTTGCTGCTGCTGCTGCTGATAATCGATGGCACTAAATTTGATGTTGTTTATGCAAGCCTTCATGAAAAGCTAACTTACTAGTGCCCCATCATATATTGCTTTGCACCTATTATTCATGGTCCGCCACCAGGCCAACAATTCATGGCAACATGAGCAATATAAAAAGTTTCTGACACTTTTTCCTAGCTTCATGACACAACTGTCCTACTTTTTTCGAAAAGAGAAGCTTTTATGCAATTTGCATGATGCATGGAGGAGCACTTGCGATATTTTTATTTCCCATTTTCTAATCAAATCCATGGTTTAATTTCGAACAACTCACCCTAATCTCTCACACCATAATATTCAACTTAGATGTTTGACCTGATTTAAAAAAAAATCTAATATTTTATTTAAAAAAATATTTTAAAGGATCATAATGTTTTAATGTTAAGTTTATTAGAATTCATAACTAATTAGCAAAGATTTTATGATATAAAACTGATTATATAAAAAAAACAATACTATTATAAAGATTTTATAATATAAAATCATATATATAAAAAAAAATATACCTTTTAAATGTTATATTTGAAGTAAGTTGCATTGATTTTTTTATCTTAAATTATTAATAATTTATTGTATTATACTATTGATAGTCTGCCTCTAATATTCTTAACTCTAATACCAATAAATATTTAACTCTGGTATTAGTAAATATTATGTAAAAAAAATAGTATTCCTGACTTCAATGTCAATAAACATTAAAGTTCATGATGATTTTTAATTTTTAATTTTTAATTTTTAATTTTTAATTATGATATTATTTAATATCAAGGGTATTCCTAATTCTAACATTAGTAAATATAAATATTTTTAAATTTAACTTTAGTGAATAAACAAGTAAAATTTTGAATTGAAAGAAAAATATGTTTTGTATTTTTTCAATGATGAAGTCTTTTTTTTTAGAGAAAAGAAAAATAAATAGAAAAGATATATATATATATATATATAAATTTTATATTAGATTTACATTTCACACAATATAAGTTTACAATCTAATACCAAATAAAGTCATAAAAAAGTGTGAGGGATCCATAAATAAATTTAAAATTTTTCAGATCTTTTTAATATTTTAAAAGGCCTATTTACTATATATTAAAATAAAATAAAATAAAAAGTAAAAAAAATGAAGTAATATAAAAACATGTTTGCTAACACATTCTTAACTCAAAAAAATAAATTGGTTAGGGCTGAGGTTCAAGCCCAGCTTGATCTCAACAGTATTTTTACTCAATTTAGTTACTAGCCCAATCCAATGACCAAGCTGACAATCATTTGCATGCGTTAATTATTCACCCACGCTTGCTACAGGGGAGAGAAACTAAAATTCAAAGATGGGGAGAAGAGCAGCTTACCTGGTGTAGCTGCTGCTGGAGACGAAGATGTGAGGAGATGATGCGCTGGTTGGACAATGCTCCTTTCTTCCTTCTGTTTCTTTTTTCGTTTGTTTCTTTCTAGTCGTTCTTCTTTCTGGCTCCCTTCCTCTCCTCTCTTTTTTCCTCTGTTTTCCCTCCCTTTTTTTTTTGTTTCCTCTGTTTTTTTCATGGTTTGTGTCGTGTTGGTTGGATCAATAGTCTGTTGTGAGGGAGAACATAATATCCTTTGCTAGAGTTCTGAAGGAAAAGCCAAAAGTCCCTCTGGTTTTTGTGTTCTTTCTCCCTTACTCTGTCTGTGTTTTCTCTCCTCTCCCTTGCTTTCTGGATCCTCTTCTTTTTAAAGGGACAAACCTTGAGAGAAACTCGATCCTTATCCTCGTGGGATCGTCATCTTTCAGCAGATAATTACTGTTTTATGTTTTCTCCTAGTTTGGTGGGATAAGAACACCAACGATCCTGCCATTGTTGGATTGCTGGTGATGGGTTTCCTTAGCGTTAATGGCTCATCGTGGGGGCGAAGGAAGCTGGGGAAAAAATGGGATTCGTGGTAGAAAATCTAGTGTAAAATGTGGCTCGGATTTGATTGTGTTTGATGGATTTAACAGAGACAATTTTTTTTGGTTCTGACAACTTCCTCTGTTCCAGAGGAAGAAGAGGATGAACAGTCCTCCTTAGAATGACGCCGGTTCTTCGGAGGAAATGTCCATTTTCAATTTGCCCCCTAAAGCTTTGATATTTTGCAATCAAGTTCTTACTTTTTGAAAATCTACTTACTTCTTTTAATGTCACCCCGGAACAATGCAATTGGACCCCTGGATTTCTGTTTCATTTGCAAAATAGTCCTTACTTTTAAATTTAATCAATTCAGTCCTTAATTAACTCCTTAAACTTTTAATTATATCAAAATTACCCTTAAAAAAATCAATTAACCTCTATAAGCCCTTATAGTATAGTGCGTATTCAAATACTTTGGTACATGAAATTTAATTTCTTGCATTTTTTAACTAAATTAACCCTGAACTTTGATCTTTCTTCAATTAAGCCCAGTTTGCATTAATTAAACTAATTTAAAATTTAATTAAATCCTTAGACTTATCCATTCTTTTATTTTTTACCAAATTAACTTTTAAATTTATAATTCCATCCTTATTAATTCTCAAACTTTTAATTTGTGTTATCTTAATTAAATTCTCAAATTATTTTTCATTTATTTTTATTAATATATTTTTATTTTTCACAATTTTATTTTTTAAAAAATTCAATCATAAATCTAATATATATATAAATTGATATTTAATCAAGAGATAAAAAAAGATTAAGATATAAACTGATATTTAATCTTATAACATATACCATGTACTATAAAAGACAAATTATGAAAACAAAAAGAAGCAAAATTCTCTATAAAAAAACTGAGCAATGAAACTAAGAAAAATTACTTTTTTTAAAATGAAGAGAAAAAATTTATTAAAGGTTACTGTTCCAAGAACAACAAGTCAAGCTACAGGTTTGCCAAGACAGTTGGTGAGAGGCTACAAAATGTGGCTGATTTAAAGGCCGAAGGAATTTTTGATGTGGTGGCTGAGAAGATTCTTGCGGCTTTAGGAGCTCTGAGGCCTAATGTCCCAACAATGGGTTTGGAGAAAGCATTTAATAAGATGTGGACCTGCCTAGCGAAGGGGAATTGGAGTTTCTCTTCAAAATAAACTTAAAAGAAACACAAACCCACATCAAGATGTGTTCTCTCCCTCGCTGCTTCAGTTTGGGGTTTGGGACGACAAGAAAATCCTTCCTCCGATTCTACTGAAAATCCTCATCGAAGTCAGATTTATTAACTTAAAAATGATCGATGACAAGTGTTGATTGATTGAGTTTTTACTTAAACTTGATTTATTACGGACTAATAATTATTAGGAAATCGGCAAGAACACTGGGAGAGGGATGAACTTTGTCGCAGAATCCAAACATCGAGGACCGAATCAGTCATTTTAAAATTGTCGAGTTAAATGTGATTGAATAATTAAATTACAGGTATCCGTAACCCCAAAAAAAGGATGCCAACTTTCAATTCAACATCGGGTTGATAATTCCAAAAAGACTTTGACTATGAAGCAGTTCGAGTGTGCAGTATTAAATTAGTTTATATATATATATAAGGTCTCTAATATTTCAAACACTTACCTTTTTATTAATTGCCGCTGCTGGTGACGTCAAATTACAGTATTATTTATCTTCCTCACAAGTGAAAACCACGCAGGCAGTGACGTTAGTGGTTCCATGATCAATTTGCAGTGAACTGTTATTGACCTTGAGACTGGGCATAATGAATTGAAATTAGGATTAGACGTAAATGAAGATAGATTTCCTTACACGCTACATTTTGTTATGTATTCAAAGCTTGATGACCAAAAGTAATTATTTGTCATCCCCATGATCCCTGTAAGCAATTAATTTGAAGTTTCTATCAAAAAGCGGGATTTTTTTTCTAGATCTCTATATGCCTTGAATGGAACTCGTGAAGAGGATAACCGAAGGACAAGACACGCAGCAGCATATGGCTTCAGGAACAATATGCTGATTGAAAAAAGCAAAACGATCGAATTAAAATCTTTGTCGTGTAGAATGTATTTCGAGCAGTTGCCGTGGGCAAGCCGTGGGATGCATGTAGCAAAATAATTGAAAAAATAGGCAAAGGTAAAACATGCTTTCTTGGCACGGTCAAACTTTCCAGTAAAGATGAGATGTAAATAGGCACCGTGCCTATCCTGCCATGCAAAACACGAACCATGACCAGCGGTTCATCGTCACTTGCTTCTCACTAGCTCACATAGATTGACCACAATTCCCTATCAAGAAAAACATGGTAAGACTTGACTTAAAGAAGATGCATGTAGCCAAATAATTGAAAAAACAAAAATGGAAAAAAAAAAAACACAAAGTGGAACACGAATTGGCATAAGATCTTATCCAAATGATGTGCCACAGTGGATAACATGCATGACGATGAAGTTGTTGCATGCCAACTCTGAAGACATAAAGTGACCTGGATGTTGAATTTTCCTGTATGCCCACCTGGATGTGTCGGATTTATTGACGTTTCTAACAGTTTTTTCTAGGAGGATGTACCTTTCTTTGGTCGTGGAGTCCGAGGACGCAAGTGTTAGGATTCACTTGTTTGGTATAATATTGGCCAAAACTTGGCCCATTTGCCAGGCTTGCTTTCAAGGGATGGGCCATTATGATTAAGCCGAGACTCAGTGCTGAAAATGTTTGCGGAAGACGTGGCCTAATTTCAAGCCAAAAAAATTCAGGAGAATTTGATTATTATTTCTATCCTGAAATACTAATAAAATGAAATCTATATTTATACTGACAATTATAAGGCTGCTTCCTAGTTGCTGCCTTGCTTTCTTCCATTCAAAACCTAATCATTAATGGAATCCAATTACAGCTCGAGAGAGAAGAGAGGGTGTGGCAGCTTGTCAATTGTGGTTAGATAGAGAGGGAGAGGAGCAAGTAGTTACCTCAAGTCACGAAAAAAACGAAAATGGGGAATTTTATGTGCTCTAACTCTTGTTGGAGCCTCTGAATCTTAATATAACAATGTGTGAGAGCTGGGCATCGGCAGGGAGAGACCTTGCATTTTGTGACCATGCTCAATGGACCATAACAGGAAACAGACACCATGTCCCCACGTTCTCTCTTCTCACAAAATTAACTCAAGCGTTCAGCAGCGACAAAGGTGACTTGAGGTGAGGGAAGTCAATCCATTGTCGTCTCATACTTAATATTGCTTGTCACTTTTTAATCTTCTATCTTTTACGGATGATCGATCTTCGGAAAAATCTATTTGTCTTAGGGTTCCACTCGTAATAACGATGAAAAATCTTACTGACGTGCAATATCTATATGTATTTATAACCTGTTAGACATTATGAAATATGAGAAGAAGTCTAAATATATCAAAATGCTAGTGTGATAAAAACAATTATAACTTCGATATAATAGTTGGATGGTATTTAAATTTTTTAAATAGATTTTGTAGATTCAATTCAATAGAAACTTGGCTTTTTATAATTTTTTGAGATTAAAAATACTCTCGAATTAGATCTAGAAGATATTTTTTTATTATTATTTTCAATATCATATTTTAATTTTAATTATTTTTAATTTTTTTTTCTAGATGGATAAGGTCAGTACAAAAAAGGGATCTTTTAACAACTACCTATTTTATTCCAAATAAAACTAAAATCCATTGTTAATAAAAATTAACAATAAATAATGTTAGATACAAATAATAAATGACAAATTATCAATTATTTATTTTTTTGCAACAACTTATCCATTGCTGAAATTCGGTTACTAATTATATAAATCAACAATAAATATTATATCACTAATTATCATTGCCCGTGAGGAATGAATATTGCGTTGTTGATTCATTATTAATTATTAATGAAAAATTTGTTGTTGCTGATTGTCCAATAACTATCTTTTAAAACATAATTTTTTTAAATTATTTTTTTAATTTATTGAATTTCTTATAATTATTTGTGGATATTTCAAAAAATATAAAAAACTATATAAAGAACATAAATTAGTATTAGAAATTATTTTATCAGCAATAATAAGTGAAATAAAAATGCATTTCAAAATCCTATTAAACTTACATCAATATAGATAAATTATAATTTAATAAATATGTTATATCATAAAAGTGATAGTTAAGGTGGTGGTGGAAACGAACCACGGCAATGTTGACCATCATAAGGTGAGACCGATATATGGTGGTCAAAGCCTATGTCGATATACTAGATTAAACAAGGGATACATAAGTGTCGTTATTTATGGAGTTGCATATCATGACATAGATGAAGTCATTGGTGCCGACATACCTTAGTCCATATTTGATGCCTAAACTTGGTATCCTGTGTTATTAATAAATTTTTTAATAGAAATCATCTTCTATTGTAGTGATAAAATATGAAAATCTCTTTTCTTTATTTGTTTTTTCAATGCTTGAATTTATGAACTTGAAGGTGTTGACTTTATTTTATAGGATTGTGAAGAAGTATTAGAACTAACCATGGATTTTGACATACTAGGTGCATCATATATCCTATCCTTTGTAATTTCTGCTATAGTAACACACCAAGCTACTCTATCATATAAAAGGCTAATTTTTCTAATCAATTCTATATTTAATTTTTTTTAAAATAATTTTCCTACAATAAGATTAAATATAATAATAATTCATTTTAATTTTAAATAATAATTAAATTAAAAAAATACTTACAATAACTTTTTTAGACTTGTTATCTATATAGATTTCATGCTGTTTGACACTTTACTGTAACACTGAAAAGACATTATCTTATAGAAAGTTATTTTCCACCTGCTTTTTCTTGCTATCTGCTAAGAAAGGAGAAGAAGAATATATAAATATAAAAATTTCAAGTCCATTATAACAAATAAAAAAATCCTTAGCATGCTAGCTCAATATGGTGCAAATGAAGTTGTACCTTCATAATGATTACTTAATTTGCCATTAGTTTCAATTAGAAAATTATTCTTTACAGATTTCAATTTTTTTTGAAATTTAAAGGGGGACAAAATATCTTTAACCATTTGATTTTAATTGTTATTATTTATTCAAATTGGACCTTTATTAATGCAATCTATAATATTTATGGTATTTCTATTTGACATAACTCTCTCACGAGCATGTGTTAACTACTGATTCAAAGCAATTCTAGTTTTATCTTCCCAAATCTTACGAACAATCGATTCATCATCCTTAGAAAATGTATATTTTTTCTATCATAGAGATAAAGACAAAGCCCAACATAATTGTTAACTAGCCTATGTAATTACAATGCATAGACAAATGGTAGCCAAAAAGTTGAACAAAAAATATTGTTAAAATGATAACTTTTTAACTACATCATAAAATGAAATTTAATTTGTCTTATATTCTTATTATCATAATATTTCTTTTGGTATATACCTTATCATTTCTTAATATATTCCTAAAATGAAATTTAAATTTTCTTATATCATATCATAACAACATGCCATGTTCTAACCTAATTGAAGGCGTTAAAGAAGCAAAAAAAATTATGTATTAATTTATGTTTTAAATCAATGAAATGGTCAAACAAACTTAATGCCTTTGGTGGAAATTCCTTTAATTTCTTTTTTTCAACCCTCCCTTCCTTTAAAAAACTATTCTTTACATTAATTGTATCTAAGAGGTTCGTACTTCATTTTAGTTTTCACTTTCCTAAAAGACTGTATTTTTACTACATTAATACTCGTATCTAAGATATGGTGTTCATAGAAAGTAATGTGTTAATAGAAAGTAAGAGAGAGGGAGCTATCATCGTATAATAGTTTAATAATTTTATTATTATATATAAAGGACTTACATCATTCTTATTTATGACTTTTTTTTGCTTGGATGAAGTGAATAACAACAATATATAATCTAAGAAAACATCAAGAATCCCACTTAAAACCATGCAATTCCATTTTCAACAAGATTCAATTGTGAGAAGAGAAGTGTTCTATAATTTCATCAGGACAATAATAAAAGTTTAAACCTACTATTTCTTATGTCTTAAATCTTAAGTCTCCTATTTCTTTATGACTTTACAATAACCCTTTTTTATTATATATAGATTTCTACATCTTTTTACCAAAATATTCAATTACCTATTACATATTATTAGTCTTATAATGCTAGTTAATTTCAGTAACATATAATTATATCTAAAATAAAACATAAATGTATAATCTTAAACCTTAAACTCTTTAAAGAGTTCATCCCTATAAGTTGAACAAATTCTTTCCCAATTATGTGCCTTGCTTCTTTAAAATTTAACCTTAAAATAAGTCTAATCTCATGCCTATTCGATGAGTTATTAAAGCTTTAAAAAAATGACAAAGATTTATTACAATAATAAAGCTTAAGAAATAATTATAAAACATAATAACCTTATAAATTTCAACTTACTCTATTATTTCATATACATGAAGCTCTTTTTTTCTTGTAATTGGATCTTTATATATGTCAAAACCCTCTTTTCAAACCCTTTGTTTATGATGTAATGAAGAAGATATTGAACTGTGGATTGATTGGATTTTATCTCGATCCTCTAATTCTCTAACATTACAATCATCTCCCTCATAACCTAATCCTCTTACATTAACATCTTCTTCCTCATCTTCATCATTATCATTATCTACTGTCTCATATCATTCTCCTTTATCTTCCTTAACTCTCTCATCTCTCTTAACATCCTTGCCCCTCCAATCATAATAACCCCTATCAAGATTATATCCTCTAAAAATATATGGGTGATTTAGAAAGAAATCTTTTTGAGTTTGAAGTAAATCTTAAAAGCAAAAACTCTCATACAATTGATAATCATCCCATCTCTCATAATCTTGTTGAGCATGATATTTACTCAAAGTAGGATTATAGAAATCATGCAATTCATGATGAATAGGTTGATAAGAAATGGATGTTTAGTTATTCAGCTTGGATAAAAAGCTATTTGATCTAGATGAAGTGGTCTTATTACTCTTGAAACTTATTATAGAACCACGTTGAGGCATGTTAGATATCTAAAATATAATAAAAAAATAACATCAATTATAAACATTATAGAATAAATATAACTGAATTATTTTTAATTATTGAATATGAACTAATTAATATAGTAAGAAAATAAAAATGAACATAATGATTATTTTTAATTAATAGCATTAATACAAACACAACTTACATCACGTAAAAGAAGTCCAAATACAATAAATAAAAAATAACTTTTATTGTATATCATCTTCATGCTACTCATGATTATTATCACTCATAACCACATCATTATCATCATCGTAATCATCATTAACATCTTCAAATTCTTCTTCTAAAACCTTTTTAACTTCTATCAAATTTGCTTATAACTGAAGCAATTCACAATGGTTGATTTTTATATAATATGATGCTTTAATAAATATATGTGGATCATCAAATGTCTGGGTAGGAAGGATATGACATGGTTGAAGGATCTCATCTGAATGAGTGGCATCAAATGATTTCATATTATTATCATCTTCAATAAATTCACTCATGTCAACGTTATAGTGACTTTTAACAGTTGTCTTAATAATTATCCATTATTCATAAGATTTATGATCACGTAAACATGTATAGTAGACTTGTTGATATTGTTGCACTCACACAAAATCTTCATTTAAGAAGCTTAATTCTATTTTAAGCTTGTAAACCTAGTCTAAGCTCTAACTCCCAACCTGAGTTCAACTAAGAAGTTTAATTTTTAATCAATTTAAATTTGAATGATGAAATCAATAAACAAATGTTGACAAAAACAAATTGTAAAAGAAAAAACTAGCAACAAAAAAATAGGAATAAAATTTAATAGAAAAAAACTCTAGGAGGATGAAATTAAAAAAAAATGATCCCAAACAAAATAAAGAGCAATTAAAAAAATGAAAAAGAAATTTGAAATATTAAAAAAATCATAAGGGATAGAACTGAAAAATATTTGTAATTTAATAGATTATTTATATATTAAAAAATGATAGAGGGTGAAATTAACAAATATTTAAAATTTTATATATTATTTATAGATTAATAAAATTTAGTGAAATTAAAAATTATTTGTAATGTTATAGCTTATTCTATTTTTTTTTAAATATTGATCAAAAGAATAGAGACCAAATGTAAAGAAAAAAGAAATTGAAGTGACAAGTCTAAAATTTAAAATGGTTGACTCAATATTCAAGAAATAGAGAGAGAAAAGAAGAAATTGAAGTGGCTTATGGTATATACACCATACCGTCTTGCAGAGGGTGTTTAGATCTTCTAAACAATACCCCAAAAGGCAATACTAAGTAGTTGGATAAATTCATACGCGCTGCTTAAATTATATGCGGGTTGTTTATACATTGATGTGTTTTGCACATGCTAACATATTTTTTTTAAATAATATTTAATATATACCAATTATAATAATATCTTTGAGCTATCTCGAACTCCACAATAAAACCAATGTACGGTAACCAAAAAACTCATAAGAGAGATATATTATTTTTGTCTTTATGAATATCAAAATAATTGAACTATTTTATAAGAAAAAATCCTAAATCAAAGACTTTTGATTTTTCTATTCTAAAACTAATGTAGTTATTTTACTTTGAAAAATAAAAAAGAAAATAACAAATGTAACCCATGCAATATGTTAAACATAATTGTGTAATGGTGAAAAAACAACCTTATCTCAATGAGTTCTTTTTTTTCTTTCAATGGTAAATTTGTAGATGCACTATTACAATTTCGGAATCTTATTGCACAATAACTTTTCTTGAGTATAATTTTTTTAATTTGATATTTTATATCTTTTTGAAATAAAAATGTATCAATTAATTTTTTTCTTAACAATTAAAATATTTGCTCCCCTCAAGAAGAATTTCCTGCTTCGCAGCTACTTGTCACAATATATTAATATAAAATAATGCTAAGATTTAATAAAACACGGGAGCCTATTGCTATCGTTAAGTTGTTTTTTTACTACTACTTGATATTTAAGCTTCAAAATCCACATTTCTTCCCAATTACATCATTTAGTAAAAGCATAGTTTCCTATCATTATTTTTAAGCATGAAAATTGCAATAATTAATAAAAACCTTCACTAGCTAATACACTTTGTACCTTTGCATCGTAGAGCTTCCTAATCCTCAGCACTCCTTCAACTTGTAAGAAAATGGAGCCTGATAGTGCATTCTAGAGCTTGGCCTAGTGGTGGAAGGGGCTTGTCTCCTTCCATTGCACCTGGATTCGAGTCCTGACGTGCACGCCTGTCACCCCCGCGGTGCCTTACATGTCTACTGGGTTTGCAGGGTATTCAGTGGGCCGTGGGGATTAGTCGTGGTGCGCGTAAGCTGGCCCAGACACCCCACGTAAATAAAAAAAATAAAAAATGGAGCCTGATAGTACAACACCTTTACACATGTTCTAAGCCAAGATCATGTGCAACACAAAATAAAAGTTGGGAATGTTGACTTAATCTTTCTAGAACATCTAACGAGATCGTTGTATCTTCTCAGGTAGCGCAAAATAAGGGAATCATAAGCTTTTAACTTTTACAAAAAAAAATATTTATTATTTTATATTTTAAAATATTTTTATAATTGTTTTTAATTTCAATACTATCCAATTAAAATATGTAAAAACAAAAATATTTTTTTATTATAATTTTAAAATCTAATTCAAGAATTAATTTAGAGCATGACGCGCGGGTCATAGATAAAAAAAATTAATTCAAATTGATTTAAGTTAATATTATTATAAAAATAATTATTATTATAATTTTAAAATATAATTTCAAATTCAATTTAAAACGAGACATAACTTATAGGTAAGGAAGGTTAACTCAAATTGACTTGAGCTAATGTAATTATAAAAATAATTATTAGCACTATTTTAGAATTTGTCTTGATGATAAGTTGTTTTAGAGTGAGATTCAGATCGCAGAACAAGATGGTTAACCTGAGTTCATACAAGTCAATATTTAAATAAAAATAAAAATTATTATTATTATTATAATTTAAAGACATGATTTCAAAGTTGACCTGAAATAAGACTTGGTCATATATTGAGAAGGTTAATTCAAGTTAATATAAATAATTAAAAAAATTAAAGCAATTTCATATTAAAAAAAATCTACATAGTTTTAATTAATATTTTATTTTAAGTCCGTCAAGTTAATTTTTTATATATTTTTTAAACTTTAATCATCGTTTTCCCAAGAAATTTATTGATAAGCTTGTCGGCACCTCGTTCTTGTCGTCTCTCATCAAAACCACAGGAGAAAGATGTCTGCCTCCCTCTCGTCCCTACAGGTTGCTCGGAGATCACGAAGAGATTGTATTCGGACCATCTTCTTTGTCGTTCCCACTTTATTTATTTTCTAGGAGTTAGATTTCGGTTGGGAGACGAGAAGACGAAGGAAAATAAAAGGAGAGAAATATAAATGAAAAATATATATTCGCCCTTTATGTCTTTTAACACATGAGCAGTAGATTGATAAAACATTTAAAAAAATATATATCCAAATTTATCTTCTCCCCTCTCCCTCGGAGAACCAAAACGGTGGGGACCTTGAGGGGAATTTTCCTCACCTTTTGCATTCTCTTCACCGTATCTCTTCCTTTCCAAATACGGACATCGAGAATTCTAGTCTACTCATTTTCTACTCTTCCAAACACATTAATTATTAGAGTAGATATTAGGATACTAGTTTATAAACATAAGATAAAAAGTAAAAGATATAATAAAATAAAAAATAAAATATACAAGAATTTACATGGTTTTTTTAATTTGATTTCGTCTATAAACAAGTATATAAGAATTTTACTAAGTAATGTGAAAATTATAATATTTTTCTATGAATAGAAGAACAACTGAAATCTTTCTATTATTAAGAAAACACCTCATTTACTATTTTACAAATACCTTATAATTTTATGATATTACTTTTTCTCTCTTACTCTCTTCTTCTTCTCTCTTATGGTGTGAATTAAGGTTTGGATGTAATGCCTATTTATAGGTAAGGATCCATGCCTTTGTTTTGTAAAACACAAATGGTATAAAATAGGGTTGTAAGTGGCATTAATTAACTCTAATTAATGGTGCAAGTTGCACAAAATTGGTACTTGTCTAGCTAAATTTACATTCTTTTACTTGAAAACTTTGATGATTTAATCAAGTCTTCACACTTGATCATCTATGATTTTTCTATCCTTTGTATACTTGTCATCTTCATGCTACTTAATTGGTTTGGTTAAGGTATTTGCTGGATTTTTTTTTTGTGAACCTTCTGAATATCTACACTCATATCTTTCACTACTTTGCGAACAAAGTGATAGTAACATCTATATGTTTTGTTATTGAATGAAATGCTGGATTCCTTGTAATATGCAAGGTACTCTGACTATCACAATACAAAATAATCTTTTTTTTTTGTTTCTAAGCTCCTCAATAAGTTTCTTCATCCATATTACTTCTTTTTAAGCTTGTGTAGCTACCATAAACTCAGCTTCTGTTGTGGATAATACTATAATAGTTTGAAGTTTAGAGACCCAACTCACAACTCCTCCTACAATTATGAAAACATAGCCTATAGTGAATTTTCTTTTCTCAAGGTCATCAACAAAATCTGAATCAACATAACCTTTGATAATAAATTTTGATCCTCTATAACATAATGTGGCATTTGAAGTACCTTTAATGTATCTCAAAGTCCTCTTAATAGTATTTCAATGCTCTATATTAGGATTTTCCATGTATCAACTAGTTGCTCCCATTACTGTTTATGTAATGTCTAGTTTTGTACATATCATGAAAAACATTAAACTTCTCACTACTGATGTATATGGTACTCGAGACATCTTCATCCTCTTTGCTTTATTGTTAGGAGATATACTCGAGGATAATTTAAAATTAATAGGAAATGAGTTAGAAATTAGCTTACAATCTTGCATATTGAAGCTTCACAAGATTTTCTTTAAATATTTCTTCTGAGAAAGCTAAATATTTCTTCTTACTTATGTTTTAGTGAATTTACATCCTTAGAATCTTGTTTGTTAGTCCCAAGTCTTTTATATCGAACTTCTTAGCCAAATGTACCTTTAATTATTGGACTCGATCTTTATTGAGGCCTATTACCAATATATCATCCATGTATAACAATAAAATAATGAAATCATCATCTTCTCCAGACCTCTTGTAATACTTATAATGGTCCAAACTGAGCTTATTATACCCAAAACTAATTATGAAGGAATCAAATCTTTTGTACTAACACTTCGGTGCCTATTTAAGACCGTATAGAGATTTTTTCAACCTGTAAACTAAGTCCTCATTGCCTATTTCAAAAAAAACCCTCTGGTTGGAGCATATAAATTTCTTCTTTAAGTTCTCCATAAAGAAATGCAATTTTCACATCTAACTACTCTAAGTGAATCAAATATAACATACATCATCAAGACTACTTTGATTGTAGTAAGTTGTACCACCAAGAAAAATATCTTATTCAAGTCTATTCCTTTATTCTAAGTTTATCCTTTCACCAACAATCTTGCATGATACCGTTCCAATTAATTATTATCATTACGCTTTATCTTATAAACCTATTTGTTTCCGATTGCATTCCTTCCTTATGACAGTGGAATAAGATCCTAAGTATGATTCTTGCATAGAGCTTTAATCTCCTCTTAAATTGCTATCATCCATATAGATACATTTATGTTTTTGATAACCTCATGGAAAGTTAATGGCTCTCTATCATTTGGCTCTTCATCCTTTGTTAGAAAATAGTATGTAATGTTGCTCAGTAATATATTCTAAGTGCCAAGTCGGTGGTCTTCTTTGACGAATCAATTGTTGAACTTCAGAAGTTTCAGAGTCTATTTGTTCTTATTCTTTGTGCTCTAGTGCAACTTTAGAAAAAGTATAATTCTGAGTATTTTCCATTTGGACAACTATAGTCTCCTTTAAAATGTTATTATGTTCTTCCACTTGTATTTTATCTTTTACAAATATAACATCTCTGATGATGACTATTTATAGGCAATGGGATCCCACAAGCAATACCTCTTCACTTCATCAGCAGTTCCAAAAAATATATATTTTTTTGGATTTTAAATCCATTTTACTGACTTTTTGAGTATTGTATATCATGTACATAGACTTCCAAATATATACAATCAAGAATATTTAGTTAGCTTTTCAATCCACATCTTTATCGGTGTCTTCAACTCAATTATAGTTGATGAAAATTAATTTATCACATAATAAGCGGTATTGACTACTTCTGTCTAGAATGACTTTCCTTGACTTGCAACCTTTAACATAACTGTTATTCTTTCTAATAGAGTTATGTTCATTCACTCTACCACTCTATTTTGTCATGGAGTGTATGTCATTGTGAACTGTCTTTTGATACTTTTATGTTAATTAAAGTTATCAAATTCATCACTAATATATTCTCCTCCATTGTTAGTCCTTAAAAACTTCATCTTCTTTTCAGATTCAAGTTTTACCCGTACTTTGAAGGTTTTAAAGATTGCGAGCATAATTACCTTCTAATTGGATACACCCAACATCTTTTAAAGAAGTTATTTATAAATTATACAAAATATTTTACTTTTTCTGCTAAGGATATAACAGTTGCTTGCTAAACATTAAAGTAAACAAGGTTTAAGATGTAATTGGTTTTAGTTGTTGAAGTGCCAAATTTTAACATGTATTGTTTACTTGTAACACAATGCTCACAAAAGGGTAAAGTAACCTTTGAAAGTTTAGGAAGTAACTTCTGATCAGAGAGAATTTTCAAACCTTTCTCTAACATATGGATTAGTTTTTATGCCACATCATCGTTTTTTATTCTACATGACTAGCTTATGCGATTGACACCTCTGCCTCATGATGTGTTTCTCTCATTAATATAAACAAATTTGCAACTATATTTCTTGTCTTTAAAACCACTAATGCTCATTTAATAATTTTCATGATTCCATTGTGTTTGAATCTTACAGCCAAGATTATCAAATTATCTCACAGATAAAAGATTATTTTTTAAGCCTTTCACATATCATACTTCTGAAATGGTGAGAATTGAACCATTATACATATCAATTTGATGGTGCCAATACTAATAACCTCTAAAGCATGATCATTACCTATGAATACTGAGCTTGTAAAGATGAGTTCATATATATGAAACCAATTTTGATTAGGAGTTATATGCCATGTTGTTTTTAAATCCATTAATAAAATCTTAGTGAGCTCTTTTCTATATGTAGATACTACTGCTACTTCATTATATAAAAACTCTACATCATTTGATGTGTTTGCAACACATCCTTAAGTTTTTTTATAACTCTACAATGTTTTTTATACCCTTTTTAAACCAATAATCCTTTTTGAAGTGTCCTTTTCTGCTATAGTTATAGCATTTCACAATCTTTTTACTTCTTGATTTGGACCTTCCTTGCCTTTGACTCCTATTGGAGCCATTCTCTATTGATCTTTCTTTTGACACTAGTAATGCCTTTACTTAGTTTGAACTATTTATATCTTCTTTATTTTTGCATTTATTTTCTTTTCCCAAGATAGCATCTGCAACATCATTAAAGATTAATTAATCTAAGAGAATATTATTGATCAAGTTGATAATGAGTTAATCATATGAATCAGGAATACTTTGAGTTGGAAACTTTACATTTTCATTTTCCTTTATTTATTAACCTGGCGTAGTGAGTTGTGAAAATATAGTTCTTATTGTATTGATGTGGTCAGTCATTGTTGTGATTTTTGTCATTCAAAGGGTATAAAATCTCTGCTTTAAGAAAATCTTATTATGTAAGGACTTAGACTCATATAGCTTTGTTAGAGTATCTCACATCTTCTTAGCTGTTTTTTTCCCTGCCAAACTTGATAATACTTCATCTATTAATGCTAAATGTATGTTATCAATAGCTTTGTCATCCATCTCATTCCCTTTTGCCTTATCAGTGATCTCGGTAAGTTTATCTCCAATTATTGTCTATAATTGTCTTTCATTAAAATTGACTTGATTCTCATTTTTCATAGTGAGAAGTTGCTCCCCTTAAACATCCCAATCTTGTACTTTACTGCTATTTTATTTACTAAGATCTATTCAGTTATCATCATTTCACTGATTTGCAATGTCTATAAAAATAATATCGTATGAATAATATTTCACCAAGTAAGTTCCTAAAAAAGATTTGAGTGGTCATAAACGGTTCCGTTTAAAACTCAATCTCTTTAGACAGAACTTTCTAGATTATATTTAATCACTGCACTAACTTTTTTTATATGTTAATACTAACATATGTGAACAGTGACATATAGCTAAATAATATCGTATAGGTGAATAATATCATAAACATGAATAGTAACTGTATGCACAAATAACTTTTATGTATTAACAACACTAACTAAGAAGGCTTTAATATCACTATTAGAATACTGGCATGCAAACTTAAGAAGATAAAAGGCAAGGGATAAGATAAAATAAAAAATAAGTCATACAATAATTTATATGGATTGCCTAATTTGGCTACATCCATAGGCAAATATAAAATGATTTTACTAAGTAATTTAAGAATTATAACCTCTCTCTACTAATAGGAGAACAATTAAAATCAACAACCTTTCTCTACTAATAAGAGAACAATTAAAATCTTTCTATTACTAAGAGAAAATACCTCACTTACTCTCTTATAAATATCTCATAATTTTATGGGATCACTTTCCCCTTTTCTTTTTCTCTTTTGTGGTATGAATTACAGCTTGGATGCATTGCCTATTTATAGATAAACACTATACCTTTTTTTGTAAAAGACAAGTGGTACTAATTGGTACTACAAGTGGCATTAATTAACACTAAATTAGCGTTTGTCTAGCTGGCTTTACAATAGAGACTTTATAGGCCTTAGAAAGATTGGATTTTTATTTAAATTGTCATTATTAACTTAGTTAAATCTAATTCATCTTGCAAATTTTAAAGCTAAATTAAAATACTCCTTCCTTTTGCATTAATGTAGAACAAAGAAATGAATTTATTGTTATGTATTTCTAAGATCATTTGAGAAGGGATTTAGTTTCATTTAATAAGAAAGCTGGCTAAATGATATTTTAACACACACAATATTATAAAATTATTCTTGAATCTTACCTAATATCTTATTTTGTGCATTGAGATAGATTCTTAATATCATCTCAATACAAACAAGTTAATATAAAAAAAATAAAGATAAAAAGATAAATAACAAGATTAATGTTTAGTAGAATCATTAATTTTAAGTGATTCTATAGGTATTTGTTATTTTCAAAGAGAGGAAATGAACATTAGATTATGTATATATATTTTTCACTTTTTAATTAGAGATCGACACATAAAAGATGATGGCCTTACATCATACATTAGACATTAAAGAAAAATTTGGGTGTGTGAGGTTTATGTGGTCAAAAACTAAGCAAATAACCAAGCTATTAAGATAGAGCACTCCTCTAGTTAAGGACATGACCAACCTTAACCTCGACACAAAAGAGCCTGACATACCTTTTATCTATAAAAAAAATATACAATACAATGATTATTTTAATCTAAATGGTAAAGACCATGACATAATTATATCCACCTAGCAGTGACCTATCAATATTATATATATTTATTCTATAATCACTCTTTAAATTTATTGGTTATATATAAAAAAAATTTTTGGTAGTTTTACTTTTCTCTCTATACAACTTGATAGGTTTCATGGCTATATAAACAATCTTATAGTTTAGGGTTCAAGACCCTTCTTTTCTTTTCTTTAAATCTCCTCTTTACTTTTTACACTTTATATAATATTATCCTTACTTTATCAAATAAGCTCTTCCCATGTTATCTTACTAAAAGGATTGGTTTTATAGGTTCTCTAACTAGCATCTCCATCTCTAGTTAAAATCCACCATATCCACTAAGATGTGGTAAGAGCCTTATTATCCTTCAAGACTTATAACCTTACTAGTGACATATCAACAGGGACTGGATAAAAAGCTGATTTTACTCTTATTTTCATTGTTTTTAAGCTTTTTTCATAACTAAAACCTAAAAATATCAATGAGATGTTACATATTTTGGAAGCACTTGTGTATAACCTATATACCTCCTCCAAATACAATAGCAATTGAAGACATTAACAAAGGTTTTTTTAACCATATAAGAGGAATTTAAGGCTTATTTTACTTTGTTAGTATTGTTAACCCTTCCTTTTTATATAAAGAATTAACCATGTTGTGCTTTTTTTAAAAATGTGCAAAGACAATTAATTACCTTTTAGGGAGAAGATAGTAAGATTTGATAGGAAAAAGAAGAAGAAGAAAAACACCATTACTTCTTAGCTTAAATGTCTTTGAGCATAATTATTTGGATGATAACAACAATTAGTAAAATTAATTTGTTTATTAAATATTTTATTGTTGTAGGAATTTTCTTATGTCAAATTAAATCAATATGAACTTCTTTGATGCAAACATGACTTAAAAGATTCTTAAACTTATTATCATGTAATCATAGGTTAATAAAATTGAATTTGACATCACAAAAATAATTTTTATTACTGAATTTATCCTTTAAAATAGTTTTATTTCCAAAACTTATACATGATGAAAAAATATTATCACATATTGGTTTAATCACTTAAATTATTTTTAAATAAACTTTGTCACATGTACTCTTGTAATTCTTATCTTATTAGTTTTTTTTTAATCAATTTTTAGCTAGAAAAAACTTAACATAAAAGTGATAAACTTGTAATTTTTAAAAGAAATGTACTTTACTATTTTTACACTCAAAGGTTAGCTTGTTCTAAGAGTTTAACTTACTTTTTCTCAAGATTTTGCAACACTCATTTTCTTCCAAAAAGAGTGATATAATTGTTCCTAACAAGGGGAAGAGAGCTAAAAATAAGTTCAAAATATTTGATTTTATTTTTCTAGTGTGAGTAACTACAAGATGAGTTTTTTTGCCTATAAATACCACTTATCATTTTATGTGAACTAAGAGACACAACCATAAAATCTTACAAGCTTATATTTTATCTTATAAAAAAGATCTTATTATTTTTAAATTTTTAAACTTTCATTACATCAAATCACTATATCACATTCTTTAGCTAGATTAAATTCCTTAAAGACTTTAGCTTAATTTATTGTAATTTTCTCTTTATTGTAATGTGTGAAATTTTTTTATAAAAGATAATCAATTGTAAAAGTGTTAGCGACACTTGGACCATTTGAAAAAATATTGGTTTCATACTAAAAGATGCTGTATAAGGTGTTTAGAAACAAGCTAGGTAGGAACATGGAGGCCTATATAGATTACATGATTAATTCTCAAAAAATATAAAAGTAAAAGCCTTAATGATTATCACAATTATCAAAGTGTTATTCATTTTATGAAAGAATGTTATTAACTACTTTGACACACTAAAAGAATAATTAATTATTAATAACAAGCCCTAGTTTAATAGTAAAAAGATAAAAGAGCATAAAATCAAGGGGAAAGAGGCAAATGAAGAATGAGATGAACTCTCTAATAAAACCATCAAGGCATACAAAACAACCTAAAAGACTTGTATGAGACATATCACATTTCTATTAACCTATGAGATAAAGTATATAATCCCAACAAAAATAAAGTCTTCTAACCATTAGGTATATGATTATTTAGTTAACATAAATGAGTAAGAAATGATGACCAATGTAACCTCTTAAAATAAACTTATCTTGCTAATGAGATTAAGTGTATGTTCCCAACAAAAATGAAGTGTTCTAACTATTGGGTATATGATTATTTAGTTAACAAAAATGAGCAAGAAATAATGATCAACTTAAACCTTTTAAAATAGACTCATCTAACCACTTCATTTAGGCCCTATTTGTTTTTACATTTTAAAAGTATTTTTAATAAATTTTATTATTTATTATTTTTTTCTTTGCTTTAAATTAATATTTTTTTATGTTTTTGATTATTTTGATGCGTTGGTATAAAAATAATTTTTAAAAATAAAAAATATTATTTTAATATATTTTCCAGTGAAAAAGATTTTGTAAAAAACAACTGCAATTATACTCTCAAACATACTTTTAGGAATAAGGTCTAAAAATATAAGATCTTCCAATACCACAACAAATAGGTAAAGAATAAAAATTTTCATATTAAGAATTTCATCTTGAGAAAATTGAAAGTCATATGGAATACTAAACACATAAGAAAAATAACACCTATCATGACAAATATATATCATATATAAGAGATATATGGGATGAACTTATCCCCTATTTAGTAATTAGACTATTTTATATTATTAATGATTTTAGTTAGGTAATTATTCAGATTTACCTTTTAAAAAATGTATTCCTAGTACAATTCCCTTGCTTATACATATAGACCATGCTTTCTTAGATGTGTAATCTTACATTACTAAGGTATAAAGGCATCATACTATTAAATGTTTGTTTAATAGCATGATGTGCCTAAATAACCTTTTTTATGAGAATATGAGAATCATTCACTTTAAAAACACTAGACAATAGGTTTTAAGCCTTTTTAATCTTTCCATCTATGTTTATCCAGAAGGAGCGTATTTTTTTTTATCTAGTCATAACATTCTAATCCTTTCGATAGACTTTCAAGGTCTTGCATAGCTTCTACCACATTGTTCCCTAATTACAAAAAAAAACTATAATTATTTAGAAAGCCTATAACAACAACTCGATTCAAGAAATTGAAATATAAATTGATATGTATTAGAAAAGAGAGAGAGGGAGAGGGAGAGGGCGAGGGAAGGTAGAGAAAGGAAGGGCATATAGTGAGGTTACCTAAACAGCTAAAAATATTTGGTTAGCGAGACTTCTACCCATCTAAATATCGATGTCTTCGAGAAACTAGTACAAAAATCCAACCATCTTACAAAGCTTTTTTTTTTCCTTCCTATAAGATAAATCTTCTTTAAAAATGGTCTTTATTTTCTTATGTTCCTCACTTATAATGAAAGATATTTAAGCATCTATTCTAATTTCAACACTTCAAACATGTTGGAGATTGCCTCTTTACCTAGGCATCAAGTACCTGTTAAGCTAGTTTTAGTCATCTAAACCTTTACGTGTACTATTGTGGAAGGAAGCATAAGCATAAAATTCTATTCAAAGAAAGCCCTCTCATGAATAACACTACTAGAGAAACCTTTTATTTTTAAAGTCTTCATACTCTTTAGAAACCTAGCTCTATCTTCTTTAAATCTCTCTTTTAAGTGTCTTATTAGGTATGCTACCTTTAGTATAGTGAAAAAAAGATCAAATTAAATAACATAGGAATCATCATTAAAAAAAATAATCTTGAAGAGTATCACTCAACCTTCATGCTTTAATCCTAGTCTTTATAAGGCTTATTTAGATTAGAGGATAGGCTTATTGAGCAAGGAAGAAACTCATTAAGTGAGCTAGCCTATAAAGTAAATGAGTTAGCTTTGAAAAAATACAAAAAATCAAAAAGAGAGAGAGAGAAAGTAAGATTCAAAGGAATGAATCTAGCAATCTTTTGTTCTCTTTATCAAAATACATCCTTGAGTTAGGAAATTGATAATATATTCTTTATTTGTTTTTTGTTGGTGTAATTTGTAAATAATTAAAGAAAAAATATATAAATATCCCACATTGAAAAGAAACACTCCCTCTTAATATTTATTAGTATGAGTTTCTATCATATTATAAATTAAGTCATGCTGGAAAGACTTTTTTAATAGGCTTTTTAATGCTATTATATAGATATTTATAATATCAAAAAATGACACTTGGAACTTAATATGTCAAACTATTTCTTGAATAATTATATTGTTTGATGAACAATTATATTGTTTTATCAATAATCATATTATTTAATGAATAATTATATCATTATATTTCAAGTTTATAAAAATATATTACTACATGAAAAAAAAACATATATATTTTTTTGGTCTTATATTTTAATTCTTTTAGAGCTTTAAAAGACTTAATTGTATACCAACTTCATATTTATTTCCATCCTAAATATTTCAAACACCTCTCTCTCTTGAAAATACTAGTAAATATTACTCAGCAGAGGCATGTCATTGCACAACCCATATGTTCTTTCCTAGAAGGTTTCACACCCTCGAACTCTTACTTCCCTTTCAAAACTACACGTTCTATTTGTATTTAGCCATAAACCGTTCACCTCTTCATTCATTCATGTAGCCAATCTTGTCCATAGTAATCCCTTACATAGAGCTCTTATTTTAAATATGAAAGGTGTATGAATTTTAAGTTTTCACATGTAGAAAGCATAGTCTCGTAATAGTTACTTGTGAAAACGCGACAAAATGTCTTGATTCTCCATTTCATTGGTCCCTCCCTATTGCTTTTCTATTTTGTTTTTTTTTTAAAGTCATTTTATTTTAAAAATCAAATGTGAAAATTAGAAAAAAATTCCACGTGCAATCCCTATCAAATTGAAAGAACAGTTCGTAATCGTTGGGGGGGCGGGTTGTGTGGTGGTGGTGGTTGGGTGTGGGTGAATGAATGGTCAATGGTGAAAAATCCATGCGTTACGTTCTTATAAATATTTTGTCCAGATTCCAGAAATTGAAAACATTTTGCTGTTCTGGGGGCTGATGCCGTTCGGCCAAATGGACAAAAGGGCCACCCAGAAACACGCATTTGGCTCTCGCTGTTACACTTGACAGTAAAGGCTTGGAGGACGACAAATGCCTTGACACTGACTGAAGCTAAGTGCATGCTTCGAAAATAATTTACGGAATTAATGACTCCATTGGTAGTCGGCAGACCAAAATGTTGATGACTCATGTTTTAAAAACATAGTCAACTTTAATTTTTCCTCAGATGCATGCATGTAGTGACTTGTGTCTTGGGCATAAAAATCATGTTCGAAGACACAAGCGAGCTTAAATTTAATTCTTGAATAAGTCATTCAACCTTGCTTAATTAGCTGAGGTTTGCTTGTTGTTGGCTACCTATGACCTCATGCGTATATGCATTCAATGGTGAAAATTACAAGTTCGTAACGTGTCCCTGTTCATCTTACTATAACGATATAGTATATTGAAGAAAAATCACGCAAGATACCTCCAGATCTTGCTTCTTATCAAATATATAAACCCGTCGAAAAAAAAACAACGAAGAATAAAAGCACCATAATTAACCAAATTAAGGAAAGCTGACCCTAAGCATCTGCATAATTATCTATGAGCTTCAATCTTATCTAAAAATTACTTTTCAATCGCGTAGCTTTTAATGATGGAAAGAGTCCCGACTAGCTAGATAAATGAAGGTAAGAGAACTGCACATGAATATCTAGCGAATTGATTTTATTTTGTAATATATAAAAAAATATCTAGGTATTATAAATGGTTTTTTTAGGAGAAAAACATTAAACCTTGTATGAATTGATTTGATATAACTCGGTCATTTTGATGAGTTCAAATATAAATTAAATAACTAATAAAAATATAGTTTAAATCAAAATAAATATTTAAAATAATATTTAAAAAAAAAACTTTGAGGCGACAACATTTTGGATTTACATCAATCTAGATTAACCTATCATTATCACAATCTTTATATTTACTGACAGAATTTTCCGTCGGTATTTTCTCTATCATTCCATTAGTAATTTATATACCAATGAAATTAGTGACAAAAATGCTTTGTCAATAAATCCTTCATTAGTAATTTTTTTTTGTTTGTAATAAAAAATTATTTTACTGATAAATTTAATGATGAAAAAGACATGCAAAAACAATTATCCGCTTCATTCCTTCGGTATTTCTCTTGGTAAGTTTGTATGTAATTGTGTCAGAATTTATTTAAAAATATTTTTAAAAAATCTATTTTAGAAAAATATAAAATAAATAAATAAATATAAATCAACACCATATAACACTCAAGACACTTGAAAACAAATCAACTCAAACAAATTTGCAACAAATAAATAAAAAGAAAAAATAAATTCAACTAACAAAATTCATATGAAAAAAAATAGCAATTGTTAAAAATTTAAAAATCCTATAAATAAATCAACTAAAAATTAATCTCACATGGACAAAAACAAATCCTACAACAATATTTATACAATTATTAAGAACAAAAAAATTTAAAAAAAATAAAAAAATAGTGGAAACAAAAATTAGAATAAAGAAGGAAAAAAAATCTTACCTTAATGTAGTTGTAAGTAAAGTTAAGAAGAGAAAAAAAATTATAAAGTATATTAATTAAAAAAAACTAAGAAGAAAAAGAAAGGGGAAAAATACATACTCGAGCATGGAGGAGAAAAGAAAAGGTAAAGGAAAAAAGAGAACAAAAGAGAAAGAAATGAATATTGAAAATGATGAAGAAGAAGAAGAAGAAATGAGCCTTGTTTGTTGTGAAATTGGAGATTTTAGACCTTTTATTAGGTGTTTTACCAATGGTTGTATCAATGAATAATTAAATATTAATATTTTTAAATATTTTGTCAGTAACTTTGTTGGTAATATTTGATTTAAATTTATAATTTAATTAAAAAATTTAAAAAACTATCAAATATCACCAACAACTTTTCAATTCTTTTGTAATTTTGTCTATAATATTTAATTTAAATTTTTAATTTAATCAATTTTTTTATAAAACCTACCAAATAATACCAATGACTTTTAATCCATCGATGCTTTCTTTTTTTAAAAAAATAATTAACAGTGCAATTGGAGAGTGAATAAATTTAGAGTTCCAATAGAATTACCAATGGATTTTACTGGAATTTATTTCATCATAATTTTGTTGGTAAAAAATGACATGTCATTATTTTTTTTGCTATGTTTAAATTTTTTTTATTGTAATTCCCTTGATATATACTGAGAATATATGTCCATCTATAAAATTTATTAGAAATTTAACAACAAAAATATTGTTTTGGTATTTTTGTTTGTATTTATTGATTTGCTAGTAGTGTATTAATTGCATATCAAGATATGAGATCATGATAACTCCTACATAAAGTAAATTAAAATAAATTATGAAACTCAATTTTCAATAAATCCAGTATTGAAGGATGAAACAAAAAAAATAATAAAAAACCCAAGAAATTAACTCAAATTAACTCGAGCTAACTTGTCAAATTACGACCTAGGTTATGAGATTAAGATAACTCAATGAAAAAAAAATTATAAAATTCAATTCTCAATGAACTCAATGTTAAAAGATGAAATAAAAATGATTAAAATAAGACATGAAAAATGACTTAAGTCAATCAAGATTAACCCACTAAACCCATAACTCAAGTTATGAGATGAAGATAATTTTATAGAAAAATAAAATCAAAATAAATGATGAAGCTGATTCTTAATTAACTCAATGTTGAAGGATAAAATTAAGTAAAATTAATGAGAATAGAAAAAAAACTTGAATCAACCAAGTTAATCTATTAAATTCATTGTCTAAATCATGAGTCTAAGATAAACTTATAAAACATTAATTAAAAGAATTATAAAGTTCAAACCCTAATAAATATAATGTTACAGGGTAGAATTGAAATTGATAAAAAAAGGTATAGTTTAAAAAATATTATTTTAGTGAATAGTATTATATCATACATTTAAAAACCCTATTATTTATTTATTTTATTTTATTTTTCCCTTAATGCTCCTTCCCATTTTGGAGAACCATTATTTTTATTTTCTTATAGGATTTGTGTCATACATCACGCATGCTTAATCAAGTTTTTTTTTTTTTTTGAAACACTCTAGACGGGTTTTGGTGAGCAAGGAAGGTGGCTAGCTATATATATAATTTTAATTGGAAAGGTGGCTACTCCTAATTAATATTTGGGTATATGATAATAATTCATTTTAGTAATAAGATGCCTACCTCATGACAAACCTCTTACAGTTGGAGCCCTAACCGATAGAATGATTAGAGAAGAATAGAATAACATAAAATTAATTAATCAGACTAAGTTGAGATTTTAAAAGACGTGAACGCAGCCAAGGGAATCTTGCTGTGCCATTGTTGCTTTGTACGTAAATGCAATCTAAGGTTTCAGCTGATTTCATTGGTTGGAAGAAATAAAATAAAAAAGAAAGAAAAGTAATTGCCTTATTAGTCATTTCATATCAATTAACAAGGTTGATTCAAAGGTTTGAACGTCAATCAATTGTACATTTTGAAGATGGAAATTAATGTGCTTTAATTTCCTGGAACGAGCAGGAGTGAATTAGAGCACATGCTCCTATTTAATTTCAGGGGGGGGGGTTGTTTGGTGCCTTCTCACTAATATTCAAGTGTTCGTGCGAGCAAAGCAATGCGATGAGGTGTTGATGAGACTTCGAGCATGTTTTCCAGGCAAAACTTCAGCTGATCTACTTACACACATGCTGGAAAGGAGTCCCACGTTCTGCATGATTCTTGTGATTTTCTCTTCAAGGAATATGTAAACCTAAAGCAGTCTGGATTAAATAAAATTAGAGCTTAAAACCAAATATCAGAGATAATCATAGAGATTGAATCAGCTGGTTGTAGAGACCCCAAGAGATGTTGCAGATTTCGGCAATGAACTTGAGATTCCAAGAAAGAAACAGTACTTAGTTTTGGTCCACGATCCTGTGCATGGTGCCATCTTTTACTTCCTGATCATCGACCCATGGAGCTCTTTGACATGCAGTTCTCGACTTCAACATGAATATTTACCCAAAGATTTTTTTATTTAAAATTAATTTTTTTTATATATTTTAATGTTAATTTTAAAAAAATATTTTTTAAATACATTTTTAAATGAAAATTTAGCAACCGAAAATGATTCTATTAAAAAAATCGGCTCTATGAATTGATTCCTTGGCCCTCGATAATTAATCAATCTCGTTCTGATTTCTGAGCTGCAGTCAATGTTTATTCATACCAAGAATTATATATATGAATAATCATCCAAGTCACCATTGAATTTATATATATGAATAATCATGCAAGTCACCCATATATATATATATATGTATAGATATATATAATCATCCAATTCACCATTGAATTTGGATATAAAAAATCTGTCGTTATTTTATCCTTGAGATTTTAATAATCTTAATGAGAAATGGCATTGCATCACTAATCAAAACATTGTCTTTTTATATATACATAGAATTTTGAATAATTTGATCCAAAATATTTATAGCATGTCTTTCTATACTTAGTCCAACACAGAATACCCCACCATGACGACTCTGCCTGTCGAATACATCTTCTGTTGATAAAAAGGCCATAAACAAAGGCATAGACAATGAAACAAGAGCAGGTATTAACATCACCACGAAACTACCCTCCAAGTTCATGAATCCTCCCTCCTCTATATAAACCCTACCACATTCAGCTACATTCACACACACCATCCTCCTTCCTGCCCATACTTAATTGATCGCCATTAAGAATAAAAAGGAGAAAAAAAAATGCCTTCTTCCCATACCACCATCGTCTCAAGATGCACAATTTACCCTGACCAAAAATCCACCACCATCGAAACCCTACAGCTCTCAGTCTCTGACCTCCCCATGCTCTCTTGCCAATACATCCAGAAGGGTGTCCTCCTCCCTTATCCACCATACTCCATTGATGACCTCATCACATTCCTCAAACACTCCCTCTCCACCACTCTTTCTCACTTCCCAGCTCTTGCCGGCCGCCTCCAAACTGACCCTACCGGACATATCCATATTGTATGCAACGATGCAGGCGTTGATTTCATCCAAGCCAAAGCAAGACACCTCTCTATCCACACCATTCTTTCTCCAACCGACGTCCCTGAATGCTTCAAAGGGTTCTTCGCATTCGACAAGACCCTCAGTTATTCGGGTCATTCAAAACCATTAATGGCAGTTCAGGTCACTGAACTGCAAGACGGCATATTCATTGGCTGCTCGGTAAACCATGCTGTTACTGATGGAACTTCATTCTGGCACTTTTTCAATACCTTCGCTGAAATATGCAAGGGATCTAAAAAAATTTCTAATTCACCAGACTTTTCCCGCAACACCTTGTTTAACTCACCTGCGGTGCTTAAATTCCCTGCTGGTGGGCCGAAAGTGACATTTTCTGGTGATGAGCCATTGCGTGAGAGAGTTTTCCATTTTAGAAGAGAAGCAATTCTCAAGCTCAAATTCAGAGCTAATAAAAGTGATTTAATTTGCAATTCGGCGGAGATTTTCGGAAAGCATAGAAACGACAGTTGGAAAGCCGCTAACGGAGAAAGTAACGGGAAAGTAGCTACCCTTTTCTTAGTGAAGGACAAAACTGCGGAGATTTCCTCGTTTCAGTCCCTATGCGCGCAGCTATGGAGATCAGTGACACGTGCGAGGAAACTAATGCCGTCTAACATGACGACGTTTCGTATGGCAGTGAATTGCAGGCACCGGCTGGAGCCACGGCTGGAGCCGTATTACTTTGGCAACGCGATTCAAAGCATCCCAACGACTGCTTCTGCTGGAGAGCTTTTATCAAAGGACCTGAGCTTCGGAGCTGAATTGCTGCACAGAAACGTCGTCGCACATGATGATGGTACGGTGCGGAAGGGTATATCAGACTGGGAAAAGGAGCCGCGGTTATTTCCGTTGGGTAATTTTGATGGAGCATCAATCACGATGGGGAGCTCTCCAAGATTTCCAATGTATGATAACGATTTTGGGTGGGGCCGACCTTTGGCAGTGAGGAGTGGTAGGGCCAATAAATTTGATGGGAAGATATCAGCTTTTCCAGGGGGAGATGAAAAGGGCAGCGTTGATCTTGAGGTGGTTTTGTCACCTGATACAATGATTGGGCTTGAAAACGATGGTGAGTTTATGCAATATGTTTCAGAAATCTCTGGTTGGACACCAACTCCATAGGGAAATCAATCTCTGGTTCATAGCTTGAAGAAGACTAGAAATAAATGAAGAAATATATCACCATCGTTTTGTAGTTTCTTTTCTTGTTTTTCCTCCTTTAATAATGGGTAGAGGGGCAGGACCTCCTTGAGGCCAAACGGGGACGTTTTGTTCTTTTGCTCATGCAATGTGGTAAATTTTTAGACTTCGTAAATGGCAGCTTAATTTCATTTTACACGATTCTATTCTCACTATCCTCTTTTTGAAATATCTATTCAACGTTTTGTTAAACAATTCAAATAAATAAATAAGTAAAATATAAAAATTAAAAAAAGAGTCAAAGTTTTATTGATAGTGCATAATATAATTAAAATATTCAAAATAAAAAAATTTAATTTAAATATAAACAAACTATATATAGATTAAACAAAGAAAATGTAAAGACTATTTTATTTTTAATAAACAATAAAGCAAAAAATACCCTATATTTCTTAACATTTCTCTTTAAATTCACAAAACAACAACTACAAGCATTGAAAATTTACTAGCTAGAAAATAAAAGAGGAAACATAATGTGACTTGATAAAAAAATCTACAATCTACACATAAAAATAAATAAAAAGCAAAGTGATGGTGTTATATTTGAAATTGCTGCTCCAATTAATTATATTATATTAACTTAGGATACTAAGATTTTCAATAACTTCTATGTTTACAAAAACTACATTCATTAAAGTCAACCCTTATATAATGCTTATTCTAGAGAGTGGCTTAGAAGATATTGCTAGTATAGAAGGATCACAAATGAAAATATTTTTTTTTTCAGAATAAGATTGATATTACATATTTCAATTAAAATAATTAAAAGGAATAGGTTTAACATAATTATAAAGAGATTATATATAGGTTAAACATAAAAAAACTAAACAATTGTAAAGACTAATATATTCTTAATAAATAATAAAACAAAATAACTCTATATTTGTTAACAAGTTTCACTTAAGGTTAAAGGATTGTTTTTTTTGTTGTTGTTTTTTTTACTATAATAGTTTTTATAAGATTAAAGTACATGTTAAAGAGCCATTCACTAGTATGAGTTTACTAGTAAAATTTATGTATTTCAATTTATACTAATGTTTCCTCTTCTTCTATAATTCATATTAATATTTTTTTCTAAAAAAAATTCAAATTCAAATGTCTTTTTTGTTTAAAAAAATTGTATAAAGTTTAATGTGATAAAAGAAATTACATGGAGACGATCCTGTAAACTATTTACTATGGAAGGAGAGAGATGAGAAAAAAATTTGAGTAATGTTTTGTTTTTTTTTAAAAAAAAAAATAGAATCAATCAATTTTCCCACGCATATTTAAAGGATTATAAGTTACAAGTATTAAAGAATTAGATAACTTATCTAAACTTCATTGTGGATCAGTTCAAAGATTATTTTTAATGTAAAAAAAAATATGTAGGAGTTGTTAACTTCTTTTTAAACCAAGAAAATTTGCAATGGTGAATTTAAAATTTAATGTATGCATTCATCAATAATTATATGCTCTATTAAATATTAAAAAGATTTGTTATTGATAACTAAAGATTAATTCAAGAAGTTGACATATAAAAGTAAATAAAGAAACATGATGTTGTGACAAATGGAGCTATTTAATTTTTTATTTAATTGTATATTATAAAAATTACTATTTCAAATTCATTTGAATTAAAATAATTTGCTGCTCTAGCTATTTTTATTCTTATTAACTTGACCATGACCCTCGACATGGTTTATTGTTTGGCCTTTTTGTTTTATCCGAGTTTTAAATTAAATTATATTATAGTCGATATAATATTACATGTTTGATCTGACAAATCTAAATATAACAAAGTCAATCTAAAATTATCAGTATGTTGTTGTTTTTACATTTAGGTTTTGAGATGATAATATTTTTTAATTGACACAAAGCAATTAGAATTAACCTATTAAATTTGTTACATGTGTTAATGACCTGGTTAAGTTTAATAACATTGTTTGTTTAGAATCAATAGTTTATTTAATAATATAATAATAAAAATAGACACGCAATTTGAAAACGATCAAATAAAATTTACAAAAAAATATATAATGAAAGTTTATACAAAAAGGATGTTTACTAATATTAGAAAAAAATTATTATAATATTATTCAAAAGTAAAGTAAAATTTTTTAAATAAACTTATTTTAATGAATATCAATTAAAAATTGAAAACATGATAGACCGAGCCCTTGCATGAGTTGGGCTTCAAATTAAATCGGATTGGAGCTAACCTAATATGACTTGGTCGACCTAGCATGTTCCAACCCAATTTAGTTGGCTTGTTTGAAACTAGATTTAAATTTAAAAGGAAATATTTTAAAATGACATTGTTTTACCCAATATTGTTGATCAATTTGGATAAACCCAAGTTAAGTATTAAAATTCATGATCTAAATTATAAGTTTTTTTAAATTTAGTAATTTTTTAATTTATTTTCCATTCAATTATATGATGCTAAAAATAAACTTTCATATAAAAGAGATTGAATAGAATCTAAGAAAAAAATAAAAAATAAATTTATTAATGTTTGTATGGAAAAAGTGATTTATAATATTATTGTCATGACCCATTTTTTACCTCCTTTAGAATAAGAAAAACAAATTGCACAAAGATTTTTGCATATGAAATTTGGTATTTCCTTTTTTTTTTAAAGACAATTGTTAGAAACAACCAAAATCACAAAAAAAAAGAATAAAAAAAACACAACTAGCAATAAAATTAATCGAATAATAATTTTTCAAAAATTAAGGACTAGCCAGAGCAGTTACAAAAAAGGTTAAAGATGATTTTAAGGAACAATTAGGGGGTATTAGTTGCACAAATTGGATGGGAAAGGACCAAAATAGAAAAAACAACCAAAGTTGAGGATGAAAATCATAGAGGATTGGGACTAATTGAAAGAAATTTGAACTTAAAAGAGCAATTGGGATCCAAATTGAGAATTCTTGAAACCAAGGATTATAATTGAAAAGGCGCTGAAATTCAAGAACCCAAAACAACGTCATTGCATTTTAAAAATAATAATAGTAATAATTAAAAGGGATGAATGATGCATCGTACGGTTTGTTTTTCAAGATTGAACAATTGTTCGACTAGTTAGGGACTTTACTGCAGGAGTAAATTAACATTGTAAAGAAGATAAAGAGGAAACAAGAAAAGGGGAAGGTCCAAAAATCCACATCAGGTATGATTCTCTATCGTTATCTTGTGTTCAACACTTTCTGCACTTGTCATCTGAAATTTGTAGGGTGCAAATGGCATCCTTTTCTCCTCTCCCCTTAGCACGAAACTGATTCATAAAAAAAGCAATCGAAATTGTCAAATATGAAGCTTAAACATTGGCAGAATTTTCTTATGGTTACTGTCTAAGATTTTGTTTTGCAGTCATGTCTTGCTTACATATATTACTGAGATAATACTTGAAGGAGTTGTTAAAAGACACCTGCTTGAGGAAGCAGTTTTGACAGCATGTTCTCCTCCATCAAAATGCCAAGAATGGCAGAAAATATCTCCCTTATTTATCAAATAAAAACAGTTTTATTCTCCAAACCAAGAACATGCAGTTTGATGCCTTTCCTTTTATTGTCATACTAGCTTCAGGTTTTTTTTTTTTTTTTGAGAAAAGAAAAAAGATAGCCACATATGTTGTAGCTTTTAATTAGTTTCTGTGAGGAAAAATAAAACCCTTTAAACCTAAAGGAGAAATTGAATAAAACATCTAGTTTTACAAGGGTGGACAGTCCATGTCCAACATTAAGGTTTTGAGTTTTTTTTTTTTCCAAAAAAAAAAAAAGGAGTTCCAGCTAGTGTTCTTCATCGTTCATGCCAAATCTGCCAATTCATCTTGTTTAAGAAACTAAAGGCTAGTTAGTAAATGGCAGTTTCTTCATCGTTTTTCTGAAAGAACCAAAGTATTTTGTGGTAGCTTGGTTTGTCAATGAAATCTTTAGCATAAACATATGTAACAAATAAAAGATGATGGCAGATCCCTTTGTGACAATTATAAAAAGAATACTATAATATGATTTGAAAAGAAAATAAAAATTGAATGGTAATTTATCAAAATAATATCCTAAATATATCTTTACTTAATTCATTTTGATGAATTTCAATATAAATTTAAGGAAAAGAATGTCATTTCCATTTATTTTTTAAAATATTAAAAAATGATATTTGAAATAAATTTTTTAGTACATGTTTTTTTATTTAATTACACAATACTAAAATAAGCATCCACAAGAAGAAATTGAATAAAATTGAAAGGAAAAAAATAATGAAATGTACTATAAAAAGAACAGTACAATTTTTTTTAAAAACAAAGTAAAAATTAAAGAAAATTTAATATAATATTATCCCAATATATTTCAAATGAACTCATTTTAATAAATTTCAATTTAAATTGAGTAAAATAATAAATGACAAAAAAAATTCGAAAGTAACAAATAAAATTAATAACCAAAATGATTAAAAAAAAAAAAAACCACCTTTGCTCTTCAACTATCATGCAACGCAAAATATGGAAATTATATCTCCATCTCCGTCTATCCTCCCGGCCCCCTATGAATTATTTAGAGAGAACCAAAATAGAAATAAACTGAGAAGGAAGAAGAAAGATATTAAAACAGGAATGATTTAGTCATGTGGAGGAGAGTGTTGAGAGGATAAGGTGATGTGACTTGGAGTTTGGATCTAATCAAGTAAAATATAAGCTCGTTCACTCCCATTAGTTTGCCAATCTTCCTACATTCCTCGTACCACCAAAAGATACTGCCATTTTCTCACTTGCAGCTTTCTTCAATCTAGCGATCAATTTTCAACATGAAGTTCAAGTTCTAAATATTACAACACCACCTGTTAGAGTTTAAGGATGTGAGAGAAAATACCTTTTGTTATTAACTAATAACAAATAAATAAATAATCAAATAATAAAGACAATTAAATCTTTGACCCTAAAACCCAATTAATTTCTATCGAAATTTAACAGAGCACATGGTAATTTAATTGATTGTCACGACAACTTCAGCAAGATGGTTATAAAAAAATAAAAAATAAAATCCTTTTTCTTCCCATTAATTTACCTTTTCAATGACAACCTCTTAGACGAACTTTCATCACCTGCAGTTAAACTTCCGGAGATGGGAAGAGACGTTTTACTAGCCACTGGATAGGTCTCAATAGCTGGGCTCTCTTCTTGCGCCAGAACCAAATTGCAGCATTGTATTGTTCATTCCGTATTTTCTTAGTCGCTGCCTTCCAGTCATACTTCTCCATATCATGGCGTGCTGCCTTGCCCATTGTTTCTCTCAGTTCTTGGTTATCCAACAAAGGCTCTAACTTGCTCAAGCAGTCATCAAGATCTCCTGGATTGAAGAGAAACCCAGTTTTGCCATCCTGTTCTGGAGGAATTATATCTGGTATCCCCCCGGCACGAGCTGCCACGACAGGAATCCCTGATGACATGGCCTCCAAAACAACAAGACCAAGTGTCTCTGATTCTGAAGGCATCACAAATACATCCCCACTGGCGTATGCCTGAGAGAGTTCTTCACCTCCCAACATCCCAGTAAATACAGCAGGGATGCCAGTAAACATCTTTTCCAGCTCCTCCCTGAAAATAAAAAATCCATGTTTCCTAAAGTAAGATACTGGGGATTTCTAAACAACCTTTTTTACAGGGGTAAATATGAATTTCATTGTCTGGTTGAAATGGGAAAGTTATGTTTTGGCTTAAAAAAGATCATTTTGAAAAATAACATTGGTGACATTTCAGATTGTAAAAATCAAACATTTGAAGCTTGTGAGGGTCATGAATCATAATAAAGTCTTTACTTCCTTTGAACTAATCGAGAAGTTTCAGAATGCGGTACCTGTATGGTCCATCCCCAATAAAGGCAATCCTTGCTCCCGGAAGCCTATCCATGACCCTGTTAAATCAAATTCATTACCGGCAAATGATAGCACTACCTTTTTGTTCAGGATCAAAGGTGGTAAGAACTAAATGGGTAAACATTAAAGCAATCAAGTCATACATTAGGAAGAATAGAGAGCAGAAATATGACTCCCTCAGTACAAAATGAGACAGGGAATTATGATAGTTTAGCAGAAGAATTCCATTTCAAAATACTGCTAATAACAATTAAAAAGTACTTAAGTATCGAAACAAAACCCTTCTTGGTTATGCACGTCAACTTTCAAGTAAAATGTCCACGAGAGCAACTGCAGCAAAAGCTTTCAGACACTTCATTTAATAATTTAGCACAGTATATGAGAACAAAGCTTATTGAGTAAGCTCTACCAGTACTTTCATATTTGAACTTTTAAGAAATGGTGGGCCTAACATGGAAATTGCATTGAGTTTGGCATCTACTGATTTAGGAAAACAAATTAATATTTTCATTCATCAAAATGAAAGGAGAAAAACATGCGAATAAATAAAGTGAAAGGGGATCATGTAATACCTTTTGAGAAAATCCAAACTCTTCTCAACTCCAAGTCGTCCAACATGGACTATCAATGGCTTTTCAGGCTCACCATTGCTGTTTAGACCAAAAATATATGACACTCAGATATATTCCTGATTCTTAGCATAATGAAATAGGTGTAAAGGATGAGAGGATGGCCTTACCTTAATCTCATTCGCATTTCATTAGAGCGGAAGCGAGGGTGGAAACTTTCAGAATCAACACCCTTATTCCAAAGATGAATCTTATTAGCTGTAAACAAGCAATAACAATCAATTTAAAACACAGCTGCATAGATGCAGAGGCAACATTTTCATGGAATTAATTTTGGGAATAAAGCACATTATGAATGAAAATTGGCATAAGGAAATGTTACAAGCTATGTGATCAGGAGCTGCAAAGATGCAGAGGCAACATTTTCATGGGATTAATTTTGGGAATAAAGCACATTATGAATGAAAATTGACATAAAGAAATGTTAAAAGCTATGTGATCAGGAATGAGATGTTTATGTTCACCTCCTGTCACCCTAGCTGCTTCAAGATCCCTCCCAATAGCAGCTGATGGCACTAGAGTTAGATCAGCGGCTCTGTGAAGAAATTCTGATGGAAAGGAGAAAACAAAGGTCATTATTGACTCGGTAATTTTCAGCCTGCAGAATTTGTTGTACTATGAATGTATAATACATACTTAAGATCATCCACATGGGTTTCACAAGCCAACTAAAAGTGTACCTTGGGATGTATCTGCAAATGAATACAAAGAATTAAACTCTGCAAAAAACCAATTGACATATCAAAGGAAATGTCGCATAAGAAATTGAAGCTGCAGCATAGACATGTGGAAGCACACTGTTAGAAAGGTCATAGGAGAATAAAACTCACACAGGGACATGAGTGTGATAAGACATTACTATGGGGACACACAACAGTTTTGCAATGGCAAGGGCTCCAAAAACCTGCAGTACAAGACTGACTGTCAGTCTTGCATAACCAGTATATAATGAAGTTTGTTTGTTTCAAAGGCAAAACTCACCATTATCCCAGGTGATGATGCATGTATTATGTCAGGCTTAAACCGTGCAACCTCTGAAATTATTCTTGGACTAAGTGCTAGAGAGAGGGGCACCTTCTGATACCAAGGGCAGGGGAAGCTGTAAAGAGGGAAATCGTTTAAGAACCATGAGAGGAATCTTATTTTTTAAAATCAATGCTTTTGATCAAGTTGAAATAACACTCTGGTTCCTAGATTATGCAGTTGAACCAGGAAAAGAATTAAAGCAAACCACAATAGTACACATGTAAAGATATGATAATATATAAGCTATGGGTGAAGTGCATGTAATCATCAGATATTGTAGCTACCTCCGTGATCCGATCAATTTTGCTCCATAAAACTCCTGAGGTACTCCTTCATGCGTAGTCACTACCATCACCTACATGTAGTAGCATTACAAGGCCAACTTGTTAGTTTTATGATGTGATAGCATCATTACCTAAAATAAGATGAGAAAAAAAAAGGGGAGCAAAATTGATATTTTGCAGCTAGCAGCTTTAAACAAGCTGAGCCAGTTAGGCTGGAATTAACAAAAAGAAAGATGGTCAGAAGCTTTATCAAAAACTTTGTTGATTTAACTCTGTTTGCTTTTGAATTGTGCTCAAAGGTTTCAAAATTTAAAGTACCATTGGTAACCCAAATCAAAATAACGACAGGAGAAATAGATTTTCTGATATAAAATGGGTGAGCAAGCACAATGGTCCTCGTTCATACACTCAAGCTAATAAGCCTCATCAGTATGCATGGAAAAGAAAAAACAAAATAAAACCATACTCATGCACCGAAAAAGTCAAAGTATTGTAAATTACCTCATCCCCCATTTCCCGTAAATATTTGATGAAATTCTGGAACCTGTTTTTATAACCTGATACATATCTGCAAAATAAAAGGAGATAGTTGGTATTCAATAAGTTCCCACTATTCACTCTCAACTAATAGTAAACATTGAAGAAAACAAAAACAATAACAGAATGCCCCTTAATGATTATATTTATGCTGATGAACACATTAGTATATGAGTATCAAGAAAATATGGACAAAAAAATCATATATATATATATATATGCTGATAAACATGTTAGTATATGAAACATTTTGATGATGATATCCGTTGTGCCAGCTGAAGCATGAAACTTAAAAAATGTGGAGACAAGGTGACAAACAAAAAACACGAAGAGATATCTGGTTTTGCTGTCTCGAAAGCTAAATCCAGGTGCAGACAATCAATAGTTCACCATATAATGGAGATTACAAAACAAAATACTTACAATCCAATTGGATAATGCCCCATAGCCAAGTCTCACTAAATATATGAGCATCAAAAACCATAAGAATTATATCAGCTACCATGACACACTTGCCACTGGCCTTCTTAACACGGTGAAAAGTTTTAGCTTTTGAACTTCTGTGACTAACTTCTACTAAGATTCAATCCATAAATTTTTTTCATACAAAGAATAGTAAATATAAATTCCAGTGCAAACAAAAAAAAGCCTTCCAGAGAGGAAACTTAAACCAATTTCACTATTTAGTCTTTAGAGTAATGAATTTGGAATTTATGATGGAATAGCATCCAACCAAAAAAAATAGTGAAGATTGGAATCACTGACAAAATGCACCATATGGTGAAATACACTAGTCAAGCACTTCCAACTTCCAAGAATCATACACACTAAACAAATTAATAAGCAGTCAAACAGAAGCCATAAAACGCAGATGCATAATTTAATCAACCAAGACAATGGAACTTTGGAAATAACACCTAGTTAGATCCAAACTTCACACCATTGCCAGTTAGCAGAGGCCATGTCATAATAATCCAAAAAGCAATAGCAACTAAAGATAAAAAAAAATTTCAGTCATCAAACAGCTATACAGTATTACATAGAAGAGAATTAGCAGATGTAAACGGGAAAACAGCATGGAAATTATAACCTGAAACTGTCACAATCATTTCATCAAACACAAAGCAATCAAAGAGACTCAAAGTCAACGTTTACTCACAGATCCAAGAATTCATCATACAATGCAAGAAACTAGCATTAAGCCCATAATTTTCCAAGAACTTATAAAATTCAACAACGTAATAAGGACTCACGCAAACGGAGAAGGCTCAACAAAAAGAGCAATGCGTCTAGGCCTTGAAATGGTATCGTAGTCAAGGAAAGGAGGAGGGTTCTCTTCGTCTTCTTCTCTAACCTCACTAATAGCCATATCGTTATTGCTTTTAGCTCTAACAAGAAAACACCCTTTATTTCTTTCACCCTTTTTTAGCCTCTGAAACTCAGTAAAGCAGTTTTGTTTGCAAGAAAGATCAATGGGTTTTGGTTTACGAGAAGAAAAGTTTGAAACTTTAAAAGAAACCAGAAATGGGTACAAGAAAGAAGAAGAGGATGTTGATGGAGAAGATGAACAAGTGATGGAATGGAAAGGAATACGGGAGAGAGTAGGACTTATAGAGAGAGAAGTGGGAGGTATCATGATAGCAGGGTGTAAGTAATATAGTGGGTGGAGTGAGCTGGGTTTTAGCTGGTTGAATTTTGGGTGTGTTTTCGCGATTGATTAGTAGTTGTTTATGGGAGGGACAATAATTTCTATTGTTGGAAGGAATCATGAAGGGTACAGAGCGAAATAGAAATGGATATTCCCGATCGACGGAAGGACATTCACTTCTCTCTTAGGTATCCATGGAAGAACATGTGAAGCATATGCCTTTTGGCTAGTTAAGCATTAAGATTAAAACTAATAAATAAATTAATTAAATTTAAAGAAAAAAAAAAAAAAGAGCCTCAAACATAAGTAATGTACCATAGGCTGTGAGGGGCTTCTATAAATGTTCATTCGCATAGTAAAACCTTTTTTTTCTTTGTCCCAGAACATTTTTTCACTTTGATTTTTTAATTTAATTCTTTAACATTATATATTTTTTAAGACTATAGTGGTAATTGGCTTTAATGCCTATATCCAGGGGCCTCGTAATGTCAAAAAAATATTGTAATGCTTTATTAATTGATAAAAATTAAAGCTTTATAGATCACATTCAAAGTGAAATAAATATTGAATTCATTTTTTGTTAGCTAAGATTATGGACTGCTTTGTATGGTCAAGAAAAAAAAATTTATACTTAATATTTTTTAAAAATTTAGATTAATTTACATTGATTTTATTTAAGATTTGTCTAAATATTGGGTTTTAGCAACATTGAGAAAGCATTTTTTTGGTCGGTTGATGCATAGGTTTATATAAAACAAAATCAAAATTGGGCTAGATTAAGACAATTAAGTGTTTGTTTAAGAGTGTGATTACGGTTGCTTTTCAAAATATTTTTTATGCTAAAATACATTAAAATTATTTTTGTATTTAAAAAAAATTATTTTTAAGATTAGTGCATCAAAATGATCCCAAATATACAAAAAAAAATAATTTTTAGCAAAAAAATTAAATTTTTACATAACGCAGTTTGCATTGTGTTTTCAAACAATGTCTAAGTGTTAAAGGATCAAAATTAAAACTAAAACATATATGAGAATTGGGATAAATAGACATCGTAAATAGGTTAATTTTTGTACCACATATACCAAAGGATAAGTAGCTTTTGCAGTTTTTAAATAGAGTGTAAGATATCATTAGATAATGAAACAGTGACTTTTACAGTGGCATTAGAAGCACCACACCACACTATTCTAGGGTGTCGTGCATTTTCATAGGGTCATAAATATTAGGCTCTCGTGGATCTTTTTTTTCTTTTCATCCTTTTTTTTTTTAAGCACCTGCAAAATTTAGAAGTATCTTTTATTTGTTACTTGTATCAAATTTAGTCATTATTTTTTTATTGCATTTTATTTTATCTTGAATCTTTTTTTAATTGATTTATTTAAATTTTATCCATTAATATTAAGTTTTATTTAATTTTTATTCTTTTTTATTAATATCTATTTCTTTTTAATCTTTTTATTTTAATTCCAAGTTACCCTACCCATTTACTGTTGTCATCATGCTCACCTTTTCTTTTATCATCATAGCTTTTTTTTAATCATATAATTAGATGGAATCATTTATTAGATCCAATATGATCTATGACATGAGAAATAAATTTTTTATTTTATTTTTTAAAACATACTAACAATGTCTTTACATTGTCTTTTATAGGTTTTTTTTTAATATATATAAATATAGCTCGGTATGCGATGAAGTCTAGCTTACTTGTCTAAAAAATACTAGTATATGATCGCTATGCTTATGCCTCACTTTCTTTGCTTATATGATGGGTTTTTCACTTCTTGTATATGTTATGAACATATATACAAACCTGATTCTTTTAATATATATGGCTTGTGCTACGCCACATGTTTGTATTTTTATATGGAAAAAAAATAATGTTTAGACATTGCAAGTGTGTTTTAAATAAATAATAAAAACAAATGAATCAAATTATATCATTTATTGATTTAATAAATTGGTTTTATTTTAATCAGATGATAAAGAAAATCAATAATGACAATAAACAAACAAAAAAAAATAACCATGATAACCTAAAAAAAAACTTTGAAAGTATGTAACTGAATAAAAATAGACTAAAAAACTAGGATTAAGTCAATCAAAGGTAAAATAATAAGGGGCGAGCCAACTCATTTTACATGCAAAACTTGTGGGCTAGGTTACAAGATCAGGTTAACCTGATAGAAAAGAAATTATAAAAATTACAATGTTTTTTTTATTTTAAAAATTAATTTTGAATGATAAATTCAAAAAATACAATAAAAGAGAGAGAGAGAACAATAAGTCACATCAATCTTTCAAACTCATAACCTAAGTTATTAGATCGGAAGTGTCATATATGGAAAAATGATGAAATTAACTCCCCAACAAATCTAATAATAAATAATAAATTATCATTATTATTATAATCACTATCACTATCACTATCACTATTATCATTATCATCATCATTATTATTTTATTATTATTAATATTATGGCTAACATTATAACCACTATTGTTATTGTTGTTGTTGTTATCACTAAAATTATTTTTACTATCATTATTATTAATAGTAGCATTATCATTATCATTACTATTATCATTATTATTATTATGATAACTACTACTACTATTAATAATAATAATATTAATACTAAGAAGTTATTTTAATGTTGTATTTTTATATTGAATGAGCTTTTGAATTGATAAAAACATTACACACACACACACACATATATATATATATATATATATGCATGTTTGTGTATTAATAGTTTATAAGCTTTAAATCTTATATATTTTAAATTTTACTGTATATAACTAAAATACATTGTTCTATAAATAATATAGAAAAGCATGTGTCAATTATGAATTAGATGGATGGAAATAGTTTTTAAAGGATGTATAGGAGGTTCGCTTATTTAATAGGGATTTTAATTCAAATTTCAATAGTCAAAGCCATGATGCATTTCTAGAACCCAAATTATATGTTTCACCTTTAAAGATATTGACATAACTCGTACTATTAAGGAGTATGTTCAAATTTTGAATTTTTCAAACAATCCTCATGAGGCTTATTTTAGAAAAGAAAAAGAAGACACAGTTGTTGAAATCACTAAATTGCTATACTTAGACAAAATTGCCTAATATAGAACAATTGATGAAAGTTTTAAATGAAAGCTTATTGAAGCTAGGTCGAAGACAAACAATGAAAAAGGGAAGTTAGGAAATAAAAGATAATAAGTAGTTGTCTTTGCCATCTTTTGGTTAGTGTTGATTTTATTATAAGCTAATAATAATATCAGTGTTAAAGCCACTAATGCTTTTATTTGATATAAGCAAACAAAGAACATCCCTACAACAATTATCTTGGTTAAGGCTTTTATATCATGGAACCATTGTAGGTCATACTAAAAAGGTATTATGTAGTGTTATATTTCTTTGTTACTCATATAAGTGGTAAGCTATTGGAATTTTTGAATAAGGTATTCAATAATTTTTTTTGTGGTTTAATAGAAGGCCTTTAAAGGTTGTTGTAAGTGAAGATTAGAGTAACTTGAATGAAAAAAATAGGTAAAGAAATATCATCCTTTATAGTAATTTCAAATAGAAAGCCTTTGGATTGGGAAACTCTTTTTATTTCATGAATTATGAAGATAAAGCATGAGTCTCACTAGTTGGACTATTTGGTTATATTAGTTATTCATCTTCATTGGTTGTTATGCAATTTAAGGAAATTTAGCATGTATCAAGAACTTATGGTTTAGCTTAAGACACTAGGTTGTTCAAGGATTATGATTCTCTAGCTAAATTAAAAGTTATCAAACAAGATTGGAAACAACTTAAACTGGTTCATAGAGGTGAAGAAGAGGTTGAATTTTTAGTTAGTTCTAATTATTCAGTTTGGAGAAATAATAGGTTATCTATAATATTTGGTAACTTAGAAATGCAAGGTCTAATAATAGTTGATGAAACTGGACCATCTTGACTATGTATGTGTGTAAATTTATTAAATAAATGTTAATTAATATTTACTAATTTATTATTTTAAAATCTCTAGTTAAAGTTACTTTGATTCCCCATTTATTAAAAAGGATATCTTCACTACAAATGTAAATTTTCACTAAGGCCCTTCATAGCCATCTTTGGAAAAAGGAACAAGTTTTCATTTCTCATTATATGCCTTTCTTATTCATTCATTATCTCACGAGGCGTCTTATCTTTAATGCTAATATAATTAGCCATATAATTTCAAAACTGTAGGCAATTACAATGGCTAAGATAGATTGAGTTGGCAAGTTAACTTTTGTAATTGAGAAATTGAGATGACCATATGAGTAATTGAGACTATCATTTTGGTTCAATTTAAATAAAAAAATAAAGGAACAAAAAATACTAATATAAGAAAGTAAAAAGGGTGAAGATTATATGAATAAGTGTCATTTTATATTAATTTTCACTTTTCTTTTAGTGGTAAGGATTGTAAAAATTTAAGCAATAGGATAGAGGAGGAAAACAAATAAGATCCCCTTAATTTGTTGGCTTATGGCCTTGAAAAAGCCTCAAAAAAATAAGTTAATATTGTAATGTTTTTTTATTCTTCTTTGTTTTTCTTCAAACTTCCAACAAACACTGCACTATGATCATCATTATAATAAACATTATTGAAAAAGGACTTTCCCCTCCAACTCAATTCATTTTATAGTAATTATATGAATAGTTTTTTTTAAATAATCATTATCATAATAAGAATTTTTTATATAAAACTATATGAGAAAAACCAAATGCAATATCTGTTAATGCAATACCTAGACTAAATTAACTTTAGTTTTTCCTAAAACAAAACATACATACTAAACACATGTAATGAAAAACTGTATTGGTGAGATAATTGGGTCATTTATGGAAATTTCTATTTTTTAAGCTTTGAAATAATAAGGAGCCTAACCTTTAATAAATCCAAACTCTAGTCAAGAAAATCACCTCTTGATGTCAAAAGAGATTATTGCAATTCTTGTATCTATGACTACATCATTTGGCGAGGGATTAAATTCAAATTCTCAAATTGAATATTACCTTTTAGAATCTTGGTAAAAAAAAGGAAATGTTGTTGTTTTGAAATGCCATGGGTAATTAATCAAGGAAAATTCAAGATACAAATCATACTTTAAAATGAAAAAACAATATGTTGGATTGTTTTTTATTAATGCTAACATGTGTGTTTTTCATTGCAACACTGCTTCTTCTTTTTTATGGTTTTTATACCTTTTTCTATTCAAAGATGAGGGAAGGGAAGGAAGGTATAACCATGATCAATGGTAAACATGATTTGAGTAATTTTGAATGATAAGAGGGTGGTATTGTTAATGTGGTTAGAAACTATTTTGCATTGGTGAATGAATAAGACTTAAATTTTGTTAAGGGTATTTTACTTAGCTGAGTGCAAATTTTACATATTTTTGTTATAAATTAGTATTGCTTATCTACAATATTGGTAAAATATTATTTTAATTTTATTTTTTTTACAAAATAACATAATTTATACTTCTTGTTATATTTAAAGTTGTCATGAATGGAAAATGTAAAAACTAAATATGTCATGATTCCTAATATTAATATATACTCAAACTTTAAAATCAAACTTTAAACAATATGCTACCCTAAAACCTTTTTTTAACTAACTTCAAAGCTCAAAATCAAACACTAAACAATACCTTAACCTCAATCCTTCATCCAAACTAAATTTTATAGGTGGAAACGTGAATGAAGACAATGTTAAAAAACCAATTAACTTAAAAGCTGGAACTATTAGATAAGATTTCAAGATATAAGTTTATATTATTTTCTAACACACCATTTCAAGTTAAAACCTTTTGAGCTTGAAATTTGTATAAGTGCATACTATCTAGTACTATTAATTAGATTTTAATTAAAAGAGACAATAAGAGTGGTGAGATTCAAATTCGTGACTATTTAGTTATCAAAGTTGTAATATCATATCAAAGAATATCTCAACCTAATAAGTTAAGCTTTTGGATGAAACTTCAAGATATAATTTTATATTACTCTCTAACAGATAATAAGGTTTATTGTAGTTAGAATGCTAATATTGTTATAGGTTTTTTTGTGTTTGATAAATTACTAATTTAGATCATTTTTTCATTTTTAATATTTAGAGAATTTCAATTTATAGGTGAATCAAACCAACATTATTATGTTGCATTATTAGCAACTTTAATTACTATAATATAGGTTACAAAAATATAATTTACATGAATATGCTTGAAAATAAAATAAAATAAAAGAAATACTAGTTGGAGATGGTTAAGAAATTCTAGTAAAAAAATTTAGGTTTTTACATAATATTTAATCTAGGTTACAATAACCTACATGTAGATTTAGCTTTAAATTTTGATTATAAGCTACTTTAATTTTCAAATCAACCTAGGATCAACTTTAATTTTAATTTTATGTTCACAGAAGATTTCAAAATTTGAATTTAATAGTTAGTGTTTAATATTAGTTAGAATGAGAATTTGGATATGAATTATTATTTAGAGTTTGTTATCCTAGTTTGATTTGAGGTTAGATTATTAATTAGGTTTGATTTTAAGATCTGAGCTAAGTTAGGTTGAGATTTGGAGTTAGGATATTGTTAGGGTTTCATTTTAGAAATTGAATAAATCTCATGATGGAGAATTATAATATTTTTAGTTCTTGTGTTTTTTTTTTTCAATCATGATAATTTTAAGTATTATAATTTATAATAGCAACATTTATTTATAAATTGTTCTATTTGATTAAAAAAATTCAAAATTCAAAATTTTATAATTTATTTGAGAAATGTTATTTAAAAAAGGCATTAACAAGAGAAAATACCCAACTATCACCTCCCAAGGAAAAGCCCACTTTTGTTTCTTTAATGCAGCGGAGCCCATTCTGATTCCTGATCGTTGCCTTCTTTTTTTTTAGATTAACGTGGGTGTCCGGGCCAGCTTTCGCGCACAACGATTAATCCCACGGGCCCTGAAGTTAACGACCATGTAAGCCTCCAGTGGCCATCATATGAGCAACCAAGGATTCGAACCTGAGACCACAGAGGGAGCAAACCCCTTGATCCAAGTCCTTATCACTTGGCCACCACCTAAATGGTTCTGATCGTTGCCTTCTTTAACCTCAGTCGAAGTTGATTTTGAACCTGTAGCTACCATACTTAGTGCACAGAAAATAGATGACTGATTTTTTATTTTTTCTTCTAGTTACAGCCGGATTTTGATTTCCCAAAAATACTATTAAATGCCTTGCCGGATGCACTCTGATTTTTGGTTTGCGTCGGGCCGGGTTTGGCTAGGAAAGTCAAGGTCCGGTAAGTCAGTTAGATGGTTGGTTGTGATTTATGAATTGGGACTTGAATATAGACTTTATATGCAAGCCGAGCGCGCCAACCGACATGCTCCTCCGTGAGATAGTTGTCAATTCAGAGTAGTTGAAACTATTAGCATGTTTTTTTTTTTTTAAATCTAGACGATGAAATAACTTATCAAAAAAATAAGTTATAATTTTTAATAAATTTAATATTAAAAATAAATATAAAAAAATCTAAATTAAAGATTGATGATGATAAAAATTAATTTTTTAAACTCATGGTTCGGGTGATAAAATCAGAATAATTTAAAAAAATTTATAAAGTTTAATTTTTAACTAATTTAATATTAAAAAATAATATTGAAAATTTTTTTTTAGAAAAGAATCCAAAGCAAGAAATAATGATTAAAAAATAAATATTAAATTTAACATTAAAAGAAATTGATTGAATACTTTTTAATTTTAATTGAACCAACATGAATTTTAAAGGGAGGGGTAAGAAAAAAGGGTGGATAAAAAAGAAAATCACCAACGTCTCATTGGTGATCCTTAACCCTCATACACTACCTCACATGACGAACCTCGATACATTGCTTCGAAACCAATTGCGAACAAGCGTGGCCACAAGAGAAAGTCATGCATGCTGTTTGAATATGACAGGCTTTCTCCATACGCAAGCGTGCGTGACCCACCTGCTAGCCAAGTTAATCTATTTATCTCTCTTAGTCCATTATATTTGTTGTAATTTCAATTGCAGTCCCAGTTTAGTAACTAGAAAAATAAAGGGTTGGCCTTAAAAATATAATTTCAATCCATTTAATTCAAAAAAACTTTAAAAAAACCTTAAAAATATCTTGAAAACACCATAAAAAATTATATAACCCACCAACAATCCTAGAAAACCTTAATATCACAAAAGAAAACCAAATCTCAAAAATCAAAACGGAAACCAATTTACCATTCCGGCCATGTTTGAATAGAAAAACCACCTTCAATGAACTTCTCTCAAGAAAGGAACCCATTAATATAAATATCTTTATTTTTTATAGTTGAATTATGGTCAATTAACAAGTTCTCTCTCTTTTATTGTTTTTCAATGATTTTCTTATACCTTTTAAACTCTATAGACCAAAAAGTAAACAAAATAAGTTTTTGGATAAAAAATAATTTTTTTAAACATCTAAGATTAGCGACACATTTGTTCTGTATTTTATATCATGGTCTTCTCTTTTAGTTTTGTATTTCTACAATTTAAAATTTTATCTATGAAATTAGTTGATAAAAAAAATTAAATCAAACAGAAAAAAGTAGAACGGTTTTTACTTTAAATCTCTTATATTTGTTTCGCGAATTAATTGAAATAAATTCAAGGAGCGGTCTGGCCATTTTCTAAGAAATCAACGAAGCTTTTAATGAATTTGCGATGAAAGACAGAAAGTCAAGGGATTAAGTTAATGTGGCTTCCAAAACCAGGACTAAGTTGCTCTATCACTAGAAACACAGGCATTGAATTATCATTTATTTATTCAAAATGCTAAGATGGACGGAATCGAGCACCATTCTTAACTTCTTACTTCCACCAAATGCTTGCAAAGGGACAATTGAGTAGTATTTTTTAATTAATAAGAAAGGTTTTGAGTTTGTGTCTGTCCATAAGTGCCTTAGCCATGTGCTCTCAAGCTGGCTGTTTCCTCTTCTGTCTCTAAGATGGTCCGATAGTTAATTTCAAAAGAATAAAATAAAAAATGATCCGTTAATTAATAGCTCCATTGAGAGAGCAGCTCAGGTGAGAGAAGAACAGGACATAAAACTGGGACCTTTAAGCTCCTAGAAAAGAAAATTACTGCCAAACAGATTTGTTCAGCAGGAATTTTCTCCTGTCAAAGTGACAGAAAAGAAAGAAAGAAAAAGAAGGGTTCGATAATATTCGATCACGCCAAGCCCACACTTCCATATTCAAATAGATTCCCTCTAAAATGGGGGCCATCACTAGTAGAATTTTTTTATCCTTATAGAACCAGGATGGCCACCAAAGCAAAGGGTTGGTAGGGCCGTCAGAAAACCTAAAAAGAAACGCTGACGAGAAGAGTATCAAATTCTGTCCCTCTTTGTGCCCTCTTCAATTCTTGTTTTTCTTTATTTACCTCATCTCTCTCGTCCTTACCCTATTAAAGGCTCCACCTGCTTCTCTTTCTTTTGACCAAACCTCCTCCTCCTCCTCCTTGATGCTGTTGAATTCTTGTATGCACGCAGTCTGGTTATTGTTCATACTTGCGTAAAACGGGTAAAACACTGAAATGCTCAGGCTTTAATTATTTAGCCAACTGATAGAAACCTTGTACCATGCCTGTCATGGTGTTCTGGGATTCTCACCGTTGGCTGTTAAATAAAAAAGTATATTCGTACATGCGAGAACCATGCTTAATATACGTGATTTCAAATAACAACCGTAATTCAATAAAGATTATTACATAGGTTTAGTTCATATAGAATCAATAATATATTAAGTATGGATGATTCTAAAGAGCTAGAACAGTACTAAAGTCCGATATACCTAAGTAATTGTGCAGTTTTGATTCACATGAATCCGATTCATGTTCTGCTTTCTCCATTTTCAATAATTGAAAGAAAGCATCCTAAGTTATATTCATAAGGCATGAGTGAGGAGGATATTGTGGATGGGTATGTACAAGATGTAGAATACGGTCAATATGCCACGTGCATGGTTAATGCGTGTCTATACGTATTCCCTAAACAAAGAGGTGAAGTTGAACCAAACAGCTGCTTGCTAGGTCCTTTGTCTTTCACAATCGGCCACCCTCTTTGAAAATGCATTTATTTTCACAAATACTACTGTGTCTACTCCTCATTTCGATAACAAGCCCCAATCCAGTATTTAATTTTACCTTTATCCGCAGTATCTTCTTTTCCCTTCTCTTTATTCACAATTTTCATCAATAAATACCCCCCCACAACCTAACCAACTGGCCCTTCTTGTTCACAAGTCTCTCTCTCTCTCGCTCTCTCTGTGCGCGCGCACTGCCCTCTCTCTATATTTCAAACAAGAAGGGTACTTTCCGCTTTGGAACTCCACTGCCAGTTCTAAATGTCACGTAAAGCAAGCAAGCGAGTGAGTTTCAGTCCCGATGTCAATGATAAGCCAACTATCTTTCTTAAACATGGAAGTGGAACAAGAGTAGGTGGAAACAGGAAGAAGATAGCTGGAACTCTCACTTTTAGGCTTCCTAGATCGTCAAAATTTTCACCAGCAAGACTACTAAGGAGTCTCAGTGCTAAGGTAGCAAGAGTTCTACGTTTTGTGTCCATGAGAAAGGAGTCTTCACATAATGTCACTTCATCAAGTTTGCCAAGATCAAGATCACTTGCTGAAGCAGTAGACTCTCAACGAGCTGAAGCTATTGAAGATTGCATCGAGTTCCTAAATTCTTCATCCTCTTTGCAGAGGTCAAACTCAGTTTCTACATATTCTTACTAAACTCTGCAGTCATGAGATAAGTACGTACATGAAGGGTCAAAAGGTTCATATTATTTCATTGATCATCGGTGGTTTCTTAGTTCTTATAGAGAAGGAAGCAAATACTCAAGTGTAATCAGTACAAATAGCAACAGCCACTAATATGTTCATGCATACGGTTCGAGTATCAAGAATGTTTTGCATATATACGAAGTCTTAGAGTCTAATTCTCACCCAGTACAGAAAACACCTCTGAAGTCAAACAAGACAATTAATTTCATGTATGATAATTCAACACCATATAACTAATGAATACAGACCATTAATTCCAAGGGTGGACCACACCCTAGAGGGTCGAGCCTATCTAACACCAAAAGGTTTAGTCACTATCATGGCCATTACACAACAAAAATCCCAACTGGAACTCACTTTTTTCTTTTTTCTTTTTACTGTAAAAAAGTTAGCCAGCTTGCTCAAGAAACGATCACAATTAGTCTATAAGTGACGGACTCAGTTCACTCAATGTCTTGAATAATAGGAATGGCCTGATAATTGTCCAGTAATCATGTGTAAGCATTGTTCTTGACACTAATTTGTCTGAACATCACCCACTGAGAATTTGAGAGACAAAGGAGCAGTATGAGAGATCTGTTATTATTTCTAATCATTGAATGTCAACTAATAGCACACTAGTACAAAAAAACTAACCTTTCCAAGTTCGTTTGCTCATGTTACATGCAAGTATTATAGAATATACTTGTATAGAAAATATTATAAATATATTTTTATATGATAATCTTTATTATTGCTATTATATATATATATATGTTGATTAACTATTATGTTAAGCTTTCCAATTATTCTCAACTTATTATCAAAGCTTTTTATTATTAGAACTTTTTTTTTCTTCCCTCTCTTTGCAGTTGATCCTCTCTTTACTTTTCTTATATGGATTCTATTGTTGCTGCCAACTTCTCTCTCTACCATTGGTGCAACATAGTGGGCCAGCCATCTCCAAGCTGCTATTGATGGTGTCTTTTCTCCTCCGTAGTAGTCTCCACTTGTAAAGCATGTCTTTGATTCTTCCTCACAAATCTTTGTTGTTCCTTTGCCTCTCATGGGAATACACACTCCAGCTATCGTTCCTTTATCAAACACCCACCAAGTTGTTTTGTTGAAACTTACAAACATAAATTAGCTCTTTTGGCGTATATAGATAAAGCCCTATTTCCTTATTTAAAGTGTGTTTCACTTCATTGACAGCTTAGTGTCGTGTTCTTTATCTCATATTTTTTATAGTTCTATTGGTTCTTCCTCTACCATCAGCCCTTCTTTTCTTCATTGAAAGCAACAAAATCAACTTATTTTGAGTGCTTTACTCTCATTTCTCTTCGTGGATGTGTTGCATCTCGTGGTAGATTGCTCTAACTCGCATTGTGTTTGGCACACTCTTGAGCAAGCGCTTGCTTTTCCATCTAATTCTCGCATCATGCAACTCCATGACTCTTTTCAAGACCTTCTACAAGGTGACTCATTGGTTAGTATATACATAGAGTAAGCTAAATCATTATTTGATGAATTGTCTACTATTAGTTGCTCAATGTCTCTTGAAGATTTCAATCTTTATGTGTTTCATGGCCTTTGTGATGAGTTCAAAGACTTATTAACAAGTCTTATAACCAAGAAAAAATCATTGTTGTTGATCTTTATAGCCACCATCTTACCCATGAATTTCTACACAAGAATTCCTTTCATTCTATGGTTGTCTCTTCTTCTTTGTTGTCTTCTTCTTTTATGCCACAACAGTCACCACTGCTGCCAACACCACAGTTTTCTACTCTCTATGCTATGTCTCATCACAGTCGCAACATGGTTGCTATAGAGGTAATTGGCATCCCAACAACAATCGTTACACTCCTTAGAATAAGGGCCAATTTGCTATAGATTGGCGGCCAAACCATTAGCAGTAAACTAGACGCAACTCCAACGCTGGAAAGTGGTCTGGATAGCAGTATGTACTCTACCAATTATGCTCTAGTTTCAGCCACACAACTCCTCATTATTCCCAGTTTCGCAGCAGCACTCAACAACCCACTACTTATCTTACTATTAGAAATGTTTCTACTGCAACTTAGTTCCGCAACACTGGCGCAAAACAACATATCACACTTGATCTTAGAACTCTAATCGATTCTGCACCCTATCTTGATAATGATTATTTGTATGTTGGTTACAGTAAGGGTTTTGACATATCCCATATTAGACATATTGCATTACATTCTCCAAAATGAACATTTACCTTATTTAATGTTCTCTACGTGCCTCATTATTACCAAACCATTGTTATCTGTTCAGAAATTCTGCAGTGATTATCATGTTTATTTTGAATTTCATATTTTTATATTTTATGTGAAGGATCTCGTCACCAAGGAAGTTCTTCTTTTTGGTTAGAGTCATGATGATCTTTATGTCCTTTTCGAGTCTTCTGCCATATGAGCTCCTCAAGCCTTTTGGTCTCCTTGTATCTCCGTGACTGCTGACCTATAGCATCATCATTTGGGACATCCAACCCCTCACATTTTAAATTTGTTAGTTTTCGGCAATAAAATCATATGTACTTTTAGACATTTTCCTACCCAGTATCAAGCTTGTCTTTTAGGCAAATTGTCCTATTTGTCATTGTGACCTATGGATCGCAAAACTTCTGCCCCATTTGATTTAATTTTTAGTGATATTTAGGGTCTTGCTCCTATGTTTTCTTTCAATAGCTTTTGTTATTTTTTTATTTTTATCGATGCACATACCAAATACATATGGTATTATCTACTTATTGCGAAATCTAACGTCTTTTTTCACTTTTCAATGTTTTTAAATACTTGTTGAACGTTAATTTTTACTTAAAATTAAATATGTTTAAACTAATTAAGGCGATGAATATCATAATTAAATAAAATTTTTTAGACCATTGGTATTCATCATTGGTTAATCTGTCCTTATACTCATGAAAAAAATGACATTGTTAAACGTTATCATCAATATATTATGGAAATTGGCCTAAACCTTTTAGGCTAGAGTAATGCCCTATTGCAATTTTGGAATTATACTTTTGAATAATTAGTATACGTTATTAATTGCATGCTTACTTTTTTTTCTGTAAAATACATCTCTATTTGAGTGTGTTTCGTCTTAATCCGATTATAACTTTTTACATACTTTTATGTGTCTTTGTTTCCTCCTTTTGTGTCTATATCATGCTCATAAATTACATTTTTGGTCTTTTCCTTATGTGTTTTCAAGTTATAGCTCATCCCATCTTGGTTATTGTTGTCTTGATTTAGAATCTCATTGTATTTATATCTCCCATCATATTTGTTTTCATGAAAATATCTTTTCTTTTGCGAAGTCTGAATAGGTCACATCCTTACTGGTACCTCCTACCCAACCTACCTATCTTCTATCCTTGAACCCCCTCTATGTTTTCAACTCACTACTTTCCATACTAGCCCCAATAACAACCAATTTTGCCCTCTATCACACCTCTCCGGACCACACATTTGCCAATAAATTTTGCCACCCCTTCATCACCATCTCCCATTGTCATTATATGTTTGTTTTTCCAATGATCATTATACAGGAATAGGTTCTTAATCACCAAATATGTATGTTTTTAAGTCTGCTACAACAGAGCAGTCCGGTTCTATAGCAGAACATCTTAGTTCTAGCGAAGCCTTATCAGTGTCTGCAACCTAACTAGTCCCTCCACTACTTCCCCAGCTGGTATATAGCTTTGTATATACCTTTCCTTATATCCTCTTCAGCACTTTCTAGGTACAGGCCATACTTCTCCATACCCAGCTACTTATCAACATCTTATGGTCCTTCATCTAAGACAGCCCATGATAGCATTATCTATTACCACTGCTGCAGCCTCTACTGCCTACTTCAGTTGGGTAGTTTCTCCTTCCTCTCATGAACTACTTGTTTTTAATGATGCTAATAGACATGAGGCATGGTATAATGCTATACATGAGAAAATTCAAGCCTTACACGCAAACAAAACTTGGACCTTAGTGCTGTTTCATCCTTTCATGAATATTATTGGTAGTCAATGGGTATACAAGATTAAACACAGATTTGATGGTAGCATTAAAAGGTATAAAATATGTATAGTTGTTAGAGGTTTCACTCAGCAAGAAGGTATTAATTACACTGAAACCTTTAGTCATGTCATCAAACAGGTGACCATCATATTAGTCTTTTCCATTGTCGTTTTATGTGGTTAGAAAATCCATCAGCTTGATATTCATAATATCTTCCTTAATAATGTTCTTGACGAGGAGATCTATATGAAATAACCTTCAAGTTTTGTTGATTCTACTCTTATTTCATGTGTATCAATTGCATAAATCTCTATATGGTTTAAATTAGGCTTGATGGGCATAATATACTTGTGTAAATGATTTCTTATTATCTATTGGTTTTCGTGCCTATAAGGTGGATACCTCATTATTTGTCTTCTCTATTGGTGCTGATATTTGTTATCTTCTAGTCTACGTCGATGATATTCTACTTACGAGCAGTAGCTCTCTTCTATTTCAATGCCTCATTTAGCTACTAAGCTTAGAATTTAAGCTTCGTGACTTGGGTTTTGTTTATTATTTTATTAGTATGGGTCTTATGCTCCATCAACATAAATATACACTTGACATCCTCACTTGGACTAGTATGTTATCTTACAAACTTGTTGATACTCCTATCTTTATATCTAAAACTACCATTCTGCCTAATCCATTATTTTTTGATTCTACACGCTTTCGTCAAATTATAGGCACTTTTTAATATCTTACTTTTACACATTAAGATATTTGCTTTATTATTAACGGAATCTATCAGTTTATGCATGCTCCTATAGATTCTCATTAAGCTGTTGTGAAATGTATCTTACGTTATTTTCAGGGTACAACATCACATGACTTACATATTACTCTTAGTTCTTCTTTTGCCTTATATGGTTTTATAGATGCAAATTGGGTAGACAGTGTTGAGGATAGAAAATCTACGGGTGGTTACCTTGTATTCTTTGGTCACACGTTGATTTTGTGAAAATCGAGTAAGCAACATATAGTTGCTCGCTCTTTTATTGAAGTTGAGTACAAAACTTTAGTCGATGGTACTGCTGAGGTTATCTAGCTTCAGTACTTATTAACAAATCTTTATATTCCATCTGCTTATGCTCTAATCATCTATTGTGACAACCTTAGTGCTACTTATTATTTGTAAATCATGTTTTTTATGCTCCCATAAAACATGTTAAGGTTAATTATCATTTTGTCTAGGATAGAGTTGCATAGAAGAAGATTCAGATTCGTTTGATTTCCTTTCAGGATCAACATGCTGATGTCTTCACTAAGCCATTTCCTACTTCTTTGTTTATTGCTTTTCATTTTAAACTTCAAGTTAATCCTCTACCCTCAGCTTGAGGGGATATATTATAAAATGTACTTATATAGAAAATATTATATACAGGAAATATTATAGATATACTTTTATGTGGTAACCCTCACCATTGTTATTGTATATTGCCCTACATATATATATAAAAAGGGTTGGCTAACCATTAGGTTAAGCCTCTTAATTATTCTCAACTACAAAGAATGGTATGATATGGCACTATCAAGAATATCTATAAAGAGCTTTTGAAAGTTCTAAATGCAATAACTTGAAGTTTTTTAATTTCAAAGCTACGTTATAAAAAGGGAGCATATTAAATTGTATGGAATCCAATCTTTGGTAAATGCTCTTAACACTTTTAACAACGGATATAGGCAATCAGTATCATACTTACTGAGGTCCCTGCATGCTAGAAATGTGATTAACAACTTATTTGGCTCATTAAATTGCCTATTTGTGTAATCTTTGTTGCTGTAACTTCAATTTTATATTGATGAGTTCAATTTGATTATTACATATTTGTTAAATCAAGCCTTGTTATAGTTATGTTTTTTAATCTCTTGTATATTAAAACTTGGTAAAGACTTTTCTTTATAGTAAAATAATTATAGCTTTAAGGAGATTAAGTCTTTGATATTTTTCAAAGATTTTATAGATAAATACTTGAGTGGCAGTCCTAATAGTTACTAATTAAAGTGATATGTTTTATTGGAAGAAGGATAGTTATGATAGAAGATCAAAAATAGTAATGCAAAGCCAAAAACTCAAGAACAAGAGGAAGATTGAAAGGAAGGTATACTTTTATCATGTGCTTCTTTTTAAATTCTATTAGCTATTCTTTCTCTTTTATACTTCTAAATAATGCTGAATTACAAGTTTTTTTTTATATAGGTATAAAGTTCTTGACAATCAATACATTAAACTAATACAAATAAATCATAATTTAAACATGAATTGTATTTTGCCAGCTGAACTAGTCGACTAGTTTTTAACCAATAGATTGGTTCCTATATTTTTTCAGAACTGAAATCTAGTTTACTTTCAACACCCTTTTAAACTTGATTTCTTTATAATTCCCAAAACATCTCTCATTGATATGAACATTATATTTAAGTGGTTTTGTGAATATAACAGGTAACTTGGTCTTGTGTTTTCACATACTTGACTTCAACTTTCTTGTTTACAATGTAATCCAACAGGTAATGAAATCTTGTGTCAATATGCTTAATTCTATCATAAAATATTGGATTCTTTATTAATAAAAGTATCACCACTCTTTTTTTATCTTTATATAGATAACATATTTATAGAGACATTTAACAAATCCATTCTTTAAGAAATAACTATAAATGCAATTATAACAAGTCCCTGAGGCTTATTTTGATTCATATAAAAGTTTGTTTAATTTTAATACCTTATCTTTATGTCCCTTCATTTTATATCTTATAGGTTACTCAATATAGACCTTCTTCTTAAGAAAACAATTAAGAAATGATGATTTAACATCAATTTGATAAATTCTCTATCTATGTTAAATAGCAGTGGCAATGTTAATCGAACTGTCTCCAATCTAGAAGCATGAGTAAAAATCTTATCATAGTTAATCCAATCCTTTTAACTATATTCTTTTGCCACTAACCTTGTCTTGTATCTCTCTACCTCTTTTTTGACATTCTTATTTTTTTATAGATCCACTTGACAATTATTGACTTTTTTCTGTTTCATCTAAGAACTAATCTTTATGTGTTATCCTTCTCAATTGATGCAATCTCAATATCAATATTTTTTTTTTATTTTGCATCCTTTATTACTTCTCTAAGCACTATAGGATCATATGTAGCAAGATGACAATATAGTGTTACATCATCATCAATTGGATTAGTTATCTCATATAAGTCATCAAGATTCCTCATATTTCTTAATGGAGTGCCACTACTTAATCTTCTATTAGAAAAAAAAAAGAAAGAGAAATTAAGCTCATTAGTGTTTATAAAGGTGTAATTATATGTTTTTAATGATCTTCACATCTTTCATTTTTTTCTTCAAGATTGGTAAGAAGTTATATTTCTAACAATCATCTATATTCCAATCTCATACTCTTTCTTTATTGAACTCAACATCTATACCAATTACTATATTTTCTTCATTAGAGTTGTAAAGATTGTATTATTTATACTTTTAATCATATCCTATAAAGATCATCTTTTTTCTCTTGTCATTTAGCTTGATCCTTATTTGATCATCTACATATACATAGCCAATGCTTCCCAAAACTTTCAAATGAGAGACACCTGGCTTTTTTCCACTCCATGCTTCTTATAGAGTCATGTCATTTAAGCCTTTAATAAGGCATCTATTTGATAAATAAATAACACAATCTATAACTTTAGCCCAAAACTTTTTAGGCATCCTTTTGGTTTTATACATGTATTTTACCATGTTAAGGATGCTTTTATTTTTTTCTGTCTACCATGCCATTTTGTTATGGGGATTTAGCCATTATTAGGAGTCTATTTTTACCATGATCTTCACAAAACTCATTAAAATCATTAGAACAAAATTCACTCTTATTCATCCTAAATGATTTTACAGGATAACCTCTTTTTATTTTTCAAATAATATCCTAAACTTCTTAAAACAACTAAACATATTAGATGTTTTTTTAGAAATAAGTATATCCAAGTTTTTCTATTATAATCATTAATAAAAAAATAAAAATATAGATTTTTATCTAACGAACATCGTTTGATAGATCCACAAACATTAACATGTATTTCTTGTAGGTTTTGACTTGCTCTTAATATAGATTTATTCGAAAAACTATTGAAAAATTGCTTGCCCACTAAACATCTTTCATATAGCTTATTTAAATATATAATGGATGGTAGACCCTTCAACATATTCTTTTGTGCCATTATCTTTAAGCTATCAAAGTTTGTATACCCAAGTCTCATATACAAAAGCCAAATCTCATCCTTCACACATGTATTTAAACATATCCATCTCTATATTTAGCAAGAACATTATATCATTTATCATGACTACCTTCACAATAATAACTCATATAATGTCAAGAAATGTCAAAGTATGATCTTTCATCTTAATTTCATACCTCATATCCAATAATTATTCTAAACTTAATATGTTGCTTTTCACCGTTGGTATATAATAGACATTACCAATAAATCAATGAATTTCATCTTTTAATTTAATCAAAATCATACATTTTTCTTTGATAAAAACTTTTAAATAATCTGTAAATGTGACATTATCTCTAATTGCTTCATTAAAGTCTATGAAATTATCTTTCTTTCCATACATGTGGTTACTGGCTTCATTGTTTGAAAATCAGTTATTCTTTTTTATCTTGCATTCTCTTATCATGAGCTAGTAATAAGATGGTTTCCTTCTTTTTTTTTTTATCACTAGATTTGCATTCTTATCAACTCTCTTGGTTAGACTCCAGCAATCCTTAGCATAATAACTTATCTTTTGACAATTATAACATTTATCTTTTGATTTGTCAAACTTGGATTTTAGATTCCCATTGTCAATGTAACCAATCGATTGTTTTATTTTATGTGGTCTACTAGTTGACCTATTAAGGCTACCATGACTTCCTCTTTTAAATTTGAGTTTCTCTCTCTCTTTTTTTTTTAATACTTTGTTTATATCCTCTACCCCTTTATGAATATCTAGAACTATCTTACTTTGAAAAAAATGTATATGCACCTGCATTCTCGAATCTCATTGACTCTTTTCTCATAGGTTTGTACTTTTGCTATAAGGCCTTGGATTGAAATAACATCCATATTTTATGACTTTTTTATTGCAACCACCACATAATGAAACCTTTTTTTTTTTTACAATAAACATAGGTTTTTTCTCTAGAACATATCTCTTTTATCTTCGCCCTATATCTCTTCATTTTATTGTATATGACTAATAATCTTGCAAAGTATTTTGAAAAATTCTCTGATGCATGCATATGTAACTTTTCAAAGTCACTACGTAGCTTTAGTGGATGTATCTTTCTCACAATATCAACTTTTTAGTTTGATTCTTGCATAACTTTTTATATTTCCTTATTAGTGGTTGTATTGGCCACTATCTCAAAAAAATAGCATCATCCAAATATTGGTAAATGATTATGAGTGTTTGTTTATCTTTCTTTCATGCCTTTTACACAACTTTCTTTAGGCTAAATTCAAAGTTGCTCTATTTATTAGCTCCTTAAACCTTTTTCAATCGTTTTTCATACATCTTGAGAACTTAACCAAGCTTTTACTTGAATATATAAAGTTGCATAATTATTTTTTATCAACTTAGAATATTGAAATGGAAAGTTTAGATTAACCATGTTAAATAATCAAACCTAACTCTAATATCACTTGTTGGAAGAAGGATTAATGTGGTACAAGATCAAAAACAGTGATAAAAAGTCAAATATTGAAGAACAAGAAAAAGATTGAGAAGAAGGTATACTTTTATTAAGTGTTTCTCTTTAAACTCCCTTAACTATTCTCTCTCTTTTATGCTTCTAAATAATTCTGAATTACAAACTCTTTTTTTTTAGGCATAAAGTCCTAGATAATCAATAAATTAAGCTAATATATAAAAAAATTCTAATCTAAACATGAATTGTATTTTGCCTACTCAACTAGTTGATTGGTTCTCAACTAGTAGACCGATTCCTTTATTTTTCAAAATTAAAATCAAGTTTACTTTCAACATGTTTATAGTAATAAATAGGTCTGCGAGGTGAGGTTTGAGCAACAATGATGGTCATGTTAGATCACAATCATGGCGTATGGATTTGTTATATTTTTTTATAAGAAAAGAAAGGGACATTAAAGTTGATTGACTTAAATGTAAGAATGGAAGAAGAATAATCAAAATTGTAATCACGACTATCATAGTAATTGGAAGAAGGGTAACAATGAGAAAACGCTAAGATTAATGGTGCTGAAGATAATTCCGACGAGTCAAAGTATATTCTTACTGCATTTAGTAATTTAGATTTTAAGAATAATTAGATAGCCATTTAAAGCTTAATTAGTTGCTATAATTCCAGCACCACTAGAATCATCAAGGTTGTTTAAAGTTGCTTTATTGTAATAGTTTTTCGGTAAGGAAGATTGTGCCCTTCTGGTCAAGGAATTGACAATGGATTGTGGTGAGTGTATAGGGGCTAATTATTGCACTCTAGGCGTTTGTATGGCCTCCAATAATCTGTGTACTAACTCTTCAAGGAGAGAGCCCATCGAATTGCAAGGCTTCCATTGAGGTTTGTTAGATTTTATTAAGATGAAGTGCTGCATGTGGGTTTGTTATCCAGGATCATTGCAAGGTGTGACTATGAACTCAAATTAATGGAAAGGCAGTAAAGAAATTCCGCAATTGAGTTTTTAGAGGACTAGGAGGTGGTTGTTCATGGATTTTTAATTTTGGTTTCTTTTCCCCTTCTTTTAATTATGAGAAAAATAAGGTGTGGGTAAAAATGTTTGTTTAAACACATTTTTTTTCCTACTATTTAGTTTTTTTAATTATATAATTAACTTATTAAAACCATATTTATTAAAACCAAATAAACATTACATTACAGTAATTTGATATTTGTAGATATACTAAAAAAAATATACATTAAAGTTAACAGTTTTATACTAATTAATCACAATAACAATTATCAATTTTTATTGTTATAACAATGTTTCAAATATATAAAAAAACCAGTAGAGAAATTAAATGATGAATTTTCTTTTTTTGCTTTTTGGAGAATTTTCCTCAAGCATTTTCCTTCTTAGATAGAACACGGCCGTCTGTTCCTGCAAGCTTAACATACTTGTCCTTCCTGGTCAAGTTAGTGCACTCAAATCCAAGTGTCCCAGCCAGCACCCTTTGTATGTAATTTGCAACTTCAATGGCTGATTTGCCTCCTTTGCAAGTAAGCTCTTTGGGCAGCTGATTCAAGAAGGTGACCTCATATGTTGGCATTGGATTCATGAACACAAAATAAGGGTCCAACAGTTTGTGCCCTCGAACCGTCGTGCCATGAAACACACTTTGTTTTGTATTGATAGCAACTGGCACAATCCTATCAGTAAGCTCAGCAAAAAGAGCACTAAATCTCAAGAGAAATGGCTCTCTACACGTGGTTCCTTCAGGGCAAATGACCAAGTCACCTTCTTCAAGCAGTCGCTTAATATTAGCAGCGTCTTTGTCTCTCTCCCTTGATAAAGCAACAGCTTTAATGGGTGAAATAATTTCAGTGAACTTGCTTATGCTATAGGTGACACAACTAACTTTTCTTCCTAGTGCAACAGCAGTGACAACCGGGTCTAAGACAGTACGATGATTACAAACAAAGAGGACTCCACTGTGGGCTTTTCCTGGAGGGGGTGGAGGGGTACCCTTGACAATAACTCTAATTCCTAGTAGCTTATAAGTATACCAGGCAAGTCTCTCGGGCAAAGGGATGTTAAGGTAGACTCTAAGTATGGAGAGAATTATACCAATTGGCATCCATAAGAAGGTCAAGAGGGCAACCAAAGGAGTAGGCCTTTGAACTAACCGGCCATCGTGGAATATGACAGGGCTTAGAAGTTCGTTCCTTGCTAGAGGTTCATACTTGGTTCCTGGCACCATATATCCTTCCTGCAGTAATTTAACGAGATTAAATTCATGGCAGAAATTGATCATAAATTAATCTCTAATTCAGCTGTACTGTTTCACATGCACGTCTGAGCCAAATCTGCTTGCTACTAATTAATTGTTCAAACCAGTGAAAGCTATGGAAACTAATCATACTCTCAATTAAATGAATGGGGATCCACTTGGGTCGTTGAATTAACTGCGCTTCATCTAACTCTGAAAACGACTGGAGAGATTACCTAAAACGACAAAACTGTTTTTTTTTTTTTTATCCATACATGCAAAGTCATTAAAATTAATGTCACTAAATCCCTCGCTAACACAAATCAAGGAGGAATAAAATATAGCTAGTGCTGTGTAATTCACTCGTCATAGCTCTTACATGAGGTGTCTGGATTACAAGTTGACTTGAATACAAGAGTGGTTTGGACATGAAGAATGAATGGTAGATATTGCTCTGATAGTATATGCTCTGAATGCTATATGTACTTCATCGGTTAGGTATTTGAAATTTATTAGATTGGAGCAGTAATAAAAAATAGGAGGAAAAGCAATAAGATTAAGAGCTGAGAATTGAAGCCGTTAGCTCTACACAGATGGACAGAGAAAAAGTTCATGCACAAAACACGAGTGCTATAAACATTCTCACCAAACCAATAGTAAACTGTACTCTCCATATTGAGCTATAAACAGCGCAGCACACAGTGCTCAAATTGTTCTCAGAACTGAAGAGGAAGCTAAAGGGGCATTGACTTCATTTGCTCATTAACTTGTGTTCCAACTGAATACCAACAGGTTCAATTTGGATCGAATATTGCATGTCTGTCACATTAATTGCTTATTGATATTCGGTCCAAATTGCATAAACACAACTTAAATTCCTTCACGCTATATTTTCACGAAAAAATTGAATAATTTCCTTAGACAGAATGAGGGGCAAGTAAAGAGGAGAGAAGTAATTTTACAGTTCAAATAGTACGGAGATCTAACCTTGCAAATGGACATGAAATCATGGTCAGTTTCGCGGTCTCCCAGGCCTAAATCAGGCAAATTTGTGCCAAACTCTTTTAAGAGAGCATCTCTTTTATGATCTCCAACAAGAACTCCAGGTTTCTTGATAAACCCAGTTGCTCTTCCAGATTTTGTAGACTCTAATTCAGTGCCAAGGACCTTGTCAGCCCCTAAAAATGTCTTGACAAATGGCTCGACCATGATCCTAGGATTAGCAGTAACAATGTATCTTTTTCCAAAAGAATTGAACACCCTCCAAGTTTCTGGATGAACATCATCAGCATAAAACTTTGGCAAGACAGACCTTGAAACAAGCTCAATGTCTCTTATTTTAAGTCCCGCAAAGGCAATGAAGATGAAAGTCTTGATTGCCATTGCCTCTGATATAAACAAGTACGTAAAGTATACAAATGGGACTGATGCTAAAAGAATTAGTCCTCTTAAGAGACTCCCAGCTTCTATAGCAACAAGCAAGAAGTATGGAAACGCACTTCTTGATACAAGAATTGTTCCATCCAGGTCGGCAGCCACAGTCTGATTTGATCGTCCCTCTGTGCTACATTTTGCTATTGGTTCAAAATGGCGATGAGCCCCCATTAACATGAGAGAGGAGTAGAGAGAAAGAGAGCGAGAGAGGGAGGGAGGGAGAAGAAAGGAATGTTAATTTATTGTGTGTTTGTGTGTGTGTGTGTGTTTTATAGGTTATGTCGTGTTAAGAAGAGTGAGGGAGAGAGAGAGAGGAGAAGGGTATATAATAGAAGAGAGGAGAAAGATTGCCTGGACAAGAAGTAAATTGTTTGTGCGAAGAGCATGAAACTATTATGTTGTTGGGAGACGAGACCAGACGTTCCATTTTTTATCTAAAAAAGAAAAACAAAATAAAAGAGGGATTGATACGAGAAATTTCACGGTTTTATGAAAATAATAAATAAAATCTTATTGGTTATTTCTTTAAGTTTAGTTTTAATGAATTATGAATTTTTTTATCCATTTTTTTTAAGGGAGCACAATCAATACAATACTGTTATATTTATATTTATTTAAGAATTGAAAGACAAATTTTTGACGCGTAAACGAGGGCAGTTGTGAGGATGGATCTGAGTAGTTGGCAGCTGATACCAACACCTACAAGCCATTAAATTAGCCTACTTTTTTTCCGTTTTTGGACGCCGGACATATGGCTCCCTTATTAAAGCTCAGCTTCATTCTCTTTAATTTGGCTAAGTTTAAAACCAGCACTAGCAAATTTTTATGGCTTCAGCATACAGCTAGCTCATCTAAGTTATATAATAGAAAATATTTGGTGAATTTAGTTCCTCAGTTATTTATAACTTGGAGAATAAATTGAACATAAAAAATATCCATCTCCTTTTTATCCTGGTGACGTTCCTCTTCAAGCTTCTACCAACAACTTCAAGAACCACCTTCTTCTTCTTGCCAAATTTCCTAACGGGTAGATGTTGACATCAACCAAAAATGCTCTCTTGTTTACTAAGAAACAGTTAACTTGGAAGCAATCAAAACCACAAGATAGAAAAAATGCGAAACCTTAATTAATTGCGTTAACTGTGGATTATGTAGTTGAGATTAGGAATTCTTTTGCCCTCTCCATTCTTCCATTTCAATTAGGTCTCTGCCAACGACTCACGTTAGCCGCCCATGCAACCGCATTGTTTACTTTTCGTAACATAAAGTATTTGTCACATTTTATTTTTAAGCTTTAATCCTTTAAAAAAATTTTAAAAAAAATCTCACTCAATGAGATTAAGTAACCGAATTAAAACTATACACACACACACCCCAAATGGGAAAGATCGTATGCTAGCTTATAGTCGTGGCATGCCTAGGCTTTTATGGAAGCATTATATATATGACAATCGATGTGCAAATGGATAGGAATAGTAGATACACAGACTAGTTGCTTCTTTATGAAAATCTGATAATTAGTTGAGCAATATTATAAGCACTACCACAACGAACTTATGATTCCACGAGTATATATGCATGCGCAGAGTTAGAAATTTAGAAATCGAATAGTGTTTTCTTTTTCTTAGGCTAATGTAGTTTCTTTCTTTCCTTTTTTTTTTGAAATAATAAAATAGATATAATATAAGTTTTTTTATTAATCAAATGAAAATCACATACAAAATAAGTTCCAATTAAATAATCTGTCATTAATAGCTCATTATAAATTATTAACATGATCATATTAATTATCTTATTTAAGTAACACCAAACTTTTAAATATTATCAGGAATTTATGCTGCTAACTTATGTTAACAACAAATCATATTTTTTTATAGTACAGGTATAGATGATACCATATAATTGGTTATAAAAGTATCATACATTTGTTGTAACAAGTGTTATACAATACAAATTTAAATTAACCATTTAACAAGTAAGGTATTAAGAATTAATAAAAAAAAATAAGACCTGTTAACAATAAGTTGTTTATAATATATGCATTGAAGTTCATATTACGTTTATATTATACTTATCCTAACACCATTAGTGAAACCTTTTCATTTTGATATAATAAAGTTAGCTAAATATAATGAAAAAGAGAAATATAAATAAACAAGAGGAAAACATATATAAATATAGTAAGGGAAATGAATGACATAACAAGATATTAATGAGACTATAACATGAAATAAAACTTAAATATTAAACTACAAAGAAAGAAAATGATTTTGATCTGAACACCAAAATACCTAAATATATAGCACATGTCTCCTTTTATAAGCTAAAATTTAAAACTATTGATTTGATAACTAATTATTGAGTGAGTGACCACCTTTATTTTTTTGTCTGAACAAAATATTATTTCTAATATTAGGATTTGAACAGATAGTCTTCATGAAAGTTTTGTGAATTTGTCTCTACTTTTCAAAGAAAAAAGAATGAGCTCATTTGTACTTCTATAACTCAAGATATAGTTTGAATATTGAACAGTGTATAGGATACAGAACATATTTAGACTTCTCTTTTAATACTAAGATTTGGACTTTCAAAACTAAGCTTTGGATTCTTTATGAATGTTTTAAATCTATGTTTTAGCTTTTTAGCCAAATAAATCAAACTACAATTCAAGATCTACATTTGTAGATATGATCCAATAATTGAATGATATTCCAATTTAAATTAAATCAGCATTTTTTTTTATATAAACTTACTCATTTCTTTATCTTTTCATTTTCAATAGTTAAACAAATCAATCAATCCTTTGAATTATAAAACATGCCTGCATTTGAAATGAACATTTATCATAAATTAAAGATATCTTATATTATGAGACTTGTTATTATAAAATATATTTAAGTTAAGGAATTTAATGATACGTTAAGTGTAATATAATGATATAAAATTTTAATAAAAATATATTTTTAAATACTAATCAACATGATCCGCTGCTATAAGGGGGTAATAAGGTTCAAGGGTCATCATTTTTTTTTCAATTTAATTTTTATCTAAAAAACATATAAAATTATTTAAAAAACATTTAAATCAAAACCGGTTCCAACAGACTAGTTTTGGTGTGGTTTTGTTTTGTTTTTTAATGTCAAAAATTGAAAAAACCAAATTAGATTTCTATCTACATTTGGAACTTGTTATGAAAAAAATCAAGAAATAAGTTTAAAAAGAAAAAACAATGCTCCTACTAGTAGTGGTGGCCTTCTCGAGAACTTATATAGAAGTTAAATTAAAACGCTTATAAAGAATTTATGCAGATCAACTAAGATGCTAGAATAGAAAATATAAATTAAAAGATTGGGTTTCGTGTTTTAATTGTAGAAGCTTGGGTAGGGGTGGTTGATATTGATGATGACTGGTGACTTGACGAAGATTTCACGATATCCATTAAAGAACGAAGAAGAAGAATTGTTTGTGACTTTATAGACTAAATGAGTGTTGTTGTCTACAGGGTAATTAAATTAGAAAATAAATAATACTTTATTAGAAAGTTATTTTTTTTATTTATAGTAATTCAAAAAAATTGAATTGGTTTGGTAGAGTTTACTGGTTTTATTTTTATAAAACTAAAACCAAACTAAACTAATAATTTTTAATTAAAATATTTTAATTGATTTTTTTTTGTTATGATTTGATTTTTTTGGATTTTGCTCACCCCTGAATTCATTGGCTTCTTTGTCTTTCGGAATAAAAAATTAAATAGGCTTCAACATCTGTTTTCAATTATAATAAGAAGACTCGGGACTTTGAAGTCCAATTCTTGCAAATAAAGAAAAACGCTTCCAAGAGATCGTGGACATTAGTCAAGTTTAGTCACCAGATTATAAAGAATATGGGAATTGCTTAAAGAAAAAGAGACACAACTTGATCATAACTATACGACAACGAGAAAGTCTACGAAATATTCCACGGCATGACTCGTGTTGGGTCGAGCTACAGCCCACAGGAGCACGATAATATCATTTGGATGGTGTACATAACTATAAATGGCGTCCTGTAAATAGAAGAATTTGTCACGTAATTCATATTAATAATTTACACAAGATTGTTAAGTTCAAGTTTGGTTAGCTATGAACGTCACATTCTAAATATGAATGCCTAAGATTTGTCGAAGGCACAGGCCTTCCTCTCCTAATATTCTCAACTAATTAGTCAGTATGCTTCTCCTATTACCCAACACATACATTGATTAGGTATATGAATTAAAAATGCATTAAACACGAAATATGTAGCCCTAGATTATGCGTACTTGTTCCTTTCCTAAGGAGTCCTGCCCAGTGATCATCACTGTTATGTTGCCAGCAGTAGATGAGTTGAAATGGACCAAACTGTGAAGAAGGATATAAACTTCATCACAAATACATGTTATGGATAATAAACCGTCATATCTCAGCCGGTACACAATTTCGCTAGTTATTTATTTATTTATTTAAAAAGCAAATAGTTTTACAGCGCCGCCAGAAAAAGGAATTAAGCTCCCGAACCAAATTATCGAAAAAGAAAAACAATACAGAACCAGACTGAAATAGAAAAATAATAGAGGAGTGGTAGTAATTGAAATATAAATAAAAAAATTTAGTTAAAAGATATTAAAAGAATGTATCAAATAAAATCAAAATTAAAATTAGAATTAGAATAAAAATAAGAAAAAGGCAAAGATAGTATAGGTTCCGCAAGCATGTTTCAAAGAAATATATATATAAAAAATGATATAAGTTATAGCATTGATCAAGTTTTATAAATTGATTTTATTTTAATTAGATGAAAAAATTAGACAATGATAGCAAATAATCAAAAATATTTTAAACAAAAAAGATCATGATAAATTAAAAAAAAAACCTTAAGAAGTATGCAACTAGATAAAAAAGAAACAAAAACAATAGGCTTAAGGTAGCATTACAGCTAACCTCCGTTAATCAGAAAAATCCATTACCCAAATTATTATATTAGAATAACTTGAAAGAAAAGAAATTGAAGAAAATCACATAGCCAAAATTATTTTTGAAAAACACTATTTTTGAACAATGAAATTGGTAAAGAAAATAAGCAAAAGAAAAGATGTTAACTTGTATTGATTTTCTAAATACGTGACTCGAGTCATTAAATTAAAAGTACCATACTTGAAAAAATCATGAAGTTTAATTCTTTATAAATCAAATGTAGAATGATATAATCAAATAAAAAAATTACACAAAAGGATGTGAAATAAAAAAACAACAATTAAAAAAATATGGGTGAAAAGTGAAATAAAAAATAAATTAGAAGGAAACAAAATATTTTAACAAAAAAACAAATTAAAAAAATAAAGATCAAATTAAAGAAAAAAATACACCATAAACTTGGATTAAATAATAAAATTGAAAATCTATAAAACTTTTACAAAACAATCAAAGAAAAGAATTAGAAAACATAAAAATAAGGACTAAAATTAAAATAATAAAAACAAAAGGAGCCAACCTCTTGTTTTTTAGGAATGAGAGAGAAAAGAAGAAGAAGAAAAAATTCATTAGTGACAAACTGTTTCATCACTGTCAACACATGCTACACTAAGAGGAAAAGAATATGGAATCACTTCACTTCCATAATATAAAAAAAAAAAAAAGCAAGTTAGGTCACTAAAAGACACCACACATGTCATTCAAGAGGCATTGGAGCGTGGACAACACACATGTTTAAAAAGCAAAAAGACAGAAACACCTTTAGTGAACAACTTTAAATTATGCCCATTGAAGGGTAATTTAGTTATTTTATCATTTCAAGAATTCAGAAAAGACATGTATAGCTGGATAACTCTTTAATGACCAGTAAATCATGCAAAAAAGAACAAATTATCCCCAACACCAATGCATCTTATTTTTTCTTTCAATGATAAAAAGTAATTTCATTATATTAATGAATAGTAAGCTAAGCTAGGATGTGCTGTATGTGTTTTAGAGATTTAGTGAATCTCGATCTCATTGATAGAGAAATCATTGGTTGTATTCTCTATTACGGACTTCTCAGAGTTTTTGTTAGGTTTGATGCTTCTAATATTATATTTGTGGTTTATGATTTTGTCATTGTTATTGCTTGAACCTTTCTAAGTAGTAAAGTTTAATTTTGAATTTGTGTTAAATGGGTGTTCCATATTAAGGAAACCTGCATCAACTCTACTAAAATCAAGCAACGAATACCCACTTAAGTTTAGCATTTCAACTATTACAAATATTTTCATTTACTGTAAAAATTATTTTGCCATAATTATAGCAAATATACACATGCAAATCTTTCCATTTATTACAAAAATTATTCTACCATAATTATAGCAAATGTCCATATGTATTCATTACCAAAAACAAACTCTCCTCTTGTATATATTTAACTCGACATTATAATGAAAAATATGTGGTTTCTCCATCAATTTTATGAGCAGTTGTTTGATCATTTATGGTATGAAAGCCAATTCTCTCACGAGCAAACAGATTCTATTTCTAAAAATGTTAGCCTCTGTAGATCAAACTTCTAAAACCTATCCAAACATTCACCCATCTCTTCCACTGAAAATGCACTCATTGCTCTCACCATCACAACACAAATCAATGAGAAACTAACGTCATCCACCTTTCCTCAATGGAAAGCACAATTTAAAGCCCTTCTCATACGATACAACCTTCTTGACTACGTTCAACGAATTTCCCAGTGTCCCTCTCCAGCTGGCACTTCTCTCATTGAGTTCAACAAAACTCATTGGATTCGTCAGAATAAATTAATCCTAAGCGCTATTGTGGCTTTTACCTCACCCACTATCACATCTTTCATTAACAGTTACGAAACTTCCCATGAGGCTTGGAAAAAACTTCATTACATGTATGCTAGTAAATCTAGAAATTGTGTCATGCAACTCAAGGAAGAACTTACCTTGATTCAATGAGGAAATCGCTCCATGCATACTTTTTTTTTGATTTACGTGTGGTGTCCGGACCAGCTTACGCGCACCACGACTAATCCACACGGTCCACTGAACATCCTGCAAGCCTAGTGAACAGGTAAGGCACCGCGGGGGTGATAGACGTGCATGGTAAAGTTCGAACCCATATGCTGAGGAAGGGGACAAGCCCCTCCCACCGCTGGATTACAACCTCACTTGCTGCTCCATTCATACTTATCTATAGGCTGTGAAAGCCTTTGCCGATGAGATTGCACTTATCGATCATCCATTCGATGATGGTAATATTACCCTTTACATTCTTAATAAACTAGGTGCTGATTTCAGAGAAATTGCTACCCCAATTCGGGCACAAGAAACATCTTTAACATTCGAAGAGCTTCATGAAATTCTTGTGGGGCATGACAGCTACCGACAGCGTTAAGAATCTTTAACCCAACAGCTTGTTGCCTTAGTAAATTATTCTCACCATCACCGACAACACAATAGCTCTTATGGTGTGTCTTATCCAAAAGGCTCTTATAAAAATAAAAAAAGGTACACTCGTTCTTAAAATTACAATAAAATTCCCCAAGGCCCATTCAAAGACAACATAAGCCTTCAATAACTCGGTACACTCAAAGGTGTTACTAACTAAAATGCTGCACATCTACCTCTCCACCAGTAGATTAGAAATGCTTCTTCATTCTGCTGCTTCACATAACATTACTAGTGACTTGAAGAATTTATCTATTTATTCTGAGTATGATGATACTGATAAAGTTGTTATTGGTGATGGGTCAAGTTTTACAATCTCTTATATTAGTTCCTTAACTTTAAAGTCACCAAAACAAACATTTATACTTCATGAGACTCCTTGTATTCCTGATATTTGCAAAAATTTAATTTTTGTTCATCACTTCACTTCTGAAAATAATGTTTTTCTTGAGTTTTAACCCTTTTATTTTCTTATGAAGAATCAAACTATGAGGGCGACATTACTATAAGGAGTATGTTAAAGCATCTTTTATCATTTTCTAAACTCACTAGTGGGCTCCAACTCTAAAATTATTGCAAATATGCATAAGCAAACCTTGTTTAACGGGTGGCACAAAAGTCTCGGTCATTTGTCCTTCAAAATTATCAGAAATCTTATCAATCATTTTTCTCTTCCTATATCACACAATAAAATAAACTTTATGTTCATCAACCTTTTTTTTGGCCTACCACTTTTTAGAGTCATGCTTCTTTTGATATTATTTATACTGATGTGTAAGGACTTGCTCATTGTGTTAGTCTAAATGTTTCTTGATGTTATTTAATTTTCATTGACCATTACATAAAATATATGTGGTTCTATCTCATTAATGCAAAATCTTGTGTTAAGAGCATATGTTCTCAATTCAAATAACTTGTTGAGAAATGTTTTCAATCACAAATGAAAAGCCTTTACTTTGACAATGGTGGCAAGTACACAAGTCTCAAACTCTTTCTCTCTCTTTATGGGATTAGTTATTATACCACTACCCCTCACACGTCTTAATAATATAGTGTTTCTGAACGTTGGCATCACCATCTAGTTGAAAGTGTTCTTACTCTACTACACGATATCAATCTCTCTATCTCTCTCTCTCTCTCTCTCTCTCTCTCATATTAGCCACGTGACTTTCATAATGCCACTTATCTCATTAATTGTTAACCTACTCTTATACTATAAAACAAATCACCATTTAAAAGTCTTTTTGGCCAAATGCCAAACTATCTTAAATCAAAATATTTTGGGTTTATTTGTTATCCCCTAATCAAACCTTATAACATACATAAAATTTAGCCCAAGACTACTCCAGGTGTTTTCATTGGGTATACCATAACCCAAAATGTCTACCATTATCTAGAACCTAAAACAAATAGAATCTAACACTCCAAGCATGTACTTTTTTATGAGCAACAAACCTTAGCCTTCTTTGGCTCTAATTTCTCTTTGTTTGTCATTTTCTTTGTGTGTTGCCTCGCCCACATCCTCTGCTTCACTAGTGTTTTTAAAATCTCCCATCGCTGTGGAATCATTTCCTCTAGGTAACCCCTCTTCCTTTTATTCTCTAGTTCCTTTACACTTTTCAAATAATTTTTCTATTTCATTGTTATTGAACCTATGTTTAATTGAGCAAAACTGTGAGCGCACCCTTTCATCTCATACTGTGTCTCCCCTAGTTCCCATTACTATAATACCACTACCATCAAACCGAACACACTTTATGATTGCCAGATCCCTAAATAACATCCTTTTCCTTAAAGTCTAGAACTAACATGTGTTACCCAAGCTTTGTCCATGCAAAATTAACGTGAAGCCATGATTGATGAACTTACTGCTCTTATGAGACATGACACTTGGGACTTAGTTTCACCCCAGCTGGTTGCAGACCTGTCTTGTTAAACGAAAAGCCAATGGCACAATCGATCACTTCAAAGCTCGACTTGTTGCTAAAGGCTATCACCAACACCCTAGTATTGATTATAAAGAAACCTTTAGTCTCATTGTAAAACCTACAACCATTTAGTTTGTGCTTGCTGTTGCTATCATGCAAGTTTTTACCTTAAGGCAAATGGATGTTAACAATGTCTTTCTGTATAGTCACCTTATTGAGATTGTCTAAATGAGTCAACCTCTAAAGATTTAAGGATCACACAAAACCACATCATGTATGTAAGCTGTGTGAAGTTATTTATAGGCTTAAATAAGCCCCTTCGGGTATGGTATTCAACACTCAAGCATTGATTAGTACTCAAAAGTGCATTTTTATCATGGTTTTATATCATCATTTTGCACGTAAAGTATCAATAATTCCTTAAATAAAGTACGTTTTATAATAATCTATCTAATAATATAAGATACCTTTAATTTATGGTAAATGTCCATTTTAAATGCAGGTCTATCACATAAATAAAAGGATTGATTGATGACTTTAAGAACTTCAATTGCAAAGGCAAAAAGATGATCAAACTTAGAAAAGAGATGTCGGTGCAATCCAAACTGGAACACTGTTCGGTAATTGGGTCATATCTGGAGCTATAGATCTCAGATTTAGGTCTACTTTATATGGATGGAAAGGTAAGACATAGGCCTACAACTTTCATATGGAGCCCAAGATCTAAAAAGGCCATTTTCAAGTCCAAATTATTGCAACAACAAAGAAGCCCGAATCTGTCCTCCAGCCCGAGCACTGTTCAGTATTTTGGCCATATCTGGAGTTCTAGAAGTCGAAATGAGCTGAATGTTTTACACAAGAAAGCTGAGACAATTGCCTAGAACTTTCATGTTTTCAAGTGGCTCTAATTTTGACGTCATCAATGACGTTTTGGGCAGACAAGAGAAGATAAGGATTGTCACCAAGTCAAGGGTTGGCCATCTACTCATCAATTAGTCATCAAATCAATAGTTCCCAATTTTGGCCTATAAAAGGAGGCATTTGCCATGCATTTAGGCATCTTGGTGTCCAGATCAAGATCATGCTCTTGTTTTCTCTCTTTGTATTCTTTATGCTTTGTTTTCATTAATATCAAGTTTATGCCTTTCATTTCCTTTCCTTTCTTTAGTTAACTTTTATGTTCTTATTTTGTTTATCTATTTTTCTTTCTTCCATTATGTCTAGCTAAGTTAATTATGTCAAGGTGAAAAGGTTACACTAATGGTGTAAGAATAAGTATGGTATAAACTTAATATGGACTTTAATGTTTAATACTAACATGTTTTATATTTGTTATCTTGTTCACTCTTTAATACTTTGCTTGTTAAATGATTAATCTTGATTTATGTTGTATAACAATTGGTACAACAAATGCTTGGCACTTTCATAGCCCATACTGTATGGTATAACCGACACCTGAGCTATGAAAGGAACTTGATTTGTTGTTAACATAAGTTATAATCATGAATGCTTGATGAAATTTACAAGTATTAGCATTAATTGAATAAGATGACTAATGTAATCATGTTAACAATCTATAATCTGATTGGAACATCCTTTATGTGTGGTTTCCAATTGAACAATAAAAGTTTATACTATACTTGTTTGACATACCATTAGTGGAACTTCTAACCTTGACATTTGTTATTATCATTGTTAATCCTTACTTTAATATTTCATCTCAAAGTTATCATCTTCTTCTTCTTCTTTATTGTTGTTGTTGTATTATTGTTATTTATAATTTGTACAATAACCTCCTTGTGGTTCGACCCTGGTCTTGCTGGGTTATTTATTACTTCGACACTCCTGCACTTGGGAGAAGACATCAATCTTTTTGTCGTGTCAAGCATACTTTTATTCAACTTGGCTTTCTTAATTCTAAGTTGATTCCTCCTTATTTATTTATCACCATGGCTCTGTTATGTGTTATATGTTAGTATATATGGATGATCTTGTGCTTACTGGAAATGATTTCAGCCTTGTGCAATCTCTTATTCAGTAGCTTGGTGATCAATTTTCTTTGAAATATATAGGTCCTCTTAACTATTTTTTAGGCGTGGAAGTTATCTCCACCTTTATAGGTTTATTCTTATCGCAACATAAATATATTTGTGACTTGTTATCCAAAACTAGCATGGTTGGTGCCAAAGATGTCCCCACCCCTTATCTACTAGCATATTCTTAAAACTGGTTGATGGTACTGCCTCTATTGATAGCAGTGAATTTCATCGAGTCCTTGGGAGTCTTCAATATCTCTCTCTCACCCGTCCTCATATTTCCTTTGTTGTCAATAAGTTATCTCAATTTATGTATAAGCCAACTACTACACACTGCACAATAGTAGAATGACTTCTTCAATATCTAATGCTAACTATCTTTCATGGTATTCACATCTAAAAGGCTACCACCTGGAATCTCATAATATACTTTGATGTGGACTAGGCTGGCAACGTCAATGATCGCACTTTCACCTCTGTTTTTATCAGCTTCCTAGGACACAATCTCATTTCTTGGAGTTAAAAAAAATAACATATTGTTACACTTTCATCTATAGAGGCTGAATACAGATCCTTAACCAATGCAGCATTTAAACAATGTGGTTGCTTAGTCTTCTTGGTGAACTTGGCTTTCCACTCAATGCTCCACCTTCTTTGCTACGTGACAATCTTGAAGCTACTTATCTCAGCTTTAATCTAGTTTATCACTCCAGAATGGAGCATATTTAGATTGATCTGCATTTTATACGTGACTTAATTCAAAAGGGCTCTCTTCATGTCAAACATGTTCACACCTAAGATCAGCTTGCAGATCTGCTAACCAAACCATTATCTCAGTAATGTACCCTGTTCCTCCAATCCAAGATTACCTCACTAATGAAAGTCCTATCTTACAGGGGCATATTAAGGAAACCCGCATCAACTCTACCAAAATCAAGCAACAGATTCCCATTAAAATTTAGTATTCCAACTATTACAAATCTTTCCTTTTACTATATAAATTATTTTTCCAGAATTATAGCAAATGTCCATATGCAAATCTTTCCATTTACTATAAAAATTATTCTATTAGAATTATAGCAAATGTCTATATGTATTCATTACCAAAAACACACTCTCCTCTTATACATATTTTACTCAACATTATAATGAAAATTGTATGGCTTCTCCATCAATTCTGTAAGCAGTTTTTTGATGTTTATTTCATAAATTGGTGATTACTTTTAATGTTAAAGATTGATAATTATTTGGATGTTGAAAATAAAAGTAAAATTATCAATTTTAAAGGTGAGTGGTGTTGATGGCATCAATATGAAAGATGATTGAATGGTGTGTATGGTTATATGTTTTTCTAGGATATGTAATTATTTTTTTTTTGTTTAAAGAAAATATTTCTATTAAAGTTCAATGTGTAAGATTATTGTAAACATCAGAATTCAAATAAAACTTGATTGAACTGAAGTTTATGACAACATTGAAAAAAAATTCATTTTCAAGAAGGTCAGCTTAAGTTTTTTGGTGAAATGAATGTTTCATACTCAACTCTTAAGTGATTGATGTATATGAACTACTTGTAATGGGTGCAAATAAACGAGAGAGGTCAAGGTATTAAGGTCGTCAATTTTATTATGATTGACTTTTCTTTTCTTTTCTTTTTGGAATGATACATTTCAAATCTGAAGCATTTTAAAGTGTCATTTCTAGATCTTATATCGTTAGCGCGCGGGGGTGCACACACATATTAAGAAAATATCAAATATACTAAGAAAGTAAATTTCTTAATATGAAGAAGTATAAATAAAATATCTTCATCATTAACATAAAAATAATGTTTTGAAGTTTAAGTTCCTCATATTTATTTTCTTTTTCTAATATTGTAAATATTGTTAATTATAGCTTTATCATTATAAAATTTTTTGGCATTCTAAAAAAAATGTTAGTATATGTATATATAAAAGCATCTGCAACTAGAATATTGCATAAAATCAATAGAATATTTTGTTGATATTTAAACATTGACTATGTTGAAAAAAAATTTACCAACAAAATCATCGATGAGCATTGGTCATCAAAAAACATATTATTAGTGATTTCTATTTTGTTGATCATTCCTTCAATAATATAATCACCAATGGATTTGAAGAAACAAAAAACACGCAAACAAAAAAAATATCAGCACCATTCCATTAGTAATTTTATTAATGATTAATGAATATCACTAATAGAAAAAGTTGTTTATAATTCCATCAATGATTGAATTCACATTACCAATATAATTAACCATTAAGATTCACATACTATTAGTGGCAAGTCCAATATTTTTTTTTCAACTCTTTAAAACATTTAAAGAGACTTAGTTCATCGGTGATTCTATTTACAATTGTTAATGGTAAAGTCTGACAATTTTTTCCTACTCTCTAGAACTTTTTTAAAGATGTGGTCTATCGGTGATTCTATCTATAACTGTTAGTGGTAAAGTTATATAATTGTTTTCACACTTCCTAAAACTTTTCAAGGGACTTTTTCTGTCAGTAATTTCATATGTGATTATTATTTTGTTTGTAATTCCATCAATATTGTATTTAATTTTTTTAAGAAATGAAATAAACAAAACATAAAAAATTAAAATAAAAAACATATTTTTATTATAAATTTTAAAAATATTATTAAATTCAATTTTTCTAGAGGACCGAAGCTGAATGAGAAGGAAGAGGAGGCAGAGGTTGATTTTCATCAAGACTAGGTAGGCAACGAGATAAAACACATGTAACACCAATGTTTAACAATAGCTCTTTGTAAATTTAACTAAGTTAAGTAGTCTCAAATCTAAGTTGGGTCGTCTTAACATTAAGTAGGGTTGTACAATCACTTAGATAATCAGAGATTGAAAGCTTAAACCTGATTGTGAGGAAGCAATGGTCGATACATTATAACTCATATGCATATCATCACTTGTAGTATTTGAGATACCATAAACCTAATTTATATTGAGTTTACCGAACGATCTAGCCTCCAACCACAGATATGGATCAAGTTTTAAATGAATTGCATGATCATCTTTGTATCTTTTATAATCGAGTGTTAATATTTCCCAAGAAAAACTATTAGCAATTTTTTAAAAAAAAAAGTAATAATTTAAGAAAAAAATTGTTGAAATTCAACTTACCATCAACTTTTGAGCTTGGTTATCAATGAGTCACTACATTGATTTCTAACGGTTCTCATTTCACGTGTGAGTTTCAACAAAAAGCTCAATTGATCTTGGATCATGTCTAAAAGAAGTAGCCTGCAAAAAAAAAGTTATTGTTAGTTAAATATTTTTATATAACACAATAATTTTTTTTAAAAAAAGTAATAAAACAAAATGTTACAATTTGTTTCACATACAAAATAAATAGAATGAATCTACTGATATGTGTGGTAATTGAACTATAAATCACTTTATTTTGGTTCTTTGTATCATATTAAAATCATCACGTGAAATGCTAAAACATAATATACTAGATATAAGCATCCTAGATAAAATCATCATCTCTTATAATAGCTGACTTTTTTTGTAAGGCCTAAACATAATAAATTTAAACTACCACCAGTATTTTGATCATTGTTGAAACCACCAAAATTAATTATGACTTTTCTCTCTTTTTTAAGACTTATTTTTTATAGCATATACTGAAAGCCAAATTGAATCCAAAGGAAACAATTCTAATTCTTCTTACAAGAAACTACAAAGATTAAGGATTAATAAGGACACTAAAGACAATTAAACTTCTAAAAATAAAATATAAAAGATAATTTAATGTTTATATGCTCAATTCAAAAAGATTATTCATTCAATGAATTAGGTTGATCATTGAAGCAAAATAAGTATTCTTTTAATTTAAAAAAAATACTTAAATTTCTTTAAGCAAGAAAGATCAAGAAAAATTAAATTAATCAGTGAAAGCATCTAATTAATTCCTTAACGGCAATCAAATTTAAGACTAAAAAGCAATTTTTATATTCAATTATCAATGAAAGCTTCAAGAAAGAAAAATAATCAAGCATTTCAAGCTATCGTTAAAAGTTTTAATGAATTTTATTTGTCTTTTGTTTTTTAGGTTAAATCAACTTAATTCATTAATTTTACTTTCTTTTTATTCAAATTAATAATTACATATGAAAAAAAACCATACTTACCATAGAAACCATTAAAAAATTGAACGAAAACAATAAATTACATACCAAATCTATTGTTTTTGGGACAGATGTTTATCCTGGTGTAGTTAGATATATTTCATGGTCTTCTAATTGATTGAGAGGAAAATGAACTGTGCATTGTCTTCACTTGTCACCGACACATACTAGCTCCTTGAAAAAGTAGTTTCTGCTGCTGTGATATCATGAGAAGATTTTGATGTTATTTCGTTCCCATCACTTTACTTGAACAACTTGAACTCATTCTTGCCTTTTAATGTAAGTTTGAACTATTTTTCCAAGATGGTGATTGCCACAATCTGGTTGAAAGTAGCCACTCAGATTTGGAATGATAATGGCAGTGATTAGTAATGCATATGCCACTGAAACATTTCTCATTGTGTGAGGGAAACGTAACACTTTATTAGGGAATAGAAACTGTGGTACATATAACGTATATAACTGTACTACAGCAATTCCCTGCTCTTACAAACTGTACTACTTCATCAAGAACCCCTAACGAAAGTAGCCATTCTCGGAGTGTTTTTTTTCCATTACACATTTAGGGCTGGCCCTATTTAGCTTGGTAGTTTTGCATTCGAAGTGAAAGGTGACATTCATTACATATCGAGCTTCGCCATCAATCAATTTTGCACGAGTTCTTGCTATAACCTATAGTTTTGAATATGTGGCTTTTTACAGCCTGCTGAGTGCCATTGCATATAGCGCTCAAGTTTTTAGAATTTGGGTCTGCAAAGAGTATAATAATTGGAATTGATGGTTAATGATAAAGTTGGCTGATGTGGAGGATAATGATTAGCAATTTTTTTTTTATTTAGCACGCTAACAGGAAAAAAAATTGAGAAAATAATACTTTTTATTAAAAAAATATTTTTAAATCTATAAAAAAAGATAATATCACTCTAAATCCTAAATTTTTAAATCTATAAAAAGATAATATCACTCTACATCCTAAACCTTAAATCTATATGACCACAATAACACATGAAGTTATTATTGAGACCACATTGATGATTAAATATCATCGTGTAATCCATAACTTATCAGATGACAACTTTTGTGAGAAGAGCAGTACCTGAAATGCCAGCAGCGCAATAGACAAGAGCAAAAATCATCCCACCAAAAGCCCAAGCAATGCCCTGAATTCCAACCGTAGATTGACACTTGGTACGGGATTTTTCCGCCTCTACCCTGATGACAATTCCCCAGGCTCAAGTGGTGCTGGAGGTGGCTCTGTACAGTCCTCGACGTCTTGGTTTTGAGCAGTTGTTCCTATGGGTTGCCTCTCTATATACCTATTTGCACCCACCCTCACATCTTCTTCTACCCCCTCCATGTCCACTATATATTTCAAGATTTATGAAAAAAGAATTTGGTCTCACTTGCCTCTTATTACTATTGTTTTAAGCCTTTTTGTATCACAGAAGTTAAGTCTATATGATCAATTGAGAAGCTCACCAGTTACTTGTAGTAAGAGTGTGGGGTATTTGTAGCTTGAGTTTGGGACGAGTATTGTTTGTCCTGGTGTAGGTGAATTTATTTCATTGTCTTCTGATTAATTGAGAGGACAAAGACCTGTGCATTGTCTTCACATCCGACCGATCCACGCTACTTGAAAAAGTATTTGCAGCTTGAGTTTGGGACAAATTTTGTCCTCGTGCAGGTGAGTTTCTTCCATTGTCTTCAAATTGATTGAGAGGAAAATGAACTGTGCATTGTCTTCACTTCGCTGTCATGTCACGAAAAGATTTTGATGTCATTTCTTTCCCATGTGTAGCTTCCACTTTACTTGTACAGTTCTTTGAAATCATTATTGCCTTTTAATGAAAGTTTGAACCATTTTTACAAGATAGAGATTGCAACAATTTGGTTGAAAATAGCCGCTCAGATTTGGAATGATAATGGTAGTGCTTAGCACTGCATATGCCAAAATTATGTTTCATTTGTATATAGTTATATACTTTAATACTTAACAATTTTATTGACAGAGAATTTTCTCTCGGCATAAGATTATTATTCTATCTATAAAAATTTTAATGAATAATTCTCCAGTAAAATATAGCCGTCAGATTAACACTCATAAATAATTTCATTATAAGTAGCTAATTTTATCAATAAAAAAATAAAAATTAATAATTTTACAAATAGAAAACACATACCAAGCAAATCTAGCTTTATTTCATCAGTATTTCCTTCAAGAAAATTATCATATAACCAAAAAAAATAAACATATGCAATTTCATTAATGATGATTTAAAAATATTTGGAAAAAAATCTATTTAACAAAAATAGAAAATAATTGAATTAAATATAATTCAACACTCCTCAATACTCAGAATTAAGTTGCTTGGAAAAAAAATCAAATAAAAAATTTTACAACAAATAAATAACACAAAAAAATAAAACAGCAACAATGTTGATCTCATATGAGAAAAAAAGTCTTACAACAACATTCATACAATTATTAAAAATAAAAAAACAAATATAATTAAAAAAACCAAAAAAAAATCTTATGTTAACATAGTTGCAAGTAAAGCTGAGAAGAGAAAAAAAAACAACAAATTCATAAAGAACATTACTTAAAATCTAAGAAAAAAAAAGAAAAAAAGAAGAAGAAGACATACCTGAGAGTGGAGGAGAAGAGAAGTTAAGGAGAGAAGATGAGAGAGAGAAATAAAGCAATGTTGTTGTTTTTTATATAAAGGGAAGAAGGAGAAGAAAAGAAAGAAGAAGAACAAGTTTATCTGTTGTGAAATAAGGGATGTTATTTATTGGAGTATTTTATCGATAGTTTTACCAACAGATAATTAAATATTAATATTTATGATCATTCTATCGGTGATTCTGTTTGTAATATTTAATTTAGATTTTTAATTTAATCAAAAAATTTCAGAAATTGTCAAATATCACCAACCTTTTAATCTGTCAGTGATTCTGTCTATAATTTTAATTTACCCAAAACTTTTTAGAAACCATCCAATTAACACCAATGACTTTTCAATCCATTAGTGATTTTTTTGTAATGAATAGTATTTAACAGTGCAATTAGGAAGTGAACAATTGGAGTGCTTTCTGGAAAATATTGATGGAATGTTCTGTTAGTGATTTTTTTTTGCAATTGACATGATGAACAATCTTAAAAAGAAGTGAACACTTTATCAACGATTTTACCTACAGTAATTTAATTGATAAAAATTACATGTCATTATAATTTTTTGCTTTATTTTAATTTTTTTTCACACCGTAATTCCCTCAATCTATACCATGAAAATATTTTCAATGGTAAAATTCATTGTAATTTACCAATAAAAATATTTCATTAGTATTTTTGTTCATATTTATTAATTTTCTGGTAATGATACCTAAAACATTTCTCATTATATGAGAAAAATGTAGCACTTTATTAAGAAATAGAAATTTTAAGTACATATTATTAGGTTTCTCGAAACACATATATGTAGTGAAAACTATAAATTTAAAAAAAAATTAAGAGTCTCAAGAATCTTGTTAACCATCTAGACTTATTTAAAGTTTATCTAAAGATTACCTAAAAATCATATATTCTTTTCGATTTTAAATATTTGCTTTAAAGTTGAGTTATCATAAAACACAAGTCATCTAAGTTTCTGACCTCTAATAATAAGGTACACTAACTACTAGTGAGAAATATTCTAAATTCTTTTAAGAGAGGGATTGCTATACCTTATAGTACTAACAATTTTTATTATTATTTTAAGTGTTTACCTATTGTACTTTTCTCACCTTATGAAATAAAAAACATAACTTTCTATTTATAGGGAAACATAAAAACCCTATCAATTTGCCCCTTAAATAATATTACATAAATTATTTTAGGTTAATTTTAGAAATTTATTCAATCAAGTTCTTACTTGATTGTTTATAGGTTTAAAATTGTAATCTCTTATATTAATTATATTCTAGTCCTCAATCTCTAAAATTTATTTACAATCAAGTTACAATTAATTAGTTATCTCATTTTAATTTTTTATTAATGATTTTTATATATGTGACTCATTAGATTCCCTAATAGGTTGACTCAAATATAAACAACAATCCTACATAAATAAGATTTAATCAATTAAATAAATTATTTTATTATCAATTCAATAATTAATTGATTTATATTTGAAGATCAAGTACAATATCTAACAACCTGTTATAATTGTTATACCTTCATTAACAATATTTGTGATTTAAATATTATAGTATGAAGTATATCCACTCTATCAAATCATATTTGTTCTCAATACCGTAGTCATTGATTCTTTGAATAAAATTTGAAATTCTTTTCGAATCTCATTCCCCTTGTGCAAGGATTTATATTCAATACTATTTGAGAACAAATAGAATATTTTTTTTAATTCACCTAGGGTAATGGATCCTTGCTTGATTTAGTAAATATCTTGACATAGTTCATATTATGCTCAATATTTGCCCATTTATTACCCAAATTGACTAATGATAACTTTGCGATCACTTACATAACCATCATGTGAGCTTTTCTATAGACACATATAATCTCTTCTTATAAAATTCTCATACATCAATTCAATGTATATGTCATCTGAAAATCATCTATATAGTAGTTCTAGATATCCATCATACTTCAACTTATGAGAACAATTGATTCATGTCATAAAGATAAAACATAATATGGATTAATCACAGTAACTTTAATTAATATTTAATCTTAATAGAATATTAATCTAGAATATTTAAGAACAATGCTTAAAAATCCTATAATTATAAAAAATTTATAAGTTTCTTTGCAGATTATTTTTTATCTCAAAGATTTTATCTTTACTCTAAATTTATTAATAAAATGTTAAATAAATAAATCTTTATATATACATACATATATATATGGGTGGGTAGGTGGGTGGGTGATCGACCAATTGACTATAAAGAATATATATATTAACAGATATAATGTATATACTTTTACAACAATTTCTTAAGGCACTGTTTAGTATTGTGGTTAAAAATTATTTTTGAAAAAAATTAAAAAATTTTATTTTAAATTAATATATTTTTAATATTTTTATATCATTATAATATATATATATCAAAAATATTTTTTAAAAAAATTAAAAATATTATTTTAATATATTTTAAAATAAAAAATATTTTAATAATGAACCGGCACTGCATTTACAACCACTTGTAAATTGTTCGACTTTGTCCAGAATCCCTTACGAAAGTAGCTCTTCGTGGAGTGTTCTTCTTTTTTTTTTTTCGTGGAGTGTTTTTTTTTTTTGATTTACGTGGGGTGTCCGGGTTGTAAGGCATGTAAGGCACCGCGGGGGTGACAGGCATGCATGCTAGGGCTCGAACCCAGGTGCAGTGGAAGGAGACAAGTCTCTTCCACCGTTAAGCCGAGCCCTAGAATGCAAAGGGAAAGGGAAAGGTTTTTACCATTACAGATTGAGGGCTGGCCCTATTTAGCTAGGTTGCTTTGTATCCAAAGGGAAAGGTGCCATTCATTACATTTCGAGCTGGCCATCAATCAATTTTGTATGATTTCTTCCCGTAACCTATGGTTTTGAATATGTGGCTTTTTGGAGTATGCTGAGTGCCATTTCATACTGTGGCTTTTGATTATTTAGAATTTGGGTCTTCAAGGCGTCTAATAATTGGAATTGATGGTTAATGATAAAGTTGCTGATGTTGAGGATATTGATTAGTGGTTCACATGTATTTTCCAACTAAATATTATATTGTAGAAGCTTACTAGATAAAGTGGCCTAAATATTTTTTTAATAAAAATAATAATATTTAGGTGTTACAAATACATTCTAAAGAAAAAAATTCATGACTTGAATTATAGAATTGATTATAACAAATAAGTTTATTTTGTATTAATTATATGATAAAAAAATAGACAATGATATGAAATTGACTAAATTAAAAAATATATATATGATTACAATAACCTAAAAAATATTGTTTTTCAAAAGGAAAACAACCATGTAGCACAATTCCTAGAAGTAAATATAGAAGGATAAAATTGGGTTGAAAAAGATTAAAAAACAAACAACTTGAATTAACTCAAGTTAGCATAACAAACTTGTAGCCTATACAAAAAAATTATAACTCGGGTAATAAAAGCGAGATAATCCAATACAAAACAAATCAGGAAAAAAAAACCTAATTTACAAGTAAATGTAAAAGGATGAAAAACTAGATAAAAAAATAAACAAACATAAAGGACCTAAAAAAATCAAAATCAAGACAACCAAAACCCCGCGACCTGAGTTATATGAATAAGTTAACCCATCAAAAAAATCAAAACATGAAAAATAATAAAGATTAATCTCAAAGAAAACAAAAATTTGAAGGCTAGAATAAAAAAGGATTAATTTTTTTTTAAGAAAAAATAAAAAGTAACCTAATAAAAAGGCCCGAACCTATCCACATTAATCCGACAACCTCATAGTCTAAGTTATGGAATTAAGATAATTCAATAGAAAATAAAATAAATAAAATTACAAAGCCTATTTCATCTAATGATAAAATCAAAAAGAAAATAAATCCAAAACCAATTTAAATAAATATATATATATATATCAACTTGTGTTTACTTTTTAAAACTGTGACCTAGGATAACTAATTTGTTTTACTAAAGAGTGAAATTGAAAATAAAAATTAATTTAACAAAAGAATCCTAAAAAACTTAATTAAAAGAATGAGGATGAAATTGAAAAAAAAATTAGTATATCATAAATTTGGATTCAATGATGAAAATTGAGATTATACAAAAAAGCAAAGAATAAAAATTAGAAATTAAAAGAATAAAGATCATAGTTGAAATCTTAATAAATAAAAAGACAACTCTAAAATTTTAAAAGAAAAAAGGGAAAGAATTTAAAAAAAAATATATCAGTAGTATAAACTATCTCACACATGCCATCATGTGCCACCCAAAAGAAAGAAGATAATATGATACTTCCAACAACACACATAAAACAGTGTTAGATCGTTGCATGACGCCTAGCATCCCAAATGCTATTGTGTGTATCACATACGCTGCCAAATTGTTCTGCTAGTTTACCTCATTCTTTATATTTATTGTATTGTGAAATTTGGCCCTTTAAAACTAAATTGTTTTAAATTAGTTTTAAAAAAATTAAAAAAAAATCAAGCCTTAATCAAGCATTGAAATTTCTCTCAATACTGCAAGATCTCTATATCAAGGGAAAAAAAAAACTACCAAGTCAAATTCTAAATTAAGACAAAGTAAATTGATCAAATTAAAAAAAAAAATTAAATTGATGGATCAAAACAACGGAAGTTGAACCTTTCCTTGACCGTGCATTTTAGTCCATGAATTTGGCAATAAAAAGGAGATTGATATCTTTTAATTCTTCAAACTCAATTCCCATATATATATATATATATATATATATATATATATAATGTGGAGTTATCTTCAAATTTTTTTATTTAATTATATGAAAATAAAATATATTTTTATTAAAAAAACATAATCATTTACATTTTACAAAAAAAATATATAATTGTCATTATAAATTATTTTTTATTAATGTATTTCTTAAAAGAAAACACATCTTTTCTTAGATATTTTTTATTGTATAAAAGCTTCCAGAAATTAAAACGAATATTTAAAAAAAAAGTGATTTGAAATAAGTATAAAAAGGGTATCTCTTCAATTAAAACAATTTTTACCTTATTAATGTGTACTTTTTTCTAATAATTTTTTATTTATGTTTTAAAACAAAGAAATTATCATAATCTGAAAAATATTTTTTAATAAAAAAAGATAATGAATCATTAATTTTGATGCATTTTTTTTATAAAAAAGATATAGTCTCATTTTGATCTCATTAATAAAGAAATCATCAATTGTATTGATACAATTAAACTTGTAAAAATTAAAATTTATGAATATTCAAAAGATGTAACATAAATATATGGGGATTTGACTTAGACAGACTATATTGATGGTCTAATAGATATTTTTATAGACTAGTAAAATAGATTTATACCTAAAAAAATATAGTCATGCCAAACTTAGTTAGTAGTTTAAAATAAAAATAATAAAAAATCTAACCAGATTTTTTCCAAGTATCTTTTGTGTAAGAAGTCATTGTATCACTTATCAAATCACTCAAATAGTGCTATTTGGGTTAATTATATTAATTTTTTCTTGATTTTTTTATTGTTTAATTCAGGTTTTTATTTTAATTTCCTAAATGCTTTTAAATTGTTTGTTATTTCCTAATAAAGAGGGTTTCATGAGTTATTCATAGGTCTTATAACTTCATAGGAGGTAAACTTCATTAGTTTTATTTTGAAATAAATTAAAAATTCAAAGTTAACATCTATAACCCTTTAGCTCATCAAAATTATTGTGTTGTTTATGTTTTTATAGCTTTTTCTTGCATCAATATGTATCCTCTGTTATGGACTTTTCTGAGTTTTTGTTGGGTTTTATGTTTCTAATATTATATTCAATGTCCTTGATTTTGTTCTTTTATTGTTTGGACTTTTCTATGTAGTAAGGTTTGATTGTGAATTTCTGTTAATGGGTGTTCCATAAATTGCTGATTACTTTCGATGTTAAAAATTAATAAATGCTTGTATGCTGAAATTAAAAGTAAAATTGTCAATTTTAAAGGTAAGGGAGGGGGTGGTGATGATGGCAGCCATGCGAAAGATGATTGAATGGCTTGTGTGGTTGTACGGTTTTCTATAATATGTAATTATTTGTTTATTTTAAGAAAAAAGTTCAATTGAAGTTCAGCATGTAAGATCATTGTAGACACAAGAATTCAGATGAAACTTGATTGAACTGAATTCTATGGACAGCGTATAATTTCTTTTCATTCTCTTTAATTGAGTTTTGAAGCAGCACAACAATGGAGGAGCCAGCTCAAGTCTTCTGGTGAAATGAATGCTTCATGCTCAACTCTCGAGTGATTGCTATCTATGAACTGCATGAAATTGGTGCAGCGACAAGTGAGCTGGAAAAGTTGCAAATGAAGGAGTCTCAAGTTGTTTATATATCGCTTCAGCAGTCTCTTGTATGAAAGCCCAACTGAAATACGCAACTGGGAATGGGTGTTCTAACCTCATGTCTTTTTGTTTTACCTTTTGTTTGTCTAGTCCATGTGTCATTATTGCATCTCTTGGGGGCAATTCATGCAACCATCTTCACATCGATTTTTCTTCATTCTACATGGCACATGTCATTAAATTGTTTAAGCTTATTCTTTGGGGGTTTAAGCTAGGATCTCTATGTCTGTAGATAAATGGAAGTTATTGTGGCCTTGTATGTATTTATTTTGTGTCTGTGATCCTAGAAATTCACCTTCTTGATACTCGTCTCTTGTTCATTGGCATGCCATGTTACTCTTGAGTTTAACTTGACATCAATTATTGAAGATGGAGTCCATTTCCATACTACCTGTCTAAGTTTAGAAATCATACTTAATATTTCATTGAAATCATTTCAGTTTGAAGTCCATGTTTATTGCTTGCGTGCTTGTGATATTTACTTTTCTGCAACACCTCACACCGTCTGATGTTTCCCAATAGTCACCGGTAGATAAATCCATTCCGGTAAACAATTTATTTAGAGTAGATAGGACACTTCCAAAGGAGTAGACTCAGACACAATTGAGAGCCATATTCCAAAATTTCGAACGTGTAATTCTGGTAACCTGGTGAGTGAGTAATTTACATAAATGGAACCACCACTACCATAAGCTATAACATTTCTTTCTTCACCATCTACATGCTAAAATGAGGGACGAAAAATAAATAACTAAATCCCTTAATAGCAGAATAAAGAGGATTATTTCAGATATGCTTTGATCGGGAACTCTAAAGAAACTTGTTTTCTGTCATGCATCATTTGGATTTGAAAGGGATGGCCCTGATCACTATCTGTTGGTACAAGGCTGCAAGCGCCGCTCCAATGAATGGTCCTACCCAGAATATCCACTGCAACAAAAAAGAATTAAACGCTGCTAATGTTTTCCCAAGGCCTTACCAAGATGAAGTGTAGGGACTAAAATAACGTGTGAGAGGCTTACATGATCATCCCAAGCTTTGTCCTTGTTGTAGATGAGGGCTGCACCAAGACTTCTGGCTGGGTTAATACCGGTGCCTGTAATAGGAATGGTTGCCAAGTGAACCAAGAACACTGCAAATCCAATAGGTAGTGGTGCCAGGACCTGGCCATCCAAATGTGGCATTTTGGAAATCAATTTCAATGATAAAAAGACATCAAGGAAAAAAAAAATAACATTTATTTTTACTTACAGGAACATGGGAGTCTCTGGCACTACGCTTGGCATCAGTGGCAGAGAAGACGGTGTAGACAAGTACAAAGGTGCCAAGAATCTCAACGCCAAGTCCACTGCCCTTGCTGTATCCTGTACTGACAGTGTTTGCACCTCCACCAAGTATCTCGTAGGGGCTCTTTTGGAAAGCTTTTACAACACCAGCACCACATATTGCCCCAAGACACTGCATTATCATGTAAAACACTGCCCTTGTCAATGTCAGCTTCCTTGCCAACAACAGCCCGAAAGTCACAGCTGGGTTGATGTGACCCCCTGCATCACAACAACAACGTGAAGCTATTATTCGCAACCACGTTGATGATTAAACATCATAATGTAATCCATAACTTATCAGATAACAAGTATGGTTAGAAGAGCAGTACCTGAAATGCCAGCAGTACAATAGACAAGAACAAAAATCATCCCACCAAAAGCCCAAGCAATACCCTGAATGCCAACCGTGGAACACTTGGTGCGGGATCTTGCCACCCCCATGACAGTTAGAACTGTGATGTAAAGGAACAAAAAAGTGGCAACAAATTCAGCGATGCCTGCCCTGTAAAAAGACCATGATAACCACTCCCCGGGCTGATAAAGTGGTGCTGGAGGTGGCTCTGTGTAGTCCTTGCCATGTTGGGTTTGAGCAGCTGTTCCTATGGTTGCCCTTCTCCATACCTATTTGCACCCACCTTCACATCTTCTTCCCCCTCCTCCATTTCCACTATATGTTTCACGGCTTATGAAAAAAGAATTTGGTCTCAGTTGCCTCTTGTTACTATTGCTCCAAACCCTTTTTATAGCTTAAGCCAAGTGTATTTGATCAATTTGAGAGACTCACAAGTTACGAGTACTGAGCAAATGGGGTATTTGTAGCTTGTTTTTGGGACAGATGTTTGTCCTGGAGTTGGTAAATTTTTTCACCGTCTTCTTATTGATTGCGAGGAAAATGAACTGTGCATTGTCTTCACTTGTTACCGACACATACTCGCTCCTTGAAAAAGTAGTTTCTGCTGCTGTGATATCATGAGAAGATCTTGATGTTATTTCTTTCCCATCACTTTACTTGAACAACTTGAACCCATTCTTTCCTTCTAATGTAAAGTTCGAACTATTTTTCCACGATGGTGATTGCCACAATCTGGTTGAAAAATGCCACTCGGATTTGGAATGATAATGGCAGTGCTTAGTAATGCATACGCCACTGAAACATTTCTCATTGTGTGAGGGAAACGTAACAATTTATTAGGGAATAGAAACTGTGGTACATGTATATAATGTATATACTTTTACAGCAATTCCTTGCTCTTACAGACTGTACTACTTCATCCAGAATCTCTAACGAAAGTAGCCATTCTCGGAGTGTTTTTTTCCATTGCAGATTTAGGGCTGGGCCTATTTAGCCAGGTAGCTTTGCATTCGAAGGAAAAGGTGTCTTTCATTATATATCGAGCTGGCCATCAATCGTGTATGTGTTCTTCCTATAACCTGTAGTTTTGAATATGTGGCTTTTTAGAGCCTGCTGAGTGCCATTGGGTATAGTGCTCAAGTTTTTGGAATTTGGGTCTTCACAGCGTATAATAATTGGAATTGAAGGTTAATGATAAAGTTGGCTGATGTTGAGGATAATAATTAGGACTTTTTTGTTAATTTAGCACGGTAATAAAAAAAAATTTAAAAATAATACAATCTATATATGGAAACAACACAGTTTCTTTCTGTATTTTCCCTTTTCTTCTCATCCTCAGCCACCACCGACGACCTATCACTACTCACACCCTTCTCCCTCTCCACCACAAAACACCAACACTGTCACCGTGACACCATCTCTCCTCTCCCTCTCTCTATCGGGATGTAAAAGTCTCTCTCTCCGCGGGTCTCCCTTACATTTTTGGCCGCCGCCACCATCACCCATCATCACATGGGATGCCAGGAGAAATTGGATATTTGTGGAGCTACATCCGCAATTGATCTGGACGACTATATGAGATGTGTTTGTCCATAACGCGTTGGTTTATTACAATTAACAAATATCAGTAGTGTTACTATAGATGATGAATGCTAATTATTTTTTTATTATATTTATTAAATGTATTACTTGTTACGGAAGGCTTGAAGAGTAGGGGTTGATATTTGTAAAGAAGTTGATGAGATAAGATAAGTTCTGGTCAACAATACTCTTAATTATTATTGTGATATACTTCAAGAGATTTGAAATATTAGGTATTTCAAAGCGTTTTTAGTGGAAAATGATATCATTTATCGTGAATAAAGAGACATGTAGTTAGGGGGATGGATTCGTTCAAGAGCAACCTGGACTTGTCCATGAGCATTCCAAACTTATCTATAGGCTGAGGCAATTTTAATGTTGACCCTACACGAGCATTATATGTCTATTCTTAATTTAAATAAATTGAAATGGTATAAGTTTATCCATAAACATTTCATATTTGTTCATAAATATTTTAGATATTTTATAATCCCCTTGTTGTCTCCCTTTCTATTTTCTAACGAAGAATTGTGATTTTTTTCCAAAGTAAATTGTCAGCAACCATTAGTTCTGTGTCGAAACATGGATGATTTGTAGGTTTAAAGCAAACTTCAAATCAAGAACAAATTAAAACACAGTGCCGCCGATCATGGAAATAAGAATCCAATCCACCCCCACCCCGATAGCAAGCGTATAAAACAAGACAAGACTGGACTGCAGCCATGGAACGTTATTGACTACATACTTTCAATATTAAAAAAAAATCAAATCTATAGAATAATATCTTTAGCCGTTTGCATGTGAATTGGTTTTGGGATAGGGAGACAGATTCGTCAAGAGTGACCTAGACTTGTCCATGAGCATTCCAAATCTGTTTATAGACTGAGGTAATTTTAATGTTGATCCCTGCAATTACAAGTCTGTACTTGATTTGGATAAGTTGGGATGGTGTCGGCTCATTCATAAATATTTTAGGCTTGTCTATGAACACTCTAGGTTTATCCACAGGCTTTGAGAAATTTTATAATACTTGGGGAGTAATTAGCGTTCTCATATTAGCTATTTTTTCAGTTTATTTTTAAAAAAATACGAATATAATAGAGAAATTCTAAATGAAATATTATTATCATTTTTTATAAGTTACGAGTTTTATTTTTTTTTTCATTTTTTTATGTATATCTCGTTTTTAAAGATGTACTTTAAAAAAGTAATTAATAGAATTCTAAGAATTACTTCCTTTGCAGCATTAAATTTTTTTATAAATGTTCAAGCCTCTTAATGAGTGCTTGAGACTTGTCCACAAGTTAGCATGATTTTTAAATAATGTTAGATTATATACTTTAAAGTTATAAATTTAGTCTAAATTAAATATAATGTGAATTTTCATTGTATTTAATTATGAAATGTTAATTTTGATGAATTGTAAATTGTGTTTTTAAATTGAGAATTGTTGGGTTGATTTTCGTGGCAGGGAATTGAGAAGCTGAAAATCTGTCTTGACCACCTTTTTTTTCCGAGTTATAGATAAAAATTGCAACTCATCAAGCTGTATTATATATATATATATATTATGGAATATGTTATTTTTTTTATTTTTTTCTTACTGTGCTAAATTACAAAACAACTCCTTATTTAGTCATTTTTTTTGTATTTTCCAAATAAACATTATGTTGTATAAGCTTATTCACAAAAGAACTAAATGGTGTGGGGTCGGTTTAATGGCTTATATGATCAGGGAACCAGATTAATATATTTTTATTATAAATTTATAGCTTCTTGTCTCATAGCTCAATTAGTTACCGTTTGTAAAATAACTATGTCGCAAGCTCGAGCTCTTGTTATGCTAGAAACAATAATCTTTGGATAACCAACTTGTCATCTGAGATATATCCAACTTGTCATCTGAGATATTTGTATAAGCTTATTAACAAAAGAAAATAGTTGGGCAAAGAGTTTCAAAATTTAAAAATAATATCAAAAAGAAATTATAATCTAAATATTATTTTTTATGTTAAAAAAATAATACAAGTCGTAGTGATAACATGGGAAATAACCTAGTAAAAGTACATAATGGGTGGGGTGGGATGATGGTGTCGGCGCAAGTGAAGAAAAAATCACTTGGTGCTGTTTATAATATAAATATCATGAGTTGAACCCATGGGATCAAACAAAGAGTGGAACTTAAATTAAATCGATAATAAAACAAGCCCACAAGATCGTAAGTGCCAAATCTCGAGAGCAAAGGACAATCGATTTCTGCGACCCACGTCTAATCCTTAACTAGTCTGGTAACTCCTTAACTAGTCTGGTAACCAAACATAAGATTTCAGTTTGATTTTTAGCATAAGAGAAGAACACGAATGAATTATCATTGCATTATTTAGCGTTAAAAAAAATTATATATATATGTATAAAATAAATTAAAAACAATATAAACCAATAAGTTTAAAAAGAATTATTAACACTAATCAGGAACTAAATTAGAAACTGAGAAGTAAATATATATGAAGATATTTAGATTATTAATATTAAGATATCTTTATTTATTTTTATTAAATTATATAAAAATAAAAATATATTTTTATAAGAAAGGTAATTTTTTAAATTTTACAAAAAAAATGTAATTTTTGTTATAAATTTTTTCTATTTATGTAATTTTTAACAAAAAAAAAATATCTTTTTAAGGTATTTTTTATTGTATAAAATTTAAAGGAATTAAAACCAACATTCAAAAAAATAATTAATGATTTGAAATAAGTATAAAAAGGGTGCCCTTTAATTAAAACCACCTTCCTTTTTTAATGCGTACCTGTTTGTAATAATTTCTTTATCATAACTGTGTTTTTTTAAATAAGAAAATATCATAATCTCAAAAAACAAGTTTTAATAAAAAAAACATAATGAATTAATAATTTTAACACATGTGTTTTAAGAATATAGAAAAATAATAAAATATAGTGAAGTCATATAAAGTATTGAAAAAAAAAACATCATCCACATTTAGAAAATTATGCATATTCATATATAATCATTTTAAAAAAAAATGTTAATATCACCATAAAAAATGCTAATATCATTTAAAATAATAGCATAATTGAATTATTATTTAATCATTCAATCAAATTCATTCAAAAAAATTAAAAATTATAAATTGTAAAAATACATATTAAAAATTTTAAAAACAAATTAGAAAACCAGCACAACTGAGTTAGAAGAATGGGCTCACATGTTTGGCTCAAATTTAAACTCAAGCACACATGAGTCTAAAATTCCAAGCTCGCTCTCTTGGTTTTTTTCTTAAAAGGAAAATTTCATGTTGTCCACCTTTATTATTTTTTAAAAAGAATTATTATTTAAAAAAATGAATGATATTTGGGTTATTTATGTAATGGTTTCTAGTAACTAGAGATTTTGCACTTGGTCGAGAAATCAAGGTTAAAGATTTTGAACTCCAAAAATCTAGAATTCAATTATGTTTTCATATAAAAACATAAGAATAAAAATTCATTAAATCTTTATATAACCTTATTTCTAACAACATATTTTAATTAGTCTAAAACAATTAAATTTAATTTAAAAAAACATTTTAAGTTTTGATATACTTTCTCTAACACCATCAAAAATAAAAATTAAAGTCATTGTTGGCTAGAATCCAGCTATGATAGAGCTTTTTCTCTTCTAAAAATTTCCACTAACTTTTTATCTTTTTTTTTTTAAATCAAGAGTCTCTAGCTTAAGAAAAGTAAAGTTTGAGGTGTAAACAAAAGACTTAAAAAAAAAACCAATATCATAACATTTAAAATTGAGAGACCAAAGTGTAGATTTACCTACCTTGAACAATACACATGCCAAACAGGTTGTTAATTTTTATTAATATCAATTTTAATCTTTATTTTTTTAATTTAACTTTCCATAATAATATAAAACTTTTCATCAAACATCAACACTCCATTTCACCATGGAAAAAAAAATATTTTGATAGTTTAGAAGCACGATAGAATACAATCTAAAAAGAACAAAAAAAATTAAAAGATAAATGAGGCATACCTTTAAAGGACAAAATTAAAAAGAAAAAAAGCTTAATAACTAAATGAAAAAAATACAAAACTTGAGGGACTAGTAAAGGGAATTTGTATAGCAATAGTGAAATATAAGAGGATGAACTTGGTTTTACAAGGTGAAACCTCATTCTCTTTTAGTTTCTTACTTCTTTTTTTTTTTTGCCCGCACTAAGCTACGAGGCAAGTCAATCCTTTTCTAATATAAAAAAATATTTAAATAGTAATAACCTAAGTAAACCTGAGAACTTGATTAACTTGCTATTCAAGACAACCCCAGATAAGGGAAAGAAAAAAAAATAGAAAGTTCAAAACCCAATAGTCTAATAATATAATGTTAAAGGAATAAATTAAAAAAAAAAGTTAAATTGAGCTAAAATTCAAAATTAGGAACTTAAGTCATAAGACCAAGATAACAATATAGAAAACCAAAAACAATCTTAAACAAAATTCTTAACCAACAAAAAACTAAAAAGAAAAAAAATAGTAATAAAAAAATAATAATCAAATATTATATAAAAACTAATGAAAAAAATAATAAGGGATTTAATTAAAAAAAGAACAAGGATAAAAAAATGGAATTAAAATAATGAAAACCAAAATTGGATTAAAAAATGAAATAAAATACTAAGGGACAAAATTGAAAGATAAAACAAATTAAGAAAAAGATTTAAAAAGTAATTAAAAAATGAGAACTAAATCTAGAAAAAAAAAAGAAAAAAAATGTTGAGAGGCAAAATTGAAAGAAAAAAAACCAAGAAAATGGTTTAAAAAACAACAATATAGAGGAGTACCATATTTAATATTAAAAATAAAACAATATCAAATAAAAATGGATGAAACTGAAAAAAATCTAAAAATTAATTGAAAACAAAGAAAGTTCAATAAAAATGGATCGTAATTGAACTTTTCTCTATTATTATTTTTATCAAAATAATATTATTTTTATTTTTTATCTAAATAAAAAATCAAGCGATTATGTAGGAAAAAATCATGTCTACACCCATTGATTTTTTTTGTTTTTTTTCCATTTTTTTATCAAACTAATGTCATATTTACTTCCTGCACAATAAAAAATACAATTGACTTTGTTAACCTGGTTATTCAACTTAGCTTATAACCTGAGACATGATAAGGGTTGCTTTAAGGATCGGATTTCAAAAAAATGATAAAAAAATCATTAAAAATGATATGAAAATTCAATAAAATTAAATAATAAAAGATGAAATTGCAAAAAAAAATCAAGAAGAGAACTTAAAATAAAAAGAATTGCAATCATAAAAATAATTATCAAATCAAAAAAATAAAATCAAATGATTATGGATTAAATTAAAAAATAAAATCCAATCAAAAAATATTAAAAAAATAAATAGAAATTAAAATATTAAAAATTAAATTTAAAAAAAATAAAAATTTAAATATTAATAGATAAAATTAAAAAATAATAAATCAAATTCAATACATTAAATGATTGAAGATCATTTTGCAAGGACAACATAACTTTTAAGATGGAAGAGAGAGAAATGAGAGGTACGAGAAAAATTATTATCAAAAATCCTTTATTCCGTAAAGGGTGGTGCAATGCTTTAAATGCCGCTACAAAAAGCTACATATTTTTTTTTTTTAACCATCTAGGTGGTGGCCAAGTGGTAAGGACTTGGGATCAAGGGGTTTGCTCCCTCTGTGGTCTCAGGTTCGAGTCCTTGGTTGCTCATATGATGGCCACTGGAGGCTTACATGGTCGTTAATTTCAGGGCCCGTGGGATTAGTCGTGGTGCGCGAAAGTTGACCCCGACACCCACGTGCTCTGTTGCACACACCAATGTAACTATATGTGTCATTTATAAAGTATAGATACTTTTTGTTTGCTTGTACATGCTCTGTTGTACACACCAATTATTTTTTCTTTTAAATTTTAGAAAGACCAAAACACTCCTAACCCCCTGGGATATTTCCTAGAAAATCAAGATTAAAAAACCCAAAATGCGCCTTGACCTTGGACAAAAAGAAAGTTGACCTCAAGAGTTATACGCTAAATAAATTGTACAAGAAAATGTGAAAATTCAAAAACATCCCTCAGACATTAGTTGTGTTTTTTTTTTTCAAGAGAACGGAAGTAATTACACTACAATAAACATGTGAAAAAATGATTCTACTCCTAAGTGTGTTCAATTTTTTTTAATCATAAAAGAGCTCATCATTCTTTTTATTGTCAAGGGCACCGTGAATATTCCAGGGTAAAACAGTGATGAGATTTAGTTTTATTTGTAATTGTAATAATATAATACTACAAGTGTGGCATTTGTGACATGGAACATTTAATTCCTTGAATGAATGATATCACATTTCAAAGTGTTCAAGAGCGAGTTCATTTTAGAGAATGCATGCAAGGACTTGGCTGCTGATCCATTCACTATTCACTTTCCTGTCACCAGCAAAATGAAGGATGGGATTATACGTCTAGTTAATTTTGCATAGGTACTGAATTTCTTTATACTGTTCCTTACACCTAGCAATATTCGCTTGGGTTTGGCTTGAGTTTTCCCACCCAGGTAAACAGAAACAGGAACGAGCAGCCAGCATTTAACATTCGGTCCTCGCCGACAACATTTCTCTGCTAGCAACGATGAGTACTTCCATGGATGAGCCTAGTGATTAAACTGATGGCAGGATGTCTTTTGCATTGCTAGAAGCATTCCTACTTGTAGTTAATACATTTCCAAGAAAAATACACACGTTGAAAAGCAACTTCTATCACTTTCCTAAAGACCCATAAAAGCAACTTCTATCACTTTTCTAAACACCCCAAGAAGGGGCAAAAGTTACATGCTTTGTGGCAGCAGATATATAAAAGTCAATTAACATACTCCTCTATCATACAAATTTCAAAGAACTCCCAAGTTTCTTGAACTTGCAATTGTATCTGTAACATTAACTTTCACCTTTCTACGTGTGTCGAGAGGAGATTATATCAACATCACTTATTGCATCACAGGAATTGACCCCCCATTTGCCACAATCTGTCGCTCCAGCTACAGCAGCCAAAAAAGAAGAAAAAATATTGAAAAACATTGAGATGGAAATTGAAAATGTTAAAACATTCTTATGTTAGACAAGAAAGCTGCTCAAGAAGTTTTGATCACCCCAAGGAAATTTTTAAGAAAATTCCCCATGATTTTTTTACAGAACATGATCAGACACTAGAAACTAAATCAAACTAGAGATTTTAAATTGCTGTGGCGGACAACAAAGATGGACATTCAATAAATGAAGTAATCTTTTTCAAAGCACGTTGAGCAACAAGCTAGTTCTCCCCTGTGGAATACCAGTATAAATAATGTCGTGGGAATTATCCCTTGGATGATCAGATCCTTCCCAGGAAACTAAAACTAACTTTGACTACAAATTATTAAACTCACCGTGAATAGAGATTGAAGATTGGTCTTCAATTGAGTGTAATCATGATTCACTCGTTGCAGACATCTCAAACACCTGCACCAACATTCTTGGGTCAATCAAAATCCTCTGCATTGAGTAAGAGCCAAAAAAAAAGGATGAACAATACCCAGCAAGGTCAACATGACTGCACTAAATAACATATTGGCAAATAACAGCTCCAATATTTCACCAGTCAATGATTTTTTTAACTTCAATGAAACAACAGATGCTTATAGGACTCCATCCAAATTCTATGATCAATCAAGGAAAGCAGATAGACCATTACTGAAACACGAGTATCTCATGAAAACCTATTAAACTAATTGATTTTGCTGGTATAGCATCCAAATTGTCAAACTTCATATCCACTACCATCCACCTAAGGTTAACAATTCTGGAATCCAAAGGAACTCTGCTGTCACAGGAAAAAACTAAACACAAAAGTAAACTTGAACACGTAAATTCCTTTTGTGACTTTTGATAGATCAAAACATAAACAGTCAAGAATCTTATGATAGACAAACTTTCAAGTGCAACAGAATAAGACTTAAAAATTAATATTGATTGAAAGGAAAAGGATACAAATTTGTTATGAAAGTGTGGAAGAGATCTCACCCTTCACGGTTTTGGGCTTCACAAAAATTTTTGAAGGCAATGCAGACATTTTTAATTCTTGCTGCACCAATGCTGTTAACCATAAAAAGCAATATTATAATTAAATACTATAAAAGACAAAACAATTAAAGTAATCGACATGCACGCAAGTGATTTTGATAGAACAACGATAATTCCATTAAATCTGGGTCTCCTCACAAGTGACTAGAGCGCAAATGGAACAATCAAATAACCTATAATGATATAAGGATGTGAGTAGATACCTGGAGCTACTACCTTTCAGTTGATGGACATGAGAATCCACCTGTTTGAAGTCAACATCCTGCTGTTCTCTGAAGAGAACAGGAAAAAACCTAATAAGTCAATTTTGCAGGCAAACTTGTACTTTCTGCCTATCCGAAGCAAAGAGCTCCACATTCAACTAAACAACCGCATGTATCTCTACATAAAACCAAGAAAATGAAGACAAGAAAAACAAACTCACAAGGCTTTGGCCATATTGTTAACAAGCTTTTCACAATCTTCAAAGAAGAGAGACACAACCTCCACCACAAAATCAGGGCTGCTCTCATCTTGCAGCTTTTGCAACTGAGTGAACTGATCGTCCACAAAACCCTTCTCAAAACCAACAAAAAGCCCCATGTCAAAAACCCTTTAAAACCACTAGAAATTAAAGTCTACAACCCGTTGATTGATTTTCAAGGAAATGAAATATTACCCAAGAAAACGATTTCCCTTAAAAATAAAAAATTAAAAAAGAGAGAGAAAACTCAAAACTAACCTCTTGATAGAGAAGGGTAGTGAAATCGGTATACTGTCTCTGCAACTGCCTAAGAAGATCCATGGTTCGGGTCGGGTCGGGTCGGGTCTCAGCACTGACAAAGTGATCAAATGAGACGGGGGTGCAAAGGGACAGATTTTTATGGCTGCATAAAATAGCAAGGAGGAAAGCATGAATTATATTTGGAAATATTAAGGTTATAAAGGAAACTAACTAATGACTTCTCATAAGTGGCAAATTACCAATTACATTACATATCAAATTTCTTTAGATTATTATTATTATTATTATTATCAAGAAGGCTAGCGCAGCCCAATCACGTAACATCAAACTTAAATATACCTTCAAGAAAAGGTTTTTTTGGCTTGGAAAAAAATTGAAAATTAGCAAACTTATTTTAATTGGTTACTTCTAACCAACCAATCTAAAGCTAAGGTTATTTTTCTCCTCTAATTTCTCTCTTTCACTTTGTCCTTAATAACTTCTGTTTCCCTTCATTGCAAGTTTTCCCTTGTCTCCTTGTCTTCTAGCCCTCACCACCACCACTCACGCTCCAATAACTCTCATTTAAAAATTTTATGTTAACACTCAATCTCACTCTTAATTTTATAGAATTTATTATGATCAGGTGATGTTGGGATTTATTTTCTTATGTTAGGGTTTAATTGAATTTATATTAATGAGGTATGAATTATGTCAATTACGTGTAAATTACATCAATTGAGTTTATACAGTATAAAATAAATGAATTGCATTTTATGTGATTTGTGAGGATTGATGAATTTGTGAGAATATGTATGAATTGATTAATTACATTTTTAAAAAAAATCAATTAGGGTTTATATGAATTAAGAATTTTTTTGTAATTTTTTAATTTTATTGAGAATTTGTTGATTTAAAAATAATTTATGAGAATTAGAGAATTTTATTAAATTATATAAGGTTTATTTTGTAATTGAAAAGAATCGATTTAGTGTTTAAGATTATTATAGTTCAAATAGTTATAAATTAAATTAAATAATTATTGTTAGAGATTGTTATGACATTGCTATATCATTATAGGAGTACTATTATTGAATCATATTGTTGCTAAAATAGACATTTCACTACATTGGATGAAGTAATATTATACTTAGTGCTGGATTAGACATTTAGCCAACTAAAACAAGTCATATGCAGAGGCATGGGTAAGATTATAATAAAATTGAAGTTGATATTAATTTAAGGATGCAAACTGAGAACATCCAATTTGTTATATTGTTATATATATTTTTTAAAATATTAGTTTGGAGTACGCGGTTGGGTTAATCTCCGAATATAAATTAAGATATGTAGAATTCTACTTGAATAAAATATATAAACAAGTATACTCCTCTTATAATCTTGAGTATATTCAGATCCCATGTTATAATCAAATTACTACACAAAGTATTATAGTATGTTGGTCATTTAGAGTAGTTAGTGACACAATAAACTTAACATTGATACTTGAAATTATAGAAAAAAATATCTAAATTTTTTTAAAAAAAAGTATAAATCACTTGTTGAGAAAAAAAGGTTGACATTCTAATAAATGTACTTGGTATATCATGATGGAGAGCATAACTAACATAAATTCTCAATTTTTTATGCAATAAATGAGATTAAGAGGCAACTTATATACCATAATAAAATAGTGTTTGTAAAAGAAAGAACCAGAATAATTAATGTGAGATATACTATGAGAAAAAATAAGAGAAATTACAATGCAATTTTAAGAAGAATTTAGATGCTAAATCATTTTTTTTCTATTTTTTTATTAATTAAAAATATATATTAATTTAGGTCATTTTTTCGTCATATAAAACAAGATAACAAACATATATATCATATTACAAAAAATAAAAATTGAGAAAGTTAAATAAGTAGAATTGAAGTGAGGTACTTAAATAGAAATAGTAAATAGTTGTCCTGCGTTTTGCCGTGCGCTAGGATAATTTTTTTATAGCATAAAAAGCAATGCTCAAGTGTGTTATTAGTATATTTAAAAAAAATACAACTCTACATTAGAGAAAAAGAATTAAAAAAAATGAAGATTAGAATAAAAATGAAGAAATGAAGAAGGATGAAATTAAAAAAAAATAAAAATTAATTCTTCAAAAACAAAAACTAGCAAAACTAGGAGAGATTATTAAAACTTGGATAACCTAGACAAACCTCTTACCTACCTAGATCACGAGATATGAATAACTTGATTGAAATTAAAACAAAAAAAAAATCAAACTTTTGGACTAGAGAACAGATTCGGGCTTCTTTGTTGTTGCAACAATTTGAACTTGAAAATGACTCTTTTAGATCTTGGGTTCCATATAAAAATTATAAGTCTATGTCTTACCTTTTTATCTATATAAAGTAAACCTAAATCTAAGATCTATAGCTGCAGATATGACCCAATTACCAAATAGTATTTCAGTTTGGATTGCACCGACATCTCTTTTTTAAATTTGATCATTTCTTTATCCTTTTAATTTCAGTCCTTAAATTCATCAATTAATCTTTTTATTTATGTGATAGACCTGTATTTAAAATGAATATTTATCACAATTTAAAGGTATCTTATATTATTGAATATATTATTATAAAACATGTTTTAGTTAAGGAGGTATTGATATTTCAAATGCAAAATAATAATATAAAATATTGATAAAAATACATTTTTAAGTATCAATCATATATCTCATAAAAAATATCGTATTACCTTTCAATACATAGACTTAAATATTCAAGAGCATAACAGTAATTTCACTGCTGAAGTCTACCGTGAGTATTTGCACAGTGAAACTTTTCACTGAGTTTTTTTTAGGTTTTGTTAGAACAAGGACTAAAAGTTTAGGTATAAATATACCCTTTTCTCTTAAATGCAATTGCATCAAGGTTCAAAGCTCTTAACATCAGCCTGGCCCATGTATACATGATTTCTTATTTCAAACTTTCTAAGCCTAGTTTGATGTAACTGGTGACAGGTGATTGATGAGTCTAGACAGTTTCGGGCTAAAAATTACCATGATCCCAGATTTCGTTTATGTTCGAAATCGAAAAATAAAAATAGAATTAAAAGTATCTGCTACGAATTAATTACCGCACAGAGGGAGAAAAAAAACTTTGAAAACTGAATTCCATTCATATTGCTGGGGTCAACGTCGTTTAGAAATTTAAAAAGTCATTAAGATTAACATGTTCCTATTCTTAAAAACCATAATTTATAATCTGTACTCTGTTATGATGCTTATTTCCACATGCATGTGTGCCCGCTCTTCGTACAAAAGAGCCATGCTGCTAGCTGCAGCACCTGATCTTATGTTCATCTGCCATGATTTGTATTCTGTAAGTGCTGTCTTCACCACGATGCTTATTTCTCAAGTGTTCTTATGTATTAGGATATTGAAAAGGGTGTCATCAACTTGCGAGTTTCCTGCAAGTGCAGATTCTGACAGTGGGGACCTCGTCCATTAGATTGATGCAACTTCTCGCAACGGTAACTGTAAGAATCTTAGCAACATTAATCTCTGCTGTATATTATATGAACAGAAGCTACCTTGTTGAGGAAGACTAAGCTTTTTGAAGGAATCAAGAAAGGATTATATTGTTCTAATGATAACTATATTCCTGCAATACCAATTGGGAATATATTTGTTTGCAAGTCTCCAATGAATTTAGTGATGATGAACACATCTCAAGCTATGAACAAAAGTATATGTCACAAAACTGAATCTTTGGCTCAATAATTTTGATGCTGTATGGGGTCACTTGTTGAGTCAAATATCGCATTTTTTTTTCCCATGTTGGAAGTGATAACACATGCCCATCAATCCCAATTATGAAGGAATCACAAGACTATTCTCGCTAACTGATTGATTTCATATCACTATTCTATCTTTCTAACTAGAGGTGTTTTAAAATATTGTAATAACTGTTTTTAAAAATATATTTTTTAATGCTTTAAAATAATATTTTTTTATTTTTTAAAAATTATTTTTAATATCAACACAATATCACAATAGAAAACATAAAAAAATAATTATAACTAAAAAAAATCAAAATTCTAAAAACTACACATTTGATATCAAACATCAGTTGTTGTATATGGATCGGATAACCAACCATTTCTCTTGGGAAAATTCTAAAATACTAAATTCCTAGTAAGAATCCAATCCTCGTATGAACTGTCTGTCCCTAATATAATCTTCTTCTTTTCAAAATACTCAATGGATTCAATTTATTAAAATTATTATCAGAATCAATCATGAATTGGAATATTCGGTTTCAACAAAGACACTTCCTTTTGATTTATTTTTTCTTTTTTTTTTTACTACAATTATCCGCATCTACAATGACTTCTTCGCTCTAAAGAGAGGGTTAGGATTACCAACTAAATTGATAAAATGGTTGAAGTCCAAGAGTCTAACCGAAGGGAGAAATTATGCTGCGTGATCTTACCAAACGTGATTGCCATAGGCCCAGCTATGACGTCTAAAATCTTGACTAATGACTAACAAGGAGTAAAGGAAAGCTTAGGCAAATCGTGGCGTTGATGACGATGAAAAACTTGCAGTAGTCATCATTCAGCGCTGTTAAAGGAGGAGACATTAACGCACTTTTTGTTTAACTTAAAGAAACAGCAAGACGACACCGTGCTGCTGCTGGGTGCATGTGAAAGCCATAAAAATATATATTAAAGGTAGGCCTCGTACTTGTAAGCTTGATTATTGGGAAATCAATTATGGATATTGATTAATGAAGAAGGAAAGCATGTACGGTAAGGTTCGTGTATGACTTCCCATGTGAATTTAAGAAGAAAATACTTAGGTGGACAGACTGGCACGTGACAAACACATGAGCCAACGTGCATCCCATGTGGATGTGGAGGTGGCCCACGGCCCACTCTCAAAAAACAATCTAAGGTCAAAAGAGTCGATACTAGAACATGTTTATATTAGCTGTTAGACCTTCTGTTTTTGAAAAATTTATTTATTTGTTATAAAAAAAGTTAGTTAATAATAAATAATTTTTAATTAAAAAAATTAATTTTAGTTTTTAAAAAAGAATTTTCTTAAAAAATTTGAGCATAAAACACTTTTTACAAGTTATAAAAAATTTAAAAATATCATATTATTTGTTGATTATATCAATTTTAATTTTTAAATTTTTAATATATATATATATATTGAATATTTATTTTTCAATTTCATCTCTTCAAATTTTATTTTTATATTAACTTTAGTTCTTATTTTTATAATTATTATTTATTTTTTTATTTTTTATTAATTTTTTATCTATTTGATCTTTGTTTTTTTATTATTTATTTTATTTAAAATAATTTATTAAATATTTATTATTATTATTTTAATTTTTTAAATTTAATTTCTATTATTTTAATTATTATTTATTTTATTTAAAATAATTGATAAAATTATTATTTTTATTTTATTTTCATAACTTTTTAATTTATAAGATTTGTTACTTATTATTTTAATAAACTTGATAAATATAAATTATTAATAAATTATTTTTTAACTTATTTTTTATAACATAACTAAATATTAAAAAATATTTTTCAATTTAATACTACTAAGTATTAAAAAGTAATTTATTTTTTCAGAATTTATTTTTTTAAAAAATACTTTTTAACAAATAAACAAACCGAACAAACCTTTGTAGCTATTTCTACAGAGGTCAATTAATAATGTGCTTTGGAAACATGCTTAGTAATAACAGCATTACAACTAAGGAGGCGAAATATTTTATAATAATATCCCCAACAAAAGAGAGGTCAGACATAACGGGAGAAAAAAGAAGAAAACTAAACATATATTTATATGATTTAATTAACTAGCCCATGCCTTTAAGGAGCAAAGGAATCATCAGAATCTATCACACAATTTTATCAACTAATTTAAGTAAACCAAAAGGAGAAAAATGAAGCAAAACGCAGCACAACATCACATGTAGGAGAGATATTACTACTTCCCCTTTGTATGATACAAAATATGAAGAGAGAGAGAGAGAGAAAGAGAGAGAGAAAAACAGAAAATATTCTTTTCTTAAGCTGAATCTCGTGGCTGATTTGTGCTATAAATGTAGTCAGCACACTCAGCGATGGGTTGGCGGTGCTGCTGCTGTTGGAGGTGCTGGCGGCTTGCATTGATAGCACTTTGCAAAGAGGCCAAATGTGTCTACTTGCCTAACAAAGTTTGTCATGCTAGCCCATCCACCGAACCCAAAACCAACCACCAGCACCCACACCACCACGAAGGCGTTTATAATATACATGGCTGTCCAGCTTGGCATAAAGGGAGGCGGCTTTTCTGCAGCATTCTGCAAGAGAAAACCCATGTCAAACAAATTAGCAAGTGGTGAAGTTAGGCCAGCTAGATTTGTTGACGAGTGTTTCCCTTTTTATTTTCCCGACAAAATGTAACTTCGGCCTATAATTGAAGGGAGGAGGGAAGTTCAGGTCAGCCAGCTCATTTAGAACAGAGTACAACACATCAACTGTAGAATATAACTAAATGAAAACGACATGCCACCCCCTTCAATTCTTCTCGTAATATTTCCAAATCCAAGCCTTGAATGCTCCCTTGTACATTTCCTGCACCCTCTCTACCTTCTCTCTCTCTCCAGTCTCCACTCAGGTGGGACGCTGTCACCGTCGAATATGGGATTCCCCATCAAAACGCGGAGTGTCCACTCACTCTACTATGACCAAAACACCCCTAAAAGATGAAGATAATTGCAACTTTCTATCATCTAAAAAACGACAAGCAGCAGCATTTTTACCTGTCTGGCAGAGGCTTTTCTATAAGTGAGCATGTGGGCTAAAGACGGGATGATGTAAACCGTGAAGCTAACCAGAAGAGCACCAACGGCTGAGTTGATAGGTCCAAAGAAAGGGAAGATTATAGCTAAAAACCATATCGGAATCACCACCGGTAGCCTTGCAAGTGCCCTCAAGCAAATGCTCCTTGTGTCATGCATCCCTATTACCTTCTCCCACACAAAGTACAAAGGCGTACAGGCAAACCCAAATGTGATGAACTGCGGCATTAAACAAAAGCAAACTGTTAGTCAAATTCCATTAAAAAGCACAAGTATCGATTCTTTCAGGGGCAATCAAGCAGTCCGATTAACGCAGCCAGAATTAAACAGAGACCTGGTGGATAAGCATGAGGATAACGGCGGCATCACGGAATCCATTCTTGGGGAGGAGAGAAAAGGCATTGGCATGGTTGAGGAGCTCGTCACCAAAGGCCCAATAGACGGCGGAAGCTGACGGAATTGTCAGCGTGAACACGTAGAGAGTAGCTAACAAGTAAATATACTTGAACTTCTGCGGCTTCCACATGGCATGCATAATTTCCCTGTAAAATTGGTGTGTAATCAATTCCACATTTTTTTTTTTAAATTCCGACCCAGATTGAAATAAAACCCAACTTTTCATCATTATTAATAGTTTGATTCTGCGGCCAGTCTAGCTTCTTAAAAAATTAAATTTCATAATGATATTAAAAACTAATTAAAAAAAAAAGACTACAACCATCGCTGGCAACAGTAATTAAGCTGCTAAAACCTAATTACACGTGTATACTGTTAAATGACTCAATTGACCTCATGTAAACAATATTGGATTCTCATTCTCTAGTTTCCTGCGACGCTCCAATAAGTGACTCGATAAGCTTTTGAGCCATTCATGATTAGGAAACCATGCGAAAGCTAAGCTAGGTAAAGACAAAATAAGAGGAGATTAAAAGGTCAGGAGCACAGTGAAACAAGAGAAGAGAACCATTTTACTGTTCATTTCAATTCTCTTCTTGAGAAATGGAAAGGGAACAAAAAAAAAAAATTGCATGATTTTGTCTGTGGGTCTCGAACCCAAAAATACCAGCAAAAGCTGCAAACAGAAGCCGTGTAGATACTAGAAACGAAGGAAAGCAGAGGAGGATAATATAATCTTTAAAGAAGAAATCGAAAAAAGCTTACACAGTGACAGCATGTCCACCAAAGGTGTAGAGGATGTTGGTGGCTCCGGTGAAGTAAAGCACTAACTTTGTAGGAGCAGAATGTTTCACTCCTTCACCTTGGCCATGAACAAAAGCTGCTATGGCCAAGTACCAGGCAGTGTATGTGGTCATACCAAGACCAAGAAAAGACCAAATACGGTAGTTGTGAAAAGAGGGTATGAAAACTGTGGTGGCACAACAAGCTCCAAAAATGTAAGTCCAAGTCCTCTTGTCCAAGTGGTCATTGATGTAGTAAATGTTACTGTTCTCGTGAAGAAAAAACAAGAAACAGTTAAAAATCAAACAAGAAAGACATCAGACTATTTTTTTCTATCTCTAATTGAAGACGAAAATAGAAAACCATCGTGAAGCTCTTACCTTGCACAAGCAATAAGTTGAATTACAGATCCAAAGAGCAAGAAAGTACAGTTGAAAGCAAGCCCTACTGCCTTCCAGTATGGACCCAGTAACCCATCAAGCACTTCAAACCACTGAAATCCAGAAAAGTAATCTTTCTTTTAATTAAATTAAACACAAAATTAAAATAGGGTTTAACTTGTTGCTGCAATTCAAGTTATTCTGGCATTGAAGATTAGGTATTGGTGGTGGCGGCGGCGGCGGTTTTGAGAAGCAAAAACAAACCTGAATGACATGGTTCTTGAAGCTAACGTTCTCTTTCTCCTTTCTTCTTCTGTACTCAATGTAAAGCACACTTATAAGGTAAGCTGTCCAGCTTCCTAAGAGCCCATAGAATATCTGAAGCAATATCCCTGATAGCATACCGAGCTGAGAGAAAGAGTAAGGTAGTGTCAACAGCACTTGTGCCACCTGTAACAGAAATCATCAAAGTTAATTACTTTTTTTTTTTTTGGCAACAAGAAATCATGGAACCAAAAAATGTTGAGCTTCTTGAAAATGGTTTTAGAGGGATACAGTACTTGATTAGAAGCACAGCTGAACCAGGCATCCCAGGCAGAACCACCATGCCATAGAACACTCTTGACACTAAAAATGGAGTGGTTCTCTTCTTTCTCTTCTTCTTTGCCCTCGTGTTGATCTGTCTCGCTATAGTTGGAGACTATTGCTTCTTCTGCTTGCTTCTGAGACAACATTGTCTTAGTTTTTTAACTAAAAGCAACGTATAAATCCTGGTAAATCTGAAACATATAAAAGATAGAAAATGAGACAAAATATATACTGCATAATCAGAAAGACCGCAACCCCAGAAAACGAAAGCCTACAACACTCTCCGACCTCTCAGATCCAAATAAAATCACCAAACTCTGTTTTTTTTGGTAAGTAAATAAAATCACCAAACTCCCTCTTCGAAACCTTTTAAAAAAACAGTGTAGCCACTTACGTTCTCCACCCCACATAAACAAAAAGAAGAGAGTTGTGAACTTATATTTTCCCATGAATACTCCACTTTCAAAACTAACCTTGTTTTTTAAATGTTTCTTTCGAGTTGGGAAAAAAAAGAAAGAAGAGTTCCTCTCCTCTATGACCAAAAAAATGACTTGTTGATATGTATGCAAACCCTCCCTAGCTGCTTTGTCCGTCGCTTGACTTTGATTTGTCACCTTTACCTAGTTTTCAGAATGGAAAGCAACGAACAGGCCCGCAGGCAGAAGAGAGGTACAGCCACAGTTGTGTGAGAGTTTTTAAGATTTCTCTTCGTTCCAGGAACCAGACTTAAATATCTGCAGCCTGAGCATCCCAAGAAAAAAAAACCTCCACCTACGGATCTCTTTAGTAAAAGGAGCAGAGCCGAACTTCAAAGACGGCGAAACCTCAAAAGCAGGAAAAGGATGCACTAAAAATAATCAATGAAGTAAAAGACCCTTTCTACTCCTATCCTATTCTCACTTAACAACCAAAATGTAAATGCTCTCACTCACTGCTCCAGCCTGAACTATAGTACTGCCTGCTTGCTACTGCTCTAGCTGTATTACAGGTAGTTTTACTTTGAAAAAAAAAAAGGCTTCCAAATTCCTCACTTTCACTCTTTAATTAAAAAAAGGTGGAAATGAACCCCAAAATCCCTTGTTGTTTTCCAATCCTACTCTCGATTCGATTCCTTGTCAGTCTTCGTTTTGGTGTTTGTGTGTGAGAGAAGAGGATTTAGAGATCTAGGCGATGGGACTTCGTTCTCGTCACTTGCCAAGGACTGAACCTCCATGGACCTTCCTTTTTATAAGCACCCCAAAATCAAAATTAAGTCCTTTTTTTTTCCTTACTTTATATTAAAGTTACTACTACTATATACCTCAAGTATTAACATTGCAGGGCTATGATTTCTAGCCTAAGAACCCGTTTCCCGGCCTTTAATTTTTTTCAAGGGTTATTTATAATTTTCGAACCCATTTTATGGCACTCTTAAAAACAAGTAATATTATAGTGCTAAAAAGTATAGTATTATTTTATTAGTTATTTTCTAGAGTTTATTTAAAAAAATAAAAATGTATAACTAGAAAAGAAAAATTAGGGATATTATCTCTTCTTTATGCATATATATATATATATATATATATTCACAAGCTATAACTACCATGCGTGTGCTCCATGCCTCGTCCCCTTTGCAAAAAAAGAAGAAGATGATGATTTGGATGTCACGATACCTGTGGGCGAGTGAGAGGAACAAGTCTCCATTGAGAGACACGATAGGATTTCTGTTTCGTGGGCAGCCAAACCCAACCAAATATATGGAATGGAGGCCCACTTTTGTTTTATCGCCTTCCTTTTATTTTATTATAGATTTATTACCAATTTATAATGCCTGGGTAAATTATTTTACTTGTAAACCACTCTTTGACTGACCAGCTAAAAGGATTCTCCAAAATCTAAGGAGATGTGTTCTTTCCTCTCTCTTTTTAACCGTAATAAAAACCCAGACCATGTTGCAAGAAATAAAAACTCTTTGAGTATTTTCTTATCTTGGCCTTTTAATTTTCAAAATGACAGTAAAAAATAGGTGGATATTTCACAATATATATATATATATATTGTGAAATATCACTTTGATAGATATTAGTAAATAAAATACTTTACTTTATTATATAATATTGGATTTAGACAAGATTTTATCATATCTAAAATTGAATTATAAAACATGAAATGCCTAATTTAAATTATAATCATATGTTTTGTTATTCTAAACACACTACTCTTTAATTGATATTTCATTGAGTAATGGGAAATTTTAAAAAATACAAGGAACATATATTTAGAAACAACAAGGCAAATTCAAAATTATTACAGACTATTATGATTTTTTTTGAAAATATTAATGGGGTAATTAACCCTTTCTGGTACATGTACCGCCAACTTCATTTAACACAAATGTCTATAATTAAGTTAATGGAAAAAAGATTTTCTCCATAAAGACCAAAACATAATTAGAAAATAACAATTTTTTTAAACAATCATTGATAAGTAATTGTTATTTTCTAATTTTTAGTTTGTTTTAAAGGTAATTTTGAATTTTTTTCATAATTGTTTATTGACATGGCATATTATTAATGATATTATTCATAAATTCTCTTAGCTGTTAATATTCGTGTCATCACTTAATAGACACATTAATATTTGACTAACATACATCCATTCATATACTTTATTGTATATATAGAACTAAGACATTACATACATATATATATATATATATAAGAAGATTAAATAGTCGATTATAAAAATAATATAAGTTCAAGTAATCATTATTCCTTAATCAAACATAATTTATCACCTCGATAATCTCTTACATCTAACTAGATAATCTTATCTCTTGCCATATGAGCTAACTCCTCATAAAAAATGTATTATGAATGATGTTGTTTCAATACAATACTTTATTTTTAAAAAAAAAAAAAACTAGCCAAAAATAGCATGTAGTAATGAAATTAAGAAACAACGTCTCACGACCCTCACCTTTTTAAATACCTAGTTACATTTACGTTTTTTCAAGTACCTTGAAATTATTTATATATAGACAGATCATATATATGTTATATTTTAAGCATCACATGCTACCCTGTATATTAATTATTCCTTGCGATTAAATTATGAGAAGCTAGGTTGTGATTTTTCTTCTTCTTTAATAATGATATAATTAACTAATCTCTTACCCGTTATTTTATTTGCAATCTGAGTCATGCATCGATTTGATTCATTTTAAATAATATTATTTATTTATTTATTAAAAATCAAAATAATTTTTTTAAGTTAATTCTAGTTTTTATTACATCGATTAAGTAACGGTTGGATCAAATATCTAAAAACTTTCCTTTTGATTTCTACTCCCGCCACCTTTAGAGTGATTGCCTTATATAATCCTCTTTTCTTGATTAGTAAGATATGGAATGAGAGATGACTATCCAGTTTCTTATACAAAACCATGCAATTATGAGTTGTTTGTGGAGCAATTTCCCTTGACTGTCAAAACTGAATTGGCATCTTAAAAGTCAAATTGATTGAATCTTGGGTCAACTCACTGTATCGGACAGATTTTATAACCATGATAATCTCAATAGGGAGAAATAAATGTTAATTTTACGTGTTAAGACTACTAAAGGCACCATGCAATTGCTCACACCAGATATGTGTTAGGAAATTCTACCGGTGATATTCTGATATTTACTCGTAGGAGGGTCAAGCACACTGACACAATATTTAACGTGGTTCGGCAAAATCACCTACATCCACGGGAGAAGTCAATATATTTAGAGATAGAAAAAGAATACAAAATAAATACATGGAGGAGGAGGATTACACCCTCTCATACTCAACTCTCAACTCTCTTTGTTGCACTTGCAACTGCTGCAATGACAGCAAGGCTGCTGCCATTGCAGCTCTCTCTTTCTTTCTACTCTCTTCACATCCTCACAAAACTCTTCACTTATTTTGTTCTCTTGCATATGCCTTTATTTATAAGCATTCATGGAGGCTTTTCTTCAACAAAGGTGGCTGCTAACTCCAACTCTTCTTCAATAATGGTGGCTGCCAACCTTTGACATCTTGGATGAGAGCAAATGGTTGGTGCAATAGCAAATGGTTGTTGCACATTAATGGCAACCAACCTAACAATATGAAGAGCCAGTGTATTCACGGCAACTTTTGATTTAAAAACCAACCGCATGTTTAGTAATGCAAAAACTCATTTTATGATTGCAATGAGAACCATATAAAATGTGTTTTAATAGTAAATTTATTGAAAGTAGCCTGAGAGTTGTTTTTGTAAGAGTTTTTATTTTTTATTATTCATGCAAATAGTAGAATAGTAGAGATATTTTTTTTATTATTTTAGCGTATTAGGTCCAATCCAAAGTTAAATGCGTTGAATTGGATTTGATCTAATTAAAAAAATTTAAAAGAGATCGCTTGATGACATAACATTTATAAAATTTAATAATAATTTTAATTTTATTCCGTATAATATTTTATTTGATATTGTTGCGCACTTAAAAAACCAAGAAAATTATAGTTTTTATCGGATGAATTTTGTAAATGATGGAATTGTAGATATTTTAATATAATAATAAATATATTAAATTATTTTTTATTTAACATTAATTTTAACCATATTTTATTAATATAAAACTAACCTTCACTAAATATATTTTTTATAAAATTATTATAATACCAAATATATTTTTAATACAATTGCAGCCACAGCGGCAGCTGGCAACCGCACGAGTATTGTAACCAGAGGTGGCTCAAGCCAAGCCACGATGACCCGCAAAAATATATTTTGGGCATGCCATAAAAGAAAAACACGCGCGCAATGAACCACTGTAACCCTACTTGCCGCCGGCTCATCATAGGCGCATGCCTTTTTATTCAACGGCTCGGGGTGGCCCATCATAACCACTGTCGTATTTCTTAATAATTCAACCTTTTTTTTGTCAGAAAAAATAATTTATAGAGCCTTTTCTCACCTAAAAGAAATATTGTTTTTCTTATCATAGTTTTTTTTTCCTGAATATCTTTTTGAATTTTTACGCTTTATTGATGGACCCATAAATTAAGGAACTTCTTCCTTTACTTTTTTTTTTTTCAATTCAAGCATGTGTAGTCATTCATCCATGTAAAACTTTGATATTATTGTCATAATTAGTTTCAACTTGCAAGTTTTTTTTTCCCATGCCGCGATTGAATCTTATGTTGTTCGTTGGCACAATACAAGAAGTTGATTAATTTAGAGTGATTTTAGCTAAATATTTAGGGAAGAGATTTTAGCTAAATACTCTCACAATAATAATTCTTTATTTGATTATTAAATTGAGTGAGTGATTGTATAGCTATTAAATTATGCCGAAAAAATTCCCTTTTTATAATTGTTTATATTATTCTAGTTAATTTAGTATGTTTTTGTATTTAATTAAGAACTCTTTTTATTTGTTTATTTATGTTTTTAATATAGGCAGACTTTAATTGATTTCCAAAAGTTGATGTACCGTACCTTTTTTATGTAATTGATTAGCGTTAAATATTTTCTGACATTTAAAAAATAATTTGTTTTCTACGGTAAATTCCTTCATCTTATTTCTATATCATCGAGAGTCGATGAGATGCAAACACAAGCAATTTATATAGTTAATTTGGAATAAAGTAAACATCCTTGATTTCTTAATGAGAAAACAATTTTTTTTTAAATTTATTCCAATGACGATATAATCGAGAATGGTGCAATTTCGTATAATGAAGACCTCACAGATACTATACTTATCAGACAACTTTGACCATCCTAAGGGGCAAAGACAGATTCTTTGGCTAATAGATCATGGAAACGATAAGCATTAGTCCTAAATAAACTCAAGTTGTGTCAGCAGCGGAAACGATGTGGTGGTGGAGCCAGCAAGCCACCGTGGTCCTGTGCTTAAGGAAGTACGTGTAAAACGGGAAATGTGTTACTCATATTCCTTGCAAAATCTACACGTTGCCCCGTTCAAACGGGGATTTGTCGGTTCGGTTGAGGTTTCCAGTCCTGGACCGCTTCCCGGCCAAACGCAGCCTTCCACTTCAGTTTCTGTTTTCCCATAATTACCATATACATCTTTCTCTAATGATTCCATATTAGGAGGGGGGGGGGATTGACTAATAAAGCGCACATAGTGAGGTGGTGGCACCCAATGAAAGAAAGCCACTTCGAATAAAACATTAGTTTTTTTTTTAAAAAAAAAACTTTGTGGCTCAGTGGGAGAAGTAATGATTAGTGAATGCATTTTGACGCCCCCTTTTGGTCTTTTCCACGAGAGTATGTTCCGCCCATGCCCCTCACAGGGACCCCCTCCTTAATCTCCATCTTCCACTTTCTCCGTAGTTAATTGTCTATATTGGTTTTTCATGCTACCCCATGAGAACGAGTCCATTTTATTTTAATATTAAATAAATATCTAGAAAATATTAATATTTTTAAATAAATAAAAAAATATGAGAAAACAATATCTTTTTAACAGTAATTAACTATAAAAAATAAATTATTAATATATATAACTTGTTATAGACTTAATATCGCTCTACCATGAACATTGTTTCACCAAAAAAAAAAAAGCTTATTCATATGATTATCTCAAAAGGTTACATTATGAAATTAAAAGAGATTACACATGTTATTAGAGTAATGACCCAAAAAATAAGCCAAATAACACAACAATGATTATATATGATAGGAAAAAGATTGAAGGAGGATGAAATTGTAAAAATTTTAATTTTAAAAATTATTTTAAATAAAATAAATACTAATCAAATAATTAGAACCAAATCTGATAGATGAAAAAAATTAGATAAATTTTTTTTAAAAAATAACAAAGTTCATAAATTATTTCAAATAAAATAAATAGTAATCAAAAGAACATGGACCAAATTCAACAAATAAAAAAAATTGAAGGAGGATAAAATTAATTTTTTATAAATTATTTTAAATAAAAAAATAATATTCAAAAGAACATGCATCAAATCTAATAAAACAAAGGATTGTTTTGAAAATTTCAAGAGTCAGCCGTGAGAATCAAGAAGAAGAAAGAAATGAAAAAAAAAACAAAAAAATCGTTGATACCAAACTAAAAATTAGTAAGCCACTCTGGTTTTAGGATGCAGAAGTCACTGAGATGATTCAAACACCATCTTAAAAGCTATTGTTTGGCTACTAAACACCTCCTTACATGTTGTCCAAATGGTATGGCCACAACCCACATGCTAGTGCGTGCAATGCATGTATTATTTTTTTTAAAAAATAATTTTTATATTTAATAAATTATTAAATTACTTCTTTGTCAATTTAATTATAACAAAAAAAATCAAAATAATAATACAAGAAAGCCTCTTTGTGCAAGTTAGAGAACTTTGTTTTTAAGGGTAACATAATTACTTGTTTGTGAATACAAAAAAGCAGTTGGTTTTATTAGTAATTTTTGTCTTTTAGAGTTATTTAATCATTTTAATATGTTTAAAAAATATTAGAAGTATCAATATGATAATGACTAATGAACCCTTATAAAAAGATAGTATTACCTCTAATTAATAACTATTTCATTTGTATTTTTAGAATGATAAAAAGGTTATTATATTATTCCAATCAACAATGCATTGCGTCTTTGTTTACCATGAAAGATTAAACCTAATTGGTTTTTTATATTTTTTAATACTAGTATTATTTTCATTTTTCTATTAAATATAGTTAGGGAAAAGAAAAACAAACAATGGAGAACAAAATATTGGAATATGGTATAATGACTACATTTATTTCCAGCAAAATATTGGAAATTAACGTGGTCATATCGAAATTTGGTAGCCGTGGGCTAGGAATTGGCTTGTCTCTTGGTGTTGCACGCATTGTTTGGCTTTGTTTTCTTCATTATTAGAAAATCCACTCATTTTATATTGACTAGTGGCTACATATATTGTCACCATTCACGATCTATGTGCCTTTTCACATCAAACTGCGCCGCACCCACAAGTGTTCTTAAGCTTGGTAATTGGTGCCTAGTGGGCAATTTGATTCGGTGTAAGTGCAACAGTGCTAAATCCCTTGAGTTTTAATCATTTAATTCTTTGGTTGAAAAAGAGTAAAACACCATTTCAAGATTTGCTAGCAAGCTCTGTTGTTAATATTTCAATGTTTGAGTATAATTACTAGCTAGGTTAAAGGACTTGTTAATTATGACCAACTCAATATTCTTATAACAAATTAATGCAGTGAAGTCATGATCAACGTCCAAATCTCGGGCACTTGCCATTAATTAAATGAAATAAACCTCTTCATGGGAGTTAATTATGTAATCATGAATAGTTAGTGGATCTTTTGCACGATACCTCCAGGGAGGCCATGCTTTTTGGATAAAAACGCATTTCTAAAACAGTGGAATCTTAAATAAATGTCGTGGATAACAGGAGGACTGGGTGCATGGGGACCAGTTCATCAACTCAGACGGAAAATACCTTTTCCTGAGTTTAGAGCCGATGATGCACTGAGGAGGTACTCGATGCCTCCACTCACTTGAACCTTTCGCTTTAATGTTCTCACCATGTATAACCCTTCATGGCATGGTTACCTAGTCCTTAGCCACCTTAATTAATTCTGTGTTTTTAGTAATCAATTAATTAAAGTCATGAGATTTAGTAATCAATTAATTAAAGTCATGAGACAATCATACCAGCTTCAAGATCCCAAAGTTTTTTTCTTTTTTTTCATCTTTACATAATTGAAAAGCTTGGCCTCTTGATCAAGAGAAGTTGAGAATTGAAGCCTCGCCTGATCACCATCCATGTGCCCATGTGACTTTTTGATATATATATATATATATATAGAGAGAGAGAGAGAGAGAGAGAAACATTATCGCCATGGTGCGCTCTGCAGGACCCTTGGTCGATCATGGTCCAATTGAGAAACCTATGAGCTAACAGGAGTCTAGTTGCCGCGATTTCTTGGAGGGGCGCAGCTGGCTGTGGTCCTGAAGCACCTCACGTGGTGGGTGATCAATTGATGAGAATAATAATCCGATCAATTTTGCAACTGAAAGATAAGGTATACAATGACCCACATGACAATCAAACAGAAGAGTACTAGCCTAGAAGTTTCTTGAATGTGATGTTTTTCTTGTTTAAAGTCTAGAATACCAACCTTTTAAATTAAATTTGATTGTCTAATGAAAAATAATACTTCATAGAACATAATATAAATTATATCATATGATTAAAAGTTGGAATCTTGTTATTGCATTCTATCTAATTAAATTAATAAAATTTAGTATAAGGTATTGGTAAATCCATGTATATTTCAAGAGATATGTTTACTCTTTATATAATCAGTCCATTTATTCATTTATTGATAATTATTTGAATTGATTATTGAGATTTAACCAATACTATTATTGTTTTTATTGTGCTTATATGTTTATATTTTATGTATTATTTTTTTGAATTGGATATAGAGATGTTTCTATTTTTGTTACCCCCTCAACTTTTTTCCTCTCTCTCTTGTATGTACATGTGTTGAGAAGAACATGTTGAAACTCTAAGAAAATTACCAAAGACTAGTTGAAAATGGTTATAATATATAAAATTAGAAAATTTGATCTTATTGATAAAAAAAATTTAATTTTTGAGGAAGAAAAATTTAAAAATATATGTTTAAGGACTCAAATGGATTTCTTTCAAGGTTTAATTGGATTTCTTTTAAGGTTTAATTACAAGAAAAATTAATTTTTAAAGCCAATTTAACATGCTCTAAAGCTTGCATCAACTTAGTAGGTTTTAGAATCTTTAGCATAAGTCTTATCTAATCCATCAATCCACTGCCAAAACTTGAAATGTAATAAGCTTCGAGTAATGTTGGATGTTGGATTTAAAGCATTCATGAGGGACTTTAGTTTTTTAAATTTCCCCACATATTCCTCCATAATTTTATCTTGCATTAGTTTGTTGAATTTCTCGACCACATCCTCTCCACAACTAAATCCCATACAATTTCTTTACCAAATTCTTCTTTACCAACCAAATCCTCCCCTCCAAAACAAAAATCCTCAATGCCACACTTTTGTCTTGCCTTTCATGTGTCACACCAGGATATTGTGATGACCATTTTAAAAAATAATCTCAATTGAAAAAGAAACAGATATCTAGCATCTTGTTTTTTTATGGGAAAAATGTATTGTTCAAAGAGTCGTCACCTAGTATTATGGTCATTAAGAATCCTAACTGATCAATAGAAATTTTATAGTACAAGACTGGTTATGCAAAAAAAAAGATGCTACCACCCTTTAAACGTCTTATCTAAGGCAAGCTATATGACTGGTTTTGTTTAAAATTACTAAGAATTTGTTCTTTTTTTTTTTAATTCTTCCTTTCTTGTTCCTAACTCTGATATCAGTGAACAATTCCTACAAATATTTTCAACTTTGGCATTGGTAAATATTGCACAAATTCAAAAAATATGATACTCCTGAATCTGACACCAATTAATATCTTTCAAAAAAATGAATTTGAAGAATAAATTTTCTATGTCTTTTTTTTATCCTTTATTATTATTTTTCTTTTTAGATGGAAGTAAAAAAAAACATTGGATGATATATTTACATTTAACAGTAATAGTCCACAAATTGAACACATCTATAAAAAATACAAACACCAAGAAAACAAATAAAAAAAAGTGTAAGCTACCTACAAATAAATCAACGAAGACCCCAAATATTTTTAGAATTTTTTGTTATCAAAAAGTGTTTTGTTTAGTCAAATATTAAATTAGAATGAGTATAAAAATTATGACCAAAGTATAAGAGTGTATTTTGCTAAACACCCTCTAAAAAACACAATTTGGGTTGGCTAGGACTAAAGCTCGGACCAGGCCCTTTTTTTTTCTTTTTAGGCTGAATCTAGCCCAACTATATGTGAAAGGTTCACGTATACATTCAATAATAACCAGTTAATTATTTTAGAAAGGAAAGATGGAAGCTTACCCTGGCATGCGGTTGCTGAAGCCGAAGTCGAGAGAGATTGAGCTAAAAAAGAGGTTGAGGGAGGCAACGACTAATATAGGGTTCACCACCCATTCTTATATATATATATATATATCAGTATTTATAGTGCAACAGTCTAATTGCTTGCAACAAGTAAAGTCTCAATGAAACTCTTTTTTTTTTAAACAAAAATTCAAATTATAATCGAATTCAAAAGCAAACAGCTATTATTATCTTGAAGGTAAGGATTATCTTGAAGATAAAGATTATCTTAAATGTAAGATTATCTTGAAGATAAAGATAGAATGACAAAAGTACATTGTAATCTTAGTTTCCATGCAAGCTGATAATCATAATTTTTTTAATTTTACATTTTAAACCCTATAAAAAATAAATTAAAAACTAATAGGCTAAAATTAGATTATAACACCAAGTATAAAGAAGCTATCTACACCCATTGCTGAACTGGAATGAAATTTAGCTTAAAAAATCTCAAATATTTTCTAAGGCGGTCCCTTGAATTCTCTACATTAAAACTCAACAATTCTACTTTAAGCAAGGTTACATTGTATTCTTTATTTTGGATTTCCTGATCTTCTATGCCTTCTTTTTTTTAATTATGTTTATGACGAGGAAGAATTTCATTAGTATCTGTATTATTTTTTTCTTCTTTTTTAGCCTTCATTACCCTGATGATAATTTCAATAAAGCCATAATAAAATCAAGTTTTTGGTTGAATTGAATTTTTTTTTGTGCTTGATCCTTTGCCATCACATATAATTGCTTATGTAAGTGTCGTATTTGCTTATCCATCTTTCTACGGTATTCCTTCAAGTTCTAGATGTTGTTATTTCCCATCATTATAACTATGGATTGATATTCTGATACCAAAATGTTAAGTTTACTCCTTAATAATAGTGGGTTAAGAAGGAGATTAAAAGTGAGAAAAGAAGAAGATTGAGAGGTATAACAAAATTAATTGTCAAAATAGTAATTCTTTAATTACTTACTTCTCACATTTCTAACATTAGCATTTATACAACGTGCAACCTTTAACTACCTAACAAAATTATAATTGTTATTAACTAACAACCAACCAGCAAACTCTACACATTGCTTATTTTTTACTAATTAACTAATTGTTCATATAAATGTTGTATTTGTTTATTCACCTTTCTACGGAATTCCTCCAAGTTCTTAATCTTGTTGTTCCCCACCATTATAGTTATGGATCTATGCTTTGATACCAAATTGTTAAGTTTACTCCTTAATAATAGTAGTTTAAAAAGGAGATTAAGAATGAGAAATGAAGAAGATTGAAAGGTATAACAAAATTAACTTTAAATTTCTTACTTCTCACATTTCCTACATTAGTATTTATATAATATGCAACCATTAACTACCTAACAAACTATAATAGTTATTAACTAACAGCTAACCAACTACCTCTGGATGTGGCTTAGTCTTTACCAATTAACTAACTGCTTCTTTATTGTTATATTCTCATCTAGAGAATTCTACTCCTTTATTGTTTTTTTCTTGAGTTCAATACTTGCTTAAGGGCTGAACGTAACATATTGACTAGATTTTGGTGTTTGTGTTGTGAGCTATTTTGCTAGAAGCATTGGTACTCAGATTGACATAATTGTAGCTATGATTACAAAAGTGCAAGTCGCAAAGCTATCATGAGAGAGAATCTTGTTGTTAAACCATTTTTATTTGATGATAAAAATGAGAAAAAACTGACTAGAAACAATAATTTTTAGGTTCGGTTTAGGGTTTTCAAAAAGAGAGAAATGTTAAGATGAGAGACAAGCTGCTAGTCGAAGTGAGAAAGATTTGATCTATAGTTAGCTAGGATTTTCAATTTATTATATATGAGGGTATTTTGTTCATTTCATAGATTTTTTATTTAAAAACAAATACTAAAAGTAATTTTCTCTATCAAGACTGATGATATCAATTGCAACAATCAAAATCCAGCACACTGATAACATTTATAGATCAAAAGTTTACTAACAAAGAGAATGTCGAGGCTAGAATACTGGATTAAATACATAGTTTTTTTTATAAAAAAAAAATAGAGGCAAAATTTACAGTACCGTGAAAAGTGCCTTTCACCTTTAATTGTAGTAAGAGTTTTAACCTATAAAGTTATTTATAGCTTGTGAAAAAGTTGGATAATTACATGAAACCATGGAATTGGAACCTTTGAAAAATATACAGGAACATGGCGCCAATTATTTTTCTTTTATGTTTCATTTATTCGCTGAAAAATAGTTTTTTTTTGAAAATAAATTTTTAAAAAATGAATTATTTATTGATATTTAGTAGTGTAATGAAAAATAAGTTAGAAAAATAATTTTTTATATTTAGTTATGTTATGGAAAATGAGCTGGAAAATAACTTGTTAATATTTTATTTTTTAAAAATTTTATTAAAATAATGAGTAACAAATCTTACAAATTAAAAAGTTAAATGAGAATGAAATTGAAAAAATATAATTTCATAAATTATTTCAAATAGAATAAATAATAATAAAAATAATAGAGATCAAATCTAACAAATAAAAAGGATAGTAGGGAGAGATATAAAGTCTTTAGTTATTGTCGTAATGATATTTAACACACAAGCTCTTTAATTTGAAGACAAGCTCTTTTCTTCACTTCTTTTGTGCATGTTCACATGGAAAGAAATAGATTCATTTAGTTTGAATTCTTATTTTGAGTTTTATTATTATTTTTATGATATTATAAATTTAATTTCATTAGCTTCATCCATGAAGGGATTTCCATATTCATGTGGACTTAAGAGATAATATTTTGTGTCAAATGTATAGTTAATTTATTACACAACATTAATTTTTAAAAAGAAAAAAAAATCATATATAATAGAATCAAATGCGTGGAGTATTTTTCATGATCACATGAGAAGAGCATGACGTCTGGAGAACGAGAAGTCAATTGAACAAAAGATTAGAAAAATGGAATGACGTAATGAGGAATTCAAAGAGGGATCGTCACGGTGGCTTGCTTTGTTTCGAAGCCACCTACAGCGGCGGTGCCAGCGATTTTATTGCCACGGTGAGATTTCCCACGCAAAGATTACTCCAACAAAACCTGTTATGAATTTCACCAATTCGAAGCAAACCAATGTTTAGAAGCAGGGCGGAATCAAGGGGGGCTGGCAGGGGCCGGCCACCAGAAAGGAAAATTTTCTCTCCAGACCCGTTTAACAAATTAGATTTTTAATTTAAAAAATAAATAAAATAAACTTTTGGCTCTCTTTAAGATTTTTTTTCTTCAATTTGGTTTTCTCAAACGTACGCACTGGTTAGAAGATTTAGAAATTCAATGCTGCCATGCCATGTTCGAGTTAAATGATAACGCTTTCACTTACTTCTATGTCTCGAATTTCGATCCCTTATAAAAATAATTTCTGAGATGGGATTCTTTTAGGAATTTGTTGGTTTCCTTGTTAATTTTGCAAGCCTTCGTGTGTGTATGTATAAAGAATAATATAGTTCTTGAAAAAGAAATCACATTTTATGCAGCATAAATGTATCTGTAGATGACTAACGACAACTGGAATAAAAGTCAAGTTTACAAACAAAAAGCTTTGAAGCAAGACAACTTAGAAATCTTGAATTCACATACCATATTCGAGCGGCCGAAATGTATAGAATCCGTCGGCTATTAGCTGGAAAATGGAGAAGAGAGCAAAAGTCAAGATTTGAGAACGATTTGATTATATTATTGATCTGTGGATAGTTGGAGAAAGGTGTTGTGTGCTCCTCGTAACTAATAGCAGCCGAAATCGTGGGAGCCAACATGGAACGGAACCCTTGCTCTTCTTTTTCGTATACACTTTATTTTTTTTTTCCTTTCCCCATCTTCATCTCCTTAAAGTCATACAGGAATATGGCATCTAGCATTTTAAACAACATGGTTTCTCGCCCATATACTGGTCCTTTTACATGAAGAAGGAATCTAGTTCACATTACTACCTCCTACTCGCAATTTTCATTATAAAAAAAATCAATAAATACAAAAACAAATATCGAGAAAATTATAATGAAAAAAATTAAAACAAAACAAAAAAATAATGGTAACATGTTATTTTTACCACCAGAATTACTAATAAACTTTATTTCATCAGTAAATTCGTTGATAAACTATGAACATTGTTCATCATGTTAATTATAAAGAGAATCACCATCGAATAATTCTGTCGATATTTTTCAGAGAGCTTTAGAATTATTCACTTTTCAATTGCATCATTAATTGTTGTTTTTTACAGATAAGATCACTGATAGATTGAAAAGTCATTACTGTTATTTGGCAGTTTTCTAAAAAAATTCAATGAATTTAAAATTTTCATTTAAATATTACAGATGAAATCATTGGTGGATTGAAAAATTATTGGTGATTGTTGGCGGTTTCTGAAAACTTTTTATGAAATTAAAAATTTAAATTAAATATTATACATGGAATTATCGATGAAATAATTAAAAAATATTAATAATTAATTATCCATTGATAAAACCTTCACTAACACGTTCCATTAAAAAGTCTGAATCTCCTTATTTCATAAGAGACAAACTCATTTTTTTTTCTTCTTTATATGTAAAAAGCATAAATATCTATTTCTTTCTTTTCTCTCCTCATCTTTTTCTCTTCTCTTCTATGCTCAGGTATGTTTTCCTCTTTTTTCTTCTTTTATCCTCTTAGTTTTTTCTTAATTAATATGCTTTACAAAAAATTATCTCTTTCTTAACTTCACTTGCAACTACATTAAGGTAATATTTGCTTTTCTTTCTTTTTCATGATTTTTTTCACTATATTTGTTTCTTATTTTATTTTTAATTATTTTCTTTCTTAATAATTGTATGAATATTATTGTAAGATTTTTTTTATATGAGATTAATTTTTAGTTAATTTATTTATAGAATTTTTAAATTTTTAGCAATTGCAACTTTATTTTTTTCATATGAATTTTTTTAATTGAATTTTTTTTTGTTGTAAATTTGTTTGAGTTGATTTTTTCCCTCAAACATTTTGAGTATATATTATAGAGTGTTGATTTATGTTAATTTAATTATTTTATAATTTTATAAAATAAATTTTATAAAATATTTTTAAATAATTACTGACAGAATTACCGATGATATTTTTTGAGGGATATACTAATGAAATGAAACGAATAGTTTTTTAAATATTTGTTCCGTCAATAAATATATTAGTAATAATATTTTTTTAATTATTAATAGATTTAATAATGGATAAAAAATTATTAATAAAAAATTTATTGACAAAGCATTTCAATTGATAATAATATTAATAAATTAATTATTGATAAAATATATGTTTTATGTCGATGAAAAATTCCGTAAATTTTGTAGTGTTTAATCACTTCCACGTTAGGCCCCTCTAAAAATTACAAAGATCCAATCTTTGGCTCTCCCAAGACTTCGGGGGCGCGCATTCGTTGTTCTCTTCACGTCATTTTGGTCACAAAAACTACGTAAACTCGGAATTAGCTTGCAGCAAATTACTTTGATTATCTGAACATATATCTATACGTGTGCGTGTGTTTTGTGTTTGGACTTTGGAGATGGTGAAAGCTGGGAAGCATCGAGGGCAATGGTGCTTCTATACAAACCATGCAGCATTGCCTCCAGAGATCCGAGTATCAGAGATTTGAAGTATGAACCATGCAATAATTTGGGTGGGCCATGTCTTCCACTGGGCATTGAACGGAGATTAAGGTGGACAAAGCAATCTCAACCACCAAATTTTACGTACGAAAGAGATGGTTGGTAGTCACAGATTGATGTGATTAAAATTAAATGAGAGACCAAATAATGCAAGAGGACGGTAAACAGAGAACGTACTACATTTACAGAAATTACTGGATCAGCTACAACCTTGAAATTCGAAACGACCCCACAAAATTCAATGCATCTGTGGACAATCACTCTGTACGGCTCATGTTGATTATTCATTATATCTTCTCCACCGTTTTAGCCCATCTACATAAAAAACAGATGCAAATTAGATTAATTAAGGATAATAGATATTGACAGGCTTGTTTAGAAGAGCAAATTACTGACTTATAAATAATATAAATTATCGTAGCTCAAGATATGCCTGCGATCTAGGCTTTGCATTATGCTCAATGACTTGCAAAAAAATGTCAAGCTTTGCACGTAGTTGATGAATTGCCACTGCAATTGCTTCCTTAGCATGCACGGGAAAAGTTTAATTTGACGACTTTTCTTCTTTTCTTCCTTTTCCCCCCTGTAAGTGGCGCGGTTTGAGAAAGTTGTTTTCGGAGGTTAAGAAAGAAAGCCAAGAAGAAAATTACAGAGATGAAGATATTTTTGGAAGAAAGGACGTCATAAGAGGCATTGAATTAAGAGTGCTGTCAGATGCCTGGCTTTATCTTTACATAATCATGCGAGCCATGTCTGGAAAGTTCCTGGCATATCTGGCAATTTGGCATATCAATATTATTATGCATATATATACAAGAGTGATGAGGAGAAGCCATAAAGAGTTTAATTATCCTCAGTTATACACATGCTCGAATCAAAATGGTTGCACGCCGAAAAAGGAGCTGCCGCATCTGGGCAAGCTTTGAGTGTTCTATTGTTAATGCACACACACATTATCTTGAGAAGATTAGGAAGACTTAATTTCTTTTCTTCCCTAGTAGGAGGTATGGTGTTTCATGCTCAGAAACCATGGAGGTCTCTAGCCCACTTCCCTTTTTCTTAACGTAGAATGCCTGTGAGCCCTTTTCATTCTATGCCCTGCTTATAATAATCGTGGACATCTCTATAAATGTTTAAACCGTTCTCTTAAAAAGGATACTTCAAGAACTCACGCAATTGAATTATTCGTTGGCATTGTTTAAAATGGTGACACTGCAAGAAAATTATCAAATTCAAATGAAAAAATAACAGACAATTTTAAATTACATTTGTATTTACCAATAAAACATGATGTTTTTATTTTACCGGGAAAAGAATTCCTACCGGCTAATGCCAAAAGAATTACAAGTAAAATTCAAAGAATAAAAACTTGGACAAACATTCTCTTGCTATTTCCATAAAAAAATATATAACATTAATACTACTAATGAAATTACCAATGAAAAAAATCATCATTATTTTTTATCAAATAATTTATTAATAATATTTAAATCATAACCTGCCACACAACCCCTCACCCCTCCCTCATTTCTTCTTCTTCTTCTTTATTTTTCCTATAAAAAAACAACATCATTCTTCCCTTATTTTGTTACAAATTAAGTTTTTATCATCATAAATTCGACCATCTTAGTACTCAATTTGTTAATATCCATATTTTGATTTATTTTTTTAAGATTCACCACATCATGTAAGCAAACTTCTTTTTTTGTTGTAACTAATGTTTTTATGTTAGTTTTTGGTATTTTTTATGTATTATATGTAGTTTGTTTTTGTGTTTACTTGTTTTATAACTTTTTTCTATTGAAATTTGTTGTAAGAATGTATAATTTGCATATGATAGGGTTTGTTTGAAATTTTAAAAAATTATATTTGTTTGTCATTTGATGAAATGGAGCTTGATTTCATAATTTAGGTGTTTAATGAAATATATAATGGATTCTTTGATAGGTACATTTTATATGTTATTAATTTTATTGTTAAGTTGAAAATTTAGGTCAATTTCAAGGAATTTGAATTGTTTTAGAGAAAACTGATAAATTAAATGGTAATATTAAAATGCATTGAATAAGTTTGAATTCAACCATTGATAACTAATTAATTGAGCACCGATAATTTATTTAGTTTATATTATTAATTAATATATATAGTCATCAATATTCTATATAGGTTTTGTATAAGTAATGGATAATTATTCTCGGATACATCGAGATTCACCAAAAAGGTTATGTAAGATGGATTATTATAATAAGGTTAAGGGTATTATTAATTGTATGCTATCTAATCTGAATTTTTTTTGTTAGAGAAAGGGGTATTAGATGTCTATATAAAAGATATAAAAATAAAAAGTTTCTCAATCTAGATGTTGTTATGATGCATCTTCTATTAAAAATGATTTATGAAAAAAAAATACTTGTGTTGTATTGCATATGAAGAACCCTATGTTCTTTACAACACCATAGTAGAAAGCATGGTTGGGTTAACTTCTAGTTTTAGCAACATTCATAAAGTTGAAGATGATAATAATATTTATTATGAATTAGTTTTTAATAATTAATTTTAATTAACAAATGAAATTTCAAGTTTACAAATATGGAGGCTGCTCTCTTAATAACATTAATAATGAAATCATTGATGAAAGTATCGTTGTTTTAGTAGAGTTAGGTTTTCAAAAATCATAAATGAAAGCCTATTATTGATGTTTAGTTTGAAAAGATTAAGGTTATCTCAATAACATTAGCGATGAAATCATCAATGAAAGTATCTTTATTTTAGTAGAGTTAGGTTTTCAAAAATCCTAAATGGAAGCCTAGTATTGATTTTTGGTTCGGAAAATTCAAGGTTAGTATATATAAATAATTTTTTTCATATTTAATTTGGTTATTTTCTAATTTTAATATACTAATTATTTTATTAGGTGGAGGTTGATAATAACATAGTGAGGAGAATGTGTGAGAATCGCAATGTTATTAAATAAGATTGAATTCAAATTGTTATATTTTTTAAAATATTAATTTTTTTTTCACAATCTTCATTGATAAGTTTTTTGTATGCACCAGGTTTCATCATTTCTAGTATGAGGCCTAGAAAAAATTAAAGAAATTTGCAAAAGATATATGTCTTCTAGGTTGGGAAGACGTAGCCATATAGAGCGACTTTAGACCTCTGCATGTCTCAAATACTATCTAGGATACTGATATCCACCATGTGATGTCAAAGATTTTCTTGTGGTGGTCATAGTCTTGTTTGGAGAACCGAACCAAAGAGATTCATAGTTTCATTACCATGCACACATATAGACCCATTTAATTTGTTTCTCATATAAAAAAATGGTAAGATTTAGTTTGAAATGATTTTTTTAAATTATTGTATTATATGAAAATTTTTAACTAACAATAGCTTTCTTTTGCACCCAATAAAAATCATATTTATGATATCTCCTACAATTTTGCCAAGAAAATATAGGAAATCCATAGAGTATTGACCATTGAAACCTCGTACTCAAAATTGAGCTAGTAATCTCTAGCCACCCAAATGATTGTATAAGAATATGTTCAAGTTGAGATGACCAGATTGAAAGATATAATGAATGCCCTTGAGAAACTATTATCAACACTTATTAGTACCTATGGTCTATCTTCTCGTCCTTAAGTTTTGGTAAAGATTTCCATTCATCTTCTCTTCAACTTATGTCTATTAGGTATATAATATAGGACTAGTTACTAAAGGTTGGTCAACATGTATGTTTTAACTAAATGTGTGTAAATTAGGAGTCCATGTCATGATTATCCGTCTAATTAATTATTGACTATGTACTTATGCTAATTAGCTTACATGGTTAATCATTAGCTAAATTTTATACATCATGTGATTTGCAAGTTATGAACCAGGATTTTCAAAACTATAATAGTTGTGTTGTAAGAGCACAATTGGTTAATAATCAAACTTAATTTTTAAAAGTAAAAAAATTAATTTTAGGCTTTCTCAATCGAGGTACCATGTGTAGCCTTGTTGGGTTTGGCTCAGTCAAGACTTGATTGGACTGGATTTTTAAACTTGATCAAGTTATCTCGAACTAATTTTTTTCTTCATCCTAACTAAGGTAACATGTAACTTAGCTAGGTTGATTTTTAAGGCCTAACAAGCTTAATTTTTTTCTTTTTTTCTTGTCATTTCTTGCCCTTTTTTTTTTGTCTTTTTGCTATTGCCAATTTTATTTTTCAAGATGTTTTAGAGCTCACACAATGCAAAATGTCACCTTTTCAAGATGAACTAGGATATTCTTCAATGAAGGCTATATATTCTAAGCTTTATGGAGTAAAAAAGGGATTTTTTTTTCATCTCAACAACATAAAAAGAATATATAGAGTTTCTCTAAACACAACTAAACATCATTTTTTATTATATTAATTTTTTTATATGCTTGTCACTTGATCAACCAAATTCAAATACTAATTGAAGCATCAAAATATTTCTTCTTCTATAAGAAGCTTGTTTTTATAAGAATAACTTAGGCTCTAAACTCAACGAGAAAAAATCCATTTCTGTGTGAAGTCTTCCTACTGCAACAGTGATGTTATAGGTGGAAACCTGAACAAAAAATCAATTAATTCCTTATTACCTTTTTTATATATATATATAAACACTTTCATGGCTGAAAAGGCTATAACATATGAAATAGTAACTTTATCTCCATATATCAACTCCAGTTCCTCTAATATCTAATGACTCTCCTAACAAGTGCAAGTATTTAATAATATTATTCTATCTAATATTTCTTTTTTAGTACAACTAACAGAGAAGTCTACCCACAACACTAGATGCACAAAGAGAAAATAATATGCCAAGTGAGCAATATACTCTAACTTTTCAAATGAGCGAACACTCCCTAGTAAATCCAAGTTACAAATATGGTTATCTCTATCAATTTTCTTTTAAGTTTTGATCTTCTCATTTCCATGCTCCCTGTCCTAAAAACTCTATACATGACATATATGAGATTGCACCAACCTTAAATCATGCACACCATTCTCACTAAGTGAAAGAGTTTTTATTTTATCATAAAGTGTTACATATTCACCCCTCCAAGGATTGTGTTGCTATTAAAGCTAACTTAGACAACTATAATGGTACTCTTATAGATTTTAAGGAACACATATAAAATATCAGAAGTATATTGAAGATGATGATAATAAATAGTAATGCCATATATAAGATTTTTCCTATAAATTTCCGCAGATTTGTTAAGGTATGGTATCATAGCCTTAAATTACGCTCTATCTTAGGTTTTTACAATGTCTATGTATAACTTATGTCTCATTTCATAATCAATATTTCAACTAAAAAGAGCATTATAAAGCTTTTTCCCATTACACAATGAGATGATGAAAGCACAAGGGCATATCTCTAAAGATTCAATGATAAAATGCTAAGTGTGAAAAATTTGCTTAGATCTATCGCCATTGGAGCACTAATCAAAAATTGGGCATATCTCTTAAAACATGTACATTTATAAGACTTGAGGGGCAAATAAGGACACAAAAAAATAATAATTTTAAGCTTACCTAACTAAGGTACTAATTTTAGGCTTACCTTATCAAGGTACCATGTATAGCTCAGTTGGGCTCAATATCTTGACCTAACCAAGCTGTCTTGGGCTGATTTTTTTTCCATCCCAATCGAGCTACCTTGTAACGTAGTTGGGCTAATTTTCAAGGCTTTACAGGCTCATCTTTCTCTCTCTTCTCTTTACTATTGCTTATATAGATTTTCTAACATTTTTTTAAGCTACTCAGATATTTTTTAAGGTAGGTTATATAATCTAAGGTTTAAAGGGTGAGAATAAGGGTATATTTTTCGTCTCAACAACATAAAAATAGCACATAGAGCTTCTGTAAATGCTATTTTTCATCTCAATAATTTTTCATCTCAACAACACAAAGATAACATATAAAGTTTCTCTATACATAATTAAACATTATTTTTCATCCTTTTAGTTTTTTTTACATGTTTGTCACTTAATCAACCAAGCTAAACAAAAACTTAATCATCATAAATACTATTAAGTATCCCTTGTACCATGAGAGACTTATTATTACAATAACAGCTTAGTCCGCAAACTCAGTTACGAAAAGTCCATTTATGTGTGAAATTTTTATATAACTTGATTAATAAGGGGATTTTATTTTTTTATTTTTGAAACAAATTTCTTAAGAAATCAAAGATCTAATCATAGTGTACTATATAGATTCTAATTTAAATAACATCATATTCATATTAAAATGTACAAGGCTAACAAAAAAACCATTGTTGAATTTAAAAATCAAATGTGTAGAGTTTAGACTAAAATTATGAGTAAGTCTTTATAGACTTTACAACATTACAAAGTATATACTACACTGTTATTAGTCTATAACTAATTTAAATGTATATGCTGCTTTACAAGTTATATATAAAAAAGTTAATGAAATAAAAAATATCTAGAAAACTATATGGTATTGTTATTATAGTTAGTCTAATAGGCCATCCTTGAAACCTCTAGAATAGACCTTGAAACCTCAAAATCAGACTCCTTATCTAATATTGGTTTAAAAATAAATCACGTAAGAGTTGCCTCAACGTGTTATAGTTAACTTTGTTGGCTCAAATATAGTTTGACCAATTTGTAAAAAAAAATTGAAGGTAAATTAAGAAAAAAAATGATAAAATTAACAACAACAAAAACTTGTAACCCCAACTACTTATCTAGTTTAGGTTTAAAAGTAAACTATATAAGAGTTTCTTTAACGTGTCCCAGTTAACTTGGATGGTCCAAAAATAACTCAATTGACGAGTAAAAATGATTGATAACAAAATTGGGAAAGATAGATGAAATTAACAAAATAAAAAAGTTATCAATCCAACTTCTTACCTAGTTAAGGTTTAAACTTAAACTACGTATGAGTTAACATGATGTGACCTAGTTGACTTAATTAATTTAAAAGTTATTATCACTCATTTTTGACCCCATGTTTACTGAAAGATTGACAAAAACAAAGCAACATATATTTTTTTCAAACCCTATTTAAGTTGTTTTCTGCTCTCTTTATCCTTCCACTTTGTTACCAAAATTTTCAGGTTTATTAAATTGATTAGGACTTTTCATAATGCTAAATTCATTCCTTTTTTATTTGGTCTTTAAGGTTAGATAAATCCCTCAGAATTTACAATAAAAAAACTAGTTTTGTTGTTGTTGTTGCATTTTTTTCTAACTTAGGCTCTAATTCTGACTTGATTTTGTAAGAGATCTAACCATCCTAACTATATTTTATCACTCATAACATGTTGAAAAATTGACTTACACCTTTATTAGGTCCTAGCAAACACTGTTCTTAAGGAAGACTTTCAGTTAGATTTGGAAGCTTGACATTGTCAGATAAAAAGCCTTTTTGACCAACTAGATTTTTGCTAGATTTTCTTATCTAAAAAGATTTTATCTCACTTTGAATCCTTTATCAAATTATAGTTTTGGACACGTAGATAAATTTAGGATTTGGAATTACTCAATTTCGATATCAGAAGCTCAAGATATTCTAGTTTGAATATCTAACATCAAAGTAGTGAATTTTACCGCGAGAATGATCCTAGCTTGAGTTTTGCTCTAAAAACTCTATTTCTATCATAAATTTTATTGATTTATTCTTAAGTCATACTCTCAGTCATATTGAAATTCTTAACATTGTCAAATTTCTGATTAGATCAGGAGATTTTTTTTGACCAACCAGATTACTGTTAGATTCTATTCTCTAAAATGATTTTATCTTACTTTAAATCCTTCATTAAAGTTGTAGTCCTAGACGTGTAGATAAATTTGAGCTTTTTAATCACTTGATCTCGATATCAGAAGCTCAAGATATTCATGTTTAAATATTTAGTATGAAAGTAGGGATCCCTGCCATGAGAAGCATTTTTGTTCGAGTTTATAGGGACATAATTATAAGATATTTAAAGTTTGAAGAGCAATTGTAGGCCAATTTGAAGCCCTTTTTTGGACCAAGGATCAAAGAAAAAAGGTGTTAAAATAAGAAAGTTGATTGAAGATAAAATTAGAAGGAAGAAATTGAAGAACCATGTTTTTTTCTACACAATTATCTCAGTTTTTCTTTCCTTTTATCTACAATTTCCTGTTTGGTTTCCATGTTTCTCTTGCTGAATTGGAGAGCTACAAAACATGTTTTTATTGCCCCATTCAAAAGGAAACAGTTGGTGCCTCATGGTCCTAACTATGGAAGGAAAGAAAGGAGTTATACCACCCTTTGATCAATGGAAACTAAATGCTGAAAATTAAAATAGGAATCAGAATATTTTAGTTTGTTTTTTTTTGTTTTTTTATTGCAAATCAACAGGGATTTGCATCCTAGAATTAATGTATTGAATCTTTCCTAAATAGAGATATGTTAGACTATATATAAGCCTTTCTAATGACCTAGCAAGGGGGCAAAAAAAAAGAGAGTAGTTGAAAAGAAACCCAAACAAGAGGAAAAAAAAGAACAAGAGAGACATAGAATACGAGTAGAAAAAACAAAGAGAAAAAAGAAAGAAGAAAAAAACCATAGAGAACAAGGGTTTATCTTTTCAACTGTGAAAGTCTTCACAGGAATGAAGAGGAGAGAAAAAAAAGGTGAGAGGTAGGCAAAACAAGGAGAAAGAAAAAGGGCAGAGAAACGAAAAAAGAAAAGACAGCGAGGGGAGTGAACGGCACAGATAACAAAGGAGAACAAAGGGAGCTTCTTTCCTTCATCCTTTTGTTCTTGTGATAAAGAAAAACAAAATGGAGAAGAGGGAGAGAAGAGAAATGAAAGAAAAACAAATAAAAAAGAACAGAGACACAAGAGAACAACAGACAAACGTATACAGTGAAAGACTAAAGAAACTGGGTTTGTTGGCTGACCAAGTAAGTTGTCTATGTTTTCTTACCAGCTTTGCATGCATTCTTGGTTGCATTGTTACTATTCAAGTGAAATTTAATTCACTTGAATAGTAACCGGCTAAGGCATACATGAGGAAACACACACATGCCTTTATGCCCAGTCGAATCACTGGTTTGGATGAGTGATCTAGTTAGGCATGCTAGGTTCAGCCTAGCTATATAAGCCAAGCTGGACCTAACCCCCCTAGAAAAAAAGAGAGTAATATCATTGTTTTTTCTCATGTATTTATTATGTATTTTTTTGTTGTAAAAAAATATCAATCTTTTATTTAGAATATCTGATTTTTAATGCAATGTATCAAATATATATATATATATATGTTTTTATGCATATGGTCCATACCCTAACATGTTTTGAACTTTTTTGATATAAAATAATTGAAAATTTTGAAAATGTGTTTTTGTATATATTTTTTAAACACAACAAAAATTATTTTTTTGTATTTATGAATTTTACAACATATTTGTAAAACTCCAAAGGGTATTGATTAATATTTCAAAAGATATAAAAATTTTATTGTTAAGAAAATTCATTTATTATTCACTGTTAATGTTTGAATAAAAAAAACTTTAAAAAATAAATATCTAAAATATTATTAAAAATAATTTATTATTATTCACTATTAATAATTAGATAAAAAAACTCTAAAAAAGTATTTGTTTACACGATAGCTTCTGCTTTTAAAACTTACCGTGTAAACTAAGCGTTTGGTAATATAAGAAAAATAGGTTTTTTTTGGTGGCCCCATAAATTTTTTCATCAAACCGGGGTTTTGCAAAAGCAGCTGGGAGCTGCTTCTCTCCACCTGCTTCTATTTTTTTATATGGGCACTATTCATAACAATGCCCATGCATGCCAGGTGAATTAAATTAACCTTAGCAGCACTGTTCACTCAAGAAGTTAACAATGCCTAGGTGAATTATAATTCACTTGCAATGCGATAAGCGTTCACCTGACACTGTTTATGTGAATAGTGTCCGGTGAAAATTTTTTTACGATATTCACATGAGTAAAATTCATTGGACCGCTTCCGGCCTTGTAAAAAAAATTTAATTTTTTTGAAATTATATTTTATTAAAAAAACTAATATTTAATATTATTTAATAACATTATATAAATTGAAAAAAATTGCATGCTGATGTAGCATTTGTGAAAATTAATCACAATTTTAATTTTATTTCTGATGATATTTTACTTGATTTTGTTGCATGCTAAAAAAACCATGGAACCTATAGTCTTTATCGGATAAATTTTATACGTAATGGAATAATAAATAATGTTTTATATAAAATATTATTTATTTCATGATGTAATAAGAGTAATTAATTTTATAATATTTAAATTTAAAATCATCAATATTAATATATATTTTTTAAAATTATTTTATAACCTCAAATTCAAAAGCATTCTTAACCAAACACATTAAACTTCCTTTTCTTTAACCTCAATTTCAACTACAGTTTTAACCAAATACATATTTTTTCAAACCAACCTCAACTACACTTTTTATAAAACAATTTTTTTTCAAACCACAACCATAATAGCTAACGCAATACCAAATACACTCTAAGTGATAAATATCCTAAATAATTTTCTAAGAATAATAATTCATCACACATCCTTGAAAGAAGCCTCAATTATAATTGAAGACATTTCAACTTTTGACTCCACGATTTACAAGCCATGAAAGTATAAAACACTAAGGCAAAAGGAGACTTTTAAAGTACTCTGAATTTTCTTAAATTTCCAAATTTTTGTACCTCCTCCTTACGATTTACAAGTCGCAAACTCTTGAAATACTAAGAGAAAATTGAGTTTTTAAAGCATATAGAATCTCTTTAGATTTCTATCTTAATAAATTTAGTTTGAATTAAACACAGATTTTAAGAGATCTGTATTGATTCTCCTTGGTACTTTGTAGATATATCTAAAGGTGTGATTCACATTGACAAATAGTTCTTTTTTTTTAGACTTTCAGTCTAAGTTTGTTCATCACAGTAAAACATATCTGAGAAAAATTGATGGGATTGGAAAACACTAATATCATAACAATTATAAGGCAAACTAAACACCAAACAACTTACTTTAGATAGGACATACTAGGGGTGCTAATATCTTTTCTTTACGCAATCAGTCTATTTTCTTAGAATTTCTGAAAAATACTAACTAACAACTTTTTTATTTATAAAAACACAATAAAACCCCGAAATTAATCTAGGATCGCCGCTCCATCCCGCTCTGCCCCTATAGTGCGACAAAAGTAATTTGGACTATTGTTAAAAAATATTGAAAACAAAATTAAAAAATATAGAAAAAAGAGAAAAAAAAGCACTACTTTACTGTTTATATCTACAGTAAAGCGGTTGCATTGCACTCAAGTGTTTTAGCATGTCTAGGCAATTAGCCAACGTAATACTGTCACGGCATGGTATAGTATATTATATTTTGTTAAAATATGGCTTAATTTGCATCGTGATTTACCCATGATTCCTAAATCATATGAGGTGGCACTTACAGTGACAAGTTCACAAGTCAAATTAGTGATAAGTTCAAAAGTCAAATTAGTGATAAGTTCAAAAGTCAAATTAGGGGGTTGTACTTCCAATTACACGCGTCACCCTGTAAATTCTAATTTGAAAATAATTCAAAAATAAAAATAAAAATGATGAGTATAAAATCTTAAAATTCAGGATAAGTTGTTAAGTATACAGTAATGGTATTTTTTATTTGTAAATATATTAAAATAATATTTTTTTATTTTTAACAAATTATTTATAATATTAACATATCAAAATAATCCAAAAATACTAAAAAAATATTAATTTAAAATAAAAAAAAATTATTTTTCTTTTAAAAACACAAATTTTTTCTCAACCATCATTATTGGCAGCGTTACTTTTTACACATGCGATGTCGTGACTCTGACATTAACAACTTTGAGTGCAAGGAGTCCTCTTTGTTGCTTTCAACAGTGGTAATGAAATGCTTTAACCTCATCATCTTTCTTCTTAAAATCTGCAATAGCTAGCAATGGGGTCTGTCTCTAGCCTACCTGTCTGCATAGAAGAGAATTCATTACACGTCGTCGTTGTCCATCGCTGAAACAATTAAGATTTATAGTTAGAAGCTGGTATTCTCCAGGAAATGGGAGAGACTCCTGGATTTCATATCCCAATCAATCTTTGCAAAAATTTTACCTGCTACAGACTCTTCTTCGATCATTCATGGCAAGTTTCGAGGACGCTTTGAGTTTTTTTAGGATCATGTGGCCTTGAAACATCCTTCCCTCTATTATTCTTCCTTTCTTTCCTTCAAACACCTGGAATTGGGATCATTATCTCACATTTAAGATGAGAAGTATAATGATTTGAAAAGGAAAGCCCATTTTGTTATGTGGTCGAAGGAGGAGGGTCTATTGTCAAAATCCAGGTCTTTGATAGATTAGATTGTAGGGCATAGGGTTGGAGGATCTGTAAAAGCAATATATAGTGGGATCCATTTAGATATGGAAGATAAGAGCCGTTTTTGAGTTAAAATAGCTATGGGCCCGCTTTATGCTGCGGGCTCTACCCAAAAGCTTCTTTTTTTCTAATTAAAAAAAAGTTTAAATAATGAGATTTTTTTGTTCAATTGATGAACACTGAAATCCCCATTTCTTGTTTATATTCAATTCAATTAAAATAAATAAAATATTATGAAATAAAAATTTTATATTTATATTTAATTAATTAATTTAAATTGATAAAAAAATAAAAAAATCTTTTTTTAAAAAAAGTTAAATTTAACAAAAAAAAAATAAAGCATAAAAAAACTCAGAATAATTATAATTGTTTTCAAAATCAGAAAAAAATATAACAACCTCAGTTTATTTACACAATATTTCATGTACACATTTTATTATCATTAGAAGTATATAATATTTTTTTATTTTATCAAAAATCCAACGGGGTTTCATTTATATTTTTAATATTAAGTTATTAACTCAATAATTTTCACAATCTACAAATAATAAATTCATCAGTGCCCCACCACCCGAGACTTTTTAATTTATATTAAACTCAATCATAAAAAAAAATATAAATCAAGTATTGTGTTATTCAAGAAATATCATGAATAATGAGACAATTAAATCAATATCAAGACACACGTTCATTTTAAAGCAAAAGTAAATCTAAAAAGAAAGTATAACATAATTATAGACACCCTGAACTACTTTGAATAAATCATTAGTATTTTATTTAAATATATACTCATATTTTGATACAAAATCACTTCACAAAATAAAATACTTATTTTTTCCATTTATATCATTTGATCTTTTATTGCTAAGTATATCCTTAAGCCTTTTCTATACCGGCAAAAATAATATATCATTTTTCATTCATTCACGGTAAAATTCAATTTTATTTTTTATATATATTTTAAATTTTTAAATCAATTACATCAAAAATTTCAAATTCTTACCATACATAAATGCTCTTAAATAAACTCATAATTTGTTTTTTTAGCAAAGCTCAGTATCATTCCCAAATCTCTCAATTTATAGTCAATTGTTTTGTTTCAAACTAATGTTCACTCAACACACACACAAGGAAAACATGCATGCTATGAAATTGCAAAATTTAATACTAATAATTTATAGTCAATTGCACAATGGTTTCTCCCACATGATTTAGATTTAGAGTTTTTGTTAATATTAATATTAATATGAATGCTTCCTCCACGACAATTTGATTCTTCTTCTCTTACCTTAAGATTTAGTCATTGGTTAGCTGTGAAGGGAATGGATAGCCCACCCCCTTACCTTCCTAGGACCCATTGCCAATACATGAATTTCAAAAACTACCGAATTTGATGTACAATTCTATTATTACATCCGCTGAAAATTGAGTCGTGGACAGAGATGGGTGGCCCTTTTTTTTTAATTGTATTTTCTAATAAATTTAATATTAAAAAATTAAAATTAAAAAAAAATATGAAAAGTACATAGCAAGAAAGAGAACATTGATTTCCCCTCTATTAACTTATATTAATATTTGAAGTATTGAACATAGGTACTAAGTTTAAATACATTAATTACATTTTTTTTTTATAAATAGATCACTATTTAACCTAACTACTTCTATATAACTATTTGTTTGATGCTCAGCAACAATTGAGAAGCAATCGATGAATGCATCATTGTATTTTTTATCAATTTGTTTTGAATTTAGTAACATCTTTATCAATCGTATTATATTTAGACACCATTTAATTTAACTTTAATAAAAATAAATTTTGATTACTTTCTTTATATAGATTAAAATCATGTGTTGTCTTTTTTAGGTTTTCTAACTTTGTAAAATGTCATGTTCATCTTAACCTAAGCAACACCAATTTCTAAGAAATTTGGTATCATCTTATTAAATATATTTACAAGCTTAACATTCTTAAAGAGCTATATTTGTAGTGTTTCATATTATATTAATTATTTTATAAAATATTTCTTATTTATTCATTAAAATACTAATTTTTTATTTTTTTTAAATTTATTTTGACATCAATGCACCAAAATAATCTTAAGACATAAAAAATAATTTTATATAAGATAGCATTTGACATTATAATAATAGTTTTTTTTAAGTATTTTTTTGCTTAAAAATACATGAAAATAATAATTTTTTTATTTTTTAAAATTTATATTTAACATCAGTCCATCAAAATAATTAAAAAACATAAAAAATTATTTTAAAAAAACCATGGTGCCTCTGTATAAACAAACACCGTTGAAAAGATCAATCTTATGTATCACAAACAATAAAGCAATGGTATCATATAAAATGCTACTTTTGTTTGATATTAGCTAGATTCATGAATTTTCTCTTAGAATCCATTTATTTTTGTGTTTTAAATGTATTTTTGAAAAAAAGTTGTTTCAAAATAATTTTTTATTTATTAATATCATTATAATATCCTGATATAAAAAATAATTTTAATATAAAAATATTATTTTAATATATTTATAAATAAAAAATACATTATAAAAATCAACCACCAGAAAAAACCGAAACTAGCTCTTAATCTCAATTAAACAAAGCAAGAGTTGCGCCCCTTTTGGTTAAGATATTATATTATTTGTGTTTGACTGCTAGAGTTGGCCCAATTTGTGTTTAACATACAAGCCTCGATTCTCTACAAAAACTAGAATTTAATTGGAATCTCCATAATTTGTACCTCATTGATGGGATCCAAACTGTATTGATTATATAATCATTATCATCAACTCGATTTGTCTCTTCAGATCTTATGAACCATCGAAGTTGTGGCGTCTTTTGACCAATGGTAGCCTTTTGTCTTGGAATTTTTATTTTATAGAGGGGGGGTGTTGGAGAAAGGAGCTTTAAGACCAGGAGGCAATGAAGATGCTTCACACGCCCCAAAAGCTAGTGAAAAAGGATGGTCCAACAACAGTAGACAACGTGTGCGCTTGATTTGATTTTTAAACTATTTTGGCTGGCTAACAAAGTCGAATTTCATAGTATCCTAGGAGCTAGGATATAAGCAAATTCGTCCAAAATCCACTGTTGTGGGAGCTTATGTACAATATATACAGATTTGAAAGTTGAAATAAAGAAATTTGGAAATACTTTCCTTTTCTTTTTCTTTACACGCGAATTGCTCTTTTCTCCTTTTCATGTTGGGTCATTAAAGTTAGATATATGTGACTTTCTTACACCAAGGAGCTTTTGTGCTTTGCACCCTTCCATTTTTTTAGGTAAATCATTAAAACTTCCCTGAAGTTTGGCACGAGTAGGAGTGGATAATTTTTGTTTAGTTTCATTTTTATTTAAAAAATAACCAAATTAATTTAAAAAATCCAAAACAGAATTGAAACTAGTTCAAATTGACCGGTTTTGATTCGGTTATTTTATAACAAAAACTAAAATTCAATTGATTGGTTTCGATTCGGTTATTTTATATTAAAAACTAAAAATTATATTTTTTTGGGTTTTTTTTGGAATTTTTAATAAATTTGGTTTCAGTTTGACTCGGTTATTAATTTTAGTTTGGTTTATTTTTTAGTTTCAAATTTATAAAACCGAATCAGTTAGTTTTTCAACTATTATAATCAGTGTAATTTATTTTTTTCAAGGTTTGGTTTTTTTATTTTTTTAATTTTTTTAACTTCTAGACATAATCAACATTAATCTCTATTATTTTTTTTCTAAACTAAACAGTTTTTTTAATATATGTATCTTAATTAATTTTTCTATGAGGTTGCTATATGCCTCCTACTCATATGTTAACAAGGCAAAATTTGAAGTTAAAAAGATTATGTGATGCTGTAAAAAATAACCCTAGACTTCACTCCATTCTTTTCTCGTTTACTTTTCATAATGATATCTCTATTAATGGAATGCACTTTTTTGACAATTAATTAAATAAATAAGCAATATTGTATGTGGACATGAGTATATATAATTTTTTTGGCACATTTTGTCTTTTTTCGAATGTAAATTGTTTGCTCTTCGTAAAACGGAAGGACGTAAATATCGAGTAGGCTAAACCGCAGGGAGGAATTGGTAACTTGACATGTGTAGGTAATTCGGCCATTTTATTCTAAGTAAATGACTTGTCAAATGACAAGATGCTATTGATAATAATAATAATAATAATAATAATAATAATAAATTTAAAGAAGAAGTTGGTTGAGTGAAGGCTCAACTAAGCTCAATCTCTCTCTTTCTTTTTTTCTTTTTTTAACTTGATATAATAATCTTATTTATTATTTATGAATAATAGTTATTATATAAAACTCATTTGAAATGAGTCTCTAGCTTAATCATAATATTTGGAATTGTTCAGACTAAGTTTCATCATCTCTTTTTTTCTTTTTTAATTTCTCTCATTTTTTAATTTGGTATAATCTTATTTACTATTCATAAATATTATATACTATGCAAAGTTCATTCAAAACAAGTCTTGATCCTTGGACTCAATTAGACTAAGCTTCGTCCCCCTCTCTTTTCTCCATTTCTCTTCATTAGGAGAAAGAAAATATAGTAATGATATATATATATTACAAATAAATACTAATCTTTTTACTCTATTTCTCTCTATTCCTTTGACTCAATCTGAACTAGTTACCTTATTTCACATCATTTTAATATTGATAAATAATACTATTTACATGGTATTATTCATGTATGATAGATATTATTCATCATTATTCATATTATTTATGAATAGTATTTTTTTCTCCAATAATTTTCAAGATAGGTATTAGATGTTTTCCAAGCTATAGAATTTTAGGTTTTGAGAGAGAGAGAGAGAGAAAGGTATGAACACCTCTACACTTTTTCATTATAGAAAGAACACATATTTCTTCTCTACACCAAAAAAAAAAAAACAATTTTTATCCTTTTGAATTATTATTTATTTGTCACTTGAGAATTATTACTTGTTTATCACTTGAGAAAAACTCAAATACTAAATAAAGTATTGGAGTGTTTTTATTTTTATTTTTTATGAGAGATTTGTTCTATAGATACGAATTAGACTGAAAATTCATTAACAGGGAAAATCAACAATTTCTATGAAAGTCTTTCCAAGGCTTAATCAACTATGGGTGTAAGTGTTTGATTTAGAAAAAAAGGGATATAAGTTATCATTGGACTAAACCTCATGGAGGTGTTGGTAATTTACCCATCGTTTTCCAAATCAAACATGGCATCATATGAATTGACGACAAATCGATTTCTATTTTTAAGTCAACAGCGTGACATTTTGAAGAACGATGAATAGTCGAAAATAGTGGTGGTGCCTGCCAAATTATCAGTGAAGTGTTTGTATCAATTCAATTCAATATCTTCGTTTTCTTCCCACTAGCTTTTGTCTCCTTTTTTTCGTGCTACACGAATGGATTGTGGCAGACATCAAGAAACCCACACGAAGTGGCATAGCAAAGGCAACACAGAAAAGTTCCCAAGTGATTCTCCCACTGGAATTGCATCTCTTACAATTATGGATTGGATTTAGTATTTGTAACTTTTAATTGAGAAGAATTGGATTAGTATTTGTAACTTCATGGTAATCAACGACATGCAATTGTGTCAATCTAAATATTAAAGTATAATTTTTCTCTATCAAAACTGACAACAACCTGAGCAACAAATTATCGATGAGGACATGTCAATTGTGAAGTTCGTTGTGCACCGACGGCCGGCAGTTTAGCCTTTGCCCTCTCCAAGAATTGCCACCTGATCAGCTTCGGCATTTTTTCCATTGCCAATTTTGTCTTTGTTGCTAGGCCCAGACAAGTGTCCAAATTAATTTTAGGCCTTGACTATAAGTCTTCTGGACTCCTATGAGCCCTTGAAGTTGATTGTCTGTTCTAACTTCTAACCTGATTTAGTTCATAGCTGAAGAACAGTTGGAAGAGCCCAATGACCACTCTATCCAATATCCATCCATCCATATAAAACTGGCCTGAGACTAGATATTAGAGTGAAGGAAGGGAACTCGTTGGCAAAATACCTTGTCCTTAACAATCCAAAGATTTATTCATGCCTTGGCTAATGGTTGGAGCAACGTTACATGTATGCATTAAAAACTATAAAATAAAATTAAAAACTATAAAATAAAATTATTTGAGAATTTTTAAAATTTTATAGATAACTTTAAAGTTGTTTAAAGATTTATTATTTGAAAATTTTATATTTTTTGACTTTGAATAATTTTTTAAAAATTAAATTGTTCAAATCACAGACCATTAATTGTTCGGCCTTCAAAAGTAATTCACATGAATTATCTATAAGCCTTCAAAAGTAATTCACATGAATTATCTATAAGGAATCTCTTAATTCTTTTTTCAAGAGAAATGAATTACTATACCTAAAAAAGCTAGCTCTAATTTTATGTTTACATAATTTTCTTTTACCATACAGATAACAACTCTAAAAAATAAAAGGCATACCTTATTATTTATAGAAATAAATTAAAAAAATCCTATAAATTAGTAAAATAGAATTTTTTTTACCTGAATAATATCTATATATTAATTTAGGATAATATTAGACATTAACTCAATCAAGTCCTTGATTTTTTTAGATATATAAATATAATCTATGTATTAATTATATTCTAGTTCTTAATTTCTAAAATATATTTTAATTAAATTATACTTAATTAAATTATCTCAATTTAATTTCTAATTAATGGTTCTTAATATATGTGACCCATTAGGTTCTTTATATGTTGGACCAAATATAAATTTTAATTTTAATTAAATATAATTAAATAAATTAAAAAATAATAATTTATTATCAATTAAACAATCGATTAATTTATATTTCAAGATCAAATATATCATCCAACAATGTGTTATGATCTTCTAAATATTAGAAAAGTCATTAATAGTTTGATTTAACCTCTTAGTGACTGATTTCTTGGTGAAATTAATATCCTTTTTAGTAATATTAAAGTATAGAACATGTCTACCATATTAAATCATGCTTGTTCTTTACATAATAGTCATTGATCATTTAAATAAGATTTAAAGGTCTTTTTAAATTTCATTCTATTCTGGCAAAGGATTTCTTAATCAATGCTATTTGGGAACAGATAAAATATTTTTCTAATTCATTTTATTTAGGATGATTAATCCTCTCTTGATCACTCAAGTACCTTCATATAGTTTATATTATATCTAATGTCTTCCATGTCGCTAACTCAATTAAGATAACATGTAATAGGATTAAAACATAATATTTTTCTATAAAAGATGACTTTGTGATCTCAAGTTTAAGAATCGCTTACACAGCTATTACATGAGCCTTTCCAGAGATATATGTGATTTTTTCATATGAAATTCTTATATAGATTAGTTCAATATATATGTTTTATGACAAATACCCACATATTAGTTCTATGTATCCTTTATATCTCAATTTATGAGAATAACCGTTTCATTTCATAAAGGAAAAGACAATATGTATTTGTCTTTGCAGCTTTAATGAATATTTAATATTTAAGAGAGTATTGATTAGAATATTTTATGTACAATGCTTTGATGCAATATAAATTCTATAATTATAATAATTTTATATTTTTATTTGTAAAGCATTTTTGTTTCATAAACTTTATCTTTACTCTAAATTTATTAATTTAATATTATATGAATATTAAAGACCTTTACTATTAATAAGTATATATTTAATAAATATAATAATATCACATATAGTAAATTAATTGACTACAAAACATATTAAATTAACAGATGCTCCACTTATGACTCCTTGAGCTCTCAAAACTTTACATCTCATCTTTTTTATTCTCAATCCTAAATCCTTCTTTGCCATTGAACTTCTTCACTTTCACTCTCTATCACCACCACTTCACTCTTACTTGATTTCCAAAAAAACTCTAAAAGAGATAAATTTATTTTTGATCTATATTTTTTTAACCAAATATGTTTTTTCTCTAGGTCTCTTTTATTTGAAAACAATAACTAAAAACAATAACTAAATGCTCGTTATCTTGGATAAGTTATTCAACCATTGCTGCTTTGCGAGCAAAGCATTTGCATTTACAAAGAAAATGAATGTTTGTTGAATCTGTTTCTGGATATTTCTATTTTTTTCATTAGTTAATTAAATCATCCAATCTCTTGCTTGGTTCAAAGAAAAGTCATTTAGGGCATTGGTAGGATTTTGGATATGGGATTTGCCTCTAGGGAGATTTAAGTCCATTTTGAGGGTGAGATGCCTCAGAATTGTGAGTTGTGGTCCACATCTATGCGATCGGTGTACACAGAAAATGAGAGCTTGGTCGCCAAAACGCTCTAGAGGAAACAAATATAGGATATTTCAGGCTGAGATGATTGAATTTTGTTAAGCTCAGTTTTTGGTTTTTCCATCGAATGTTTTTATTGCTTGTTCAAATTGCTATTTCATATGCATGTATACTAGGTTATAAAAAATGTTTTGTTTCATGCATCTATTTTTGCAATAAAATGATAATCTTTTTCTATAGATTTTTACCAAAAAATCAATGAGTTAAAAAATTATTAGAAAGTTCAACTTTCCTTTATCATCGAAGAGATTAGTCAAGCAACAGAGTTTGCTGCTTGTTATCTTAACAAGAGGCTCCTATGCATTCTGGTTGATTTCGTTGCTTCAGGCGAATACTCTCAAATAGAGAAACCTCATCTCGTTTATTGTGAGAGAAATTTTCTTCCAGAATGGTATATGTGATGGCAGACGAAATGATGATCTAAGATTAATCCATGCATGAAGCTTCTGTACCCGGTAATATTTAACTCTCCATTTTTCTTCGATAGGGGTAAGGCATAGCTCTCTCTCAGTCTGAGCAATGCCTTTTCCACCCATCCCGAGCTGGTTCTATTGGCTGGCTTGCGGCAGAGGAACATGCATAAATCTGGTCAGCTAGATGTGGTAAGTATTGGTAATTATAACCCGAGCATTGTAGATTTTTTATATATAAAATTGTTTTTTGAAGAAGAATAAGTTGACTTTGATAAGCTTCATCTATTTTCTTTACAGTAAGATGACTTTCAGCTGAATGATGTTGTTGAGAATAAATCTTATTCTTGAAATGAAGTGACAGTGAAATGAAGCTGATTACTCACCATGGATGATGCTCTTTCAGATAAAATCGAATCTAGACTCTGTTGATCGTACTTTGCTTCGTCACTCTTTTCTTCAGCTTCTCTTTTTCAAGATTTACACCAACACACCGTCTCCTTTCTTCTTTCTTTCTTTCTCAATTTTTGTCCCATAGATGCAAACTCCACGTCCGCACCCCCACCAAACTCCATGATCCTCAAACAACCCCATGCATTTTTTATTGAAAATTTCCCGTCAACACCAAGCTTCCAGAAAATGGAGTCCCCTTCTTCACTATCAGGATACATCATCCCACAAGCTGTTGCCTGAATATCAACAAGTCCATCGTTACGAGCATTAAGCTAGCTACCCCAAAGAAATTCCTATTATTAACATCTGCAACCTTTGCACCTGAAGATATATAAGTATTGAACATGATGCTGCTAAAGCATCATGGAATACTCTTTATCCCACCCAAAATGTTGTTCGTTGTCACGCATAGAATTCGATTCCCACTAAAGCATAAAGGAGGAACTACATTAAACTGGGAAAATTATTCTCCCTATTCTAGTCCTTATCAATGCTTGGGTTTTGTCACTCCATTCGTTTTTCCATCAAATCTTGTAGCACAATCTTGCCATTCGTCATTCATCCTCCTTCCTATCACAAGTTGATCCCATTAAATAATAAGATAGTCAGCAAACTTAATAATAACAAGTTATATTTTCTGTAACAATAAAAAATCAATTTTATTTTCTTTTCTCACTTCAAATAAGGTTCGAGATCATTTTTTCGTTGAACAATCAAAATCTTTATCTTAATAATACCCGAATCTCTATTTAAATTATCTTAAAATCCATTCTCCCTACCTACCCTCCTATGGTCAAATTACTTGAGTAGTTGAAGTCCTTTAGGATTTTGGTTTATCATTATGGTTATCAATAAAATCCTTAGCCTACATATGTATTTTTAGCTATAAATTCTTTTTGTAGGTAAATTAACTTGTTTTATATGCCTTATTTATTTCAAACCCTTGTGATATGTGAAAACAAACCACTTCGATTTGTGAATTAGCCATCACTTATTACTTTGGCAAACCTTGTATTCATCAACTCCAATAGTTATTTTATAGCTAAATAACCCCATTCAAGATTACTTTTATTATCTTTTGACGGTGATGATTCACTCTTAGTTGACATAATCAAAAGCTAAAAAATAAGTTAATAGCAATACACACATTCACGTGTTTATAATAGATTTCACATATCTTGTGTTTCATATAAATTTTTGGTGTTTCACTCAAATATGCTTACCTTTGTCTTTTACCACCGAATTCTCTAGATTTCAATTCTTTAAGAAACTAGTTCATAACAAAAAAAAATATATCTTAATGGTGTAATCAAATAATGTAAAGACTCAGGAAATAATAAAGACTAAAAATTATCAATATAAAATCATGAATATAAATACAAATTCATTTGAAATATAAAAAATATGAGAATACAAAATAAAAGATTATAAAAATGAAGAAACTATGGAATATGATTTAAACAACTCAGGATAACAAAAGCACTTTTAATCTTTTTTATATATAGAGAGGTTAGAACTAAAAAAAATAATGATGCAAAAAATATTTTTTTTTAATTTTCAAGAAAACCCAACCAAATAAAACTAAAACATCCAAAATCAAGATGACTCTCCTTAAAACCTCAAGAATAAATATTTTTATTTCAGATCTGAAGCAAAAGTGACCATATTCTATGTTTCTAGATCAAGATTTGCGATAAAACTTAAAAGTTTCTTTTTTTTTGTTATTTTTTTTCTATATAAGACTTTATTGATACAAAATCACAATTAATTAATTTTTTTTCTTAAACTTAAAGAAGTGACTAGTTTTTAGAGAAGATAAAGAACTCGACAACAATGGATTATACAAAAAATTTAAGATAAAAGGCATATAACTTGATTAATCCAGAGCTTTGTTATGATACAAACTAATGAAAAACCATTGATATAAGATCTAGAAATTTATAGGAAAATCGACCATTTCTAAGAAATCTAAATTTAGACTTGTAGTTGAATTTAACACAACAACAATCTATACTAAGGCACCAAGATTAAAAAATATGAACTGCCAGTTAATGGCTATGAAGGAGACACAAATGAGTAATATAGAAGATGCAATAAAGGTTGGTTAGTTGTTTAATATATCATAGTACTTCAATGAAGAACTAAGAAGCATGAGAAAAACCTCATACATATAATAATAATTGATAATATCAAAGTTTGTCTCCTTTCAAAAAAAAAATATAAATACAATCTAAATAATCCTATTTATAAAGGTAAAGATATTCAAAACAATTCTAAAAATATAATAAAAGAGTTCTAAACAAATAAGTTTTAAATCAACTGCGAAACTAATACAATTCATGTTTAATTACTTCTAGATCTTATTGTAAGTTCTTTTGTATGTCTGATTGCCTAAAAAATTTAACCCCACATAGAACTAGAACTCTGAAAATGTTTTATAAGATTTTAGCTTGATTCAATGGTTAAATAAAAAACATTATTCTTGTTATATTAAAACTAAGTATTAGGAAAAATAAGCCTCTAATTTCTAAAATTACTTAGCCCATGAAGTAGATAGATTAGGATTTTCTTATGTATAAATTAAATTCAATAAGATATAATATTAACTTGTTGATGTTGCCTCCTTAAAATTCTTCTTAGCCCAAATATTCTGAATAAGCCCAATAATGTATCTTTGAACTTATTTACTCTTAATCTTGTAATTGGCTCAATTAGAATTTACAATAGATCTTTCAACAAAGTCTTTATTATATTATTTACTAACCAAAGTGAAGCCATAAGATTATTAATATCAAAACCAACATATTTATATCTTTTCTTATAGGAAAAAAAAGATTGTATTTGGATACTTAATGTTCAAGACATTTAACAGGTGACAAATCCAAACTCACCTCTTTTTGATTTTTTTTGGACGTATGATATTCAAAAACATTACCAAAAAAAAGTTAAGGATACTGGTAATATTGGAAAGTCCCCTACTTTAAATTCTGACTTTGTCAGCTACATAGTCAAAAGGAAAAGCACTAGTATGACTTGCTAATTTCTTTGACATGTCTTAGTTTCGTGGTCTAGTGAAAAGAAAAAGTTAGTGCAACTTTCACTACAAAAGCTAAATACATTTATGTTGGATCATATTATGTCTAAAAACTATAGATGAAGCAAATCTTAATGGACTTTAGTCTTAAGCTAGACCACATCCTAATTTATTATTATAATACTAGTGCTATTAATCTAACTAAAAATCCTATCAAACGTTGAAATTCTATTCGATTATAGTAAAAAAGCTTAAATCATGAGCTTTGGGTCATCTCATTTTCTTACCATCTTAGAATGAGTTCTATTTAAAGTTGTGCACCATGTTATTATTCCTCAAAATAGTAAAAAAAAGAAGCTTGAAGGGGATATCATTTAGATTATGGTTTTTATTAAAACATATAAAGAAATTAGTCTTTTAGCCTTCATTGTAAGAAACATGTTTATTATTTTGCAATCATTCAATGTCCCTCATGTTTATGACCATAGTCTATATTCTAACTAGGTTATTTATCATAAAACATATTCCTAGACAAGAACTATATATTGCTTCCTTCTTTTACTTAAACAAAAACTACTTTCTTAATACTTTTTTCAAGTAGGATTATATTTTCAATCAATTCGTTTACTAGCACAACATAACCCCTCTTATATTCCTAGCACGATTCTCTCATCTCTTAAACAAATAATTTGTGATCTCACTTCCACCATGTGGAGCTAACAAAAATAAATATTGAAACTTCAAACCAATTATTTTGGATACATTATAGATTAGGTGCAAGGAATTCTTGGCCTAAATTTGATCCTAATATTGATAAAGTTCCTAACGAAAATGAGAAAAGGACAACGATAAAGAGGACAATGAAGAATAAGCATCATCTCTTATGACATGGAGTTATCCTATTGATTATTGAGCTTGTTTTCATCCTTTTATGCAATCATCTCATACATGTTAGCTCTCGTATACATTCAATCTATTTTGAACTTATGCTTGTAACATTTGTTCATGTAATATATTTGTATGAATTTCTATTTGGCTTTTGTGAACTTAATTTTATGAATCTACTTACTTATGGTTATGATATTGTGGTCATGAAATGTTAGGAATATGTTCTTTATATATATGCAAAGGGGGAGAAAAATGATATTGATATTGTGATGCTACGAAAAAAAGGATGATGTTATGTTGCATGAAAAATATATTTGAAAAATATGTTTTAAGATATGTATGGAGGTTTATTATACACAAAGGGAAAAATATGTATGATATGTTGATAACTTGTGTGGCATAAAAATTCTACAATTTCTACAAAATAGTTGGACCATTTTATAGAATGGTCATGCCATTATTAGATATGACTAGTAATTTCTCTAAAATAGATTGATCGATTTCACTACTAGAATTGTTTTTACTTTTAAGTATTTTGGTTTTATTTTTGAGTATTTTGGTCTTTCTTAGTTGAATTATAACATTTTATAACATATCTTAAATGATATTAGTAAAGGGAGCTTCTAATAGTAAAGATGCATATTGATATTATGTTGCTTGTGACAGGGGTAACATTGTATAATTTGATATCTTTATTTTCTTATTACACAAATTGTTTATCATCATAAAAAAAGAAGAAGGAAGGTTGATAGCCTAAAAATCTTATTCATTAATGACATATTTGTTTTGATGATAATAAAAATTAATAAATTTAATATGTTTATAAAAAATTTTAATGTTGTAGGAATTTTTATATATCAATGTGAAACTACATGGACTCTTTGGATACAAACAAGACTTGAAGATGTATGAGCTTAATTTAATATAATCAAGTCTATGTGGAATTTAATTTGATATCATAAAATGAATTTCATCAAAAAATATTTTTATTGCCAAAATATTTATTTTTCAAACTATTTTAAGTGACAAAACTTATATAGTGATAAATGAGTTGAAAAATATTCATTTTTCAAACAGTAACTCATATAGAATAGCAAGTTGTATATTCACATTAATATTTAAAGAAATAGAGAAACCTATCTTCCATTAAAACATCCTTTTTTTCTCTAAATTTTTGTTGAAGGTTCACTTGAAAAAAAAACCTCTTAATTAATAGTGAATATTTGGATGAAGATTTAAGGAGTGAAGTAGGTTATTGTCCAAACCACTATAAAATCATTATACTTATCCTACTCTTTATGTCAATTTATTTGTGCCTTGCATTATTTATTGTTATTTCTAAAAATCAAGGTGGTGATTTGATACAAGTTTGTAAATTTTAATTTAGCTTTAATTCACCATCTCTCTTTTTCGTAATTTTCATCTTTCTTAAATTATAATTGATATTTTTGTTCATCAATATTGTTGCATTTATTAGAAGGCTTTTGTTGGAGACTGGTGTTGTTGTTATTACTTCTTAAGATATACCTAGGACCTAGACAAGAACAAAAGGGCTGATCTGTTATGTGAAAGAGTCGTCGTCATTATTATTGAGAGTAAGAACCATCTTTGTTATTGGATTTTTTGTAAAACAAACCTTTTCTTTTCTCCTTCCACTCTTCCCCCTCTTTCTTTTCTCTGCTCAATCTTTTTCTTTTTTTTTTCTTTTTTTTGTTCTTCCTTTCTCATTTTATTTTTCTTTCCTTTTACTTCTTCCTCTCTTTCATAAGTTTTTTAAATTATTTTTCAACCTTCTTACCCTTATTCTCTTATGTTTCCCTATCTTTTCTTCTTCTCGTAGATAAAGACTTTTATATACCTCAAAAACATTTTTAGGTCATTTGAAAAGATTCAATCATGACCATTAATCCATTAGAGATTAATCCCAACCCTTGAACCACATTCAACCAAGTTTTGCTAGCAAAAATGATTCTACAGGGGTTTTGGGCTAAGCATGATAGGCGTACAAAGGTAAAAGATTAGCTGCAAAAGGTTGAAGTTGTTGCCTTGAACCAGAATGGTAAGAGAAGCATGTTTTTTGTCTTGATTAGGAAGAAACCAAAAGGGAAAAAAGGTGTTAATGGATAGATTGGCTAGTTTTTCATTTGCCAAAAAAAAAAAAGGTTTTGAAAATCAAACCAAACAATATTTCAGTCAGCTTTTTTGTTAAATTTAAATAGAATGATGTTATTTTAGGCATTTTCAAATTGATCTTTATATTCTAACACCATTTTTATTCTAGCCATTGGTTTTGAAAATTCTTAATCTTGTCGCTAATTGGACTTTTAACTTAGAATTTTTTTCAATTTCATCTATAATTCTTTTTGATTTTCATCCTTAACCTTAGCCATTTTTTTATTTTGGTTACTGGCTATTTAATTTGTACAATTTTAACTAATATTTTTCTTAAATTATAATTGTCTCTTTAATTAGGTCCATAATTGAATTAATAACACCTTCAAATATTTTCATCTCTTTTATTTTGGTCATTGACCTTTTAAATTATGCAAAAATAGTCAATTTCAAACTTTTTCTTCAATTTCTCTTCAATTAAACCTTGAATTGCATGCCAACAATATTTTATTTTTTGATGAGTTGTAGATTAAGTTCTTATCATAATTGTAACCCAAAATGTATTTTATTTTTGAAACCTTTTTCTTTAAAGATTTGTTTTCTAAAAATAAATATTTTTATTTTTTTGAAAATATTTTCTTCAAAAATATTTTGTAAAATGATTTTGAAGACTTCTTTTAGAAAAAAAATTGAGAGGGGTGAAAATCGAGTTATGATAGTTGTTATTCAACCATCTATTTTTAAAACTAAATTGTTCATCACTTGGAGCAAATAATTTTTTTCTTTTATTACAAATAATCTATTAGAATTCCAACAACATCACTTTAAAAAGATATACTATCCTTCAAGATATATGAACCAAAAACTAATTCAATTTTCTCTCAATAACTCGACATCCTATAACTTAATGTAGAAAATAATTAATACTTGTTCTACTGGAAAATCTCTTTATTCCTTATTTATATAAGTAACCAGAGCTTCCAGGATCAATACTAATTTAATAAAATTAATTATGATATTTTTAATTAATTTAAAAAATTTAAAAATTGAAAACCTTAAGAAATATATAACACTTTAAACTGTCGAGGAATAGGAAAACAAATTGAACAAATAAATTTCTTGAATCTGGTATATTGTTTATGCCATAAAAATAGTTTTTTTGAGTTAAGAAATTTATTTTACAATAAATTCATGTCTAAGCATATGCTCAAACCTGGAAGTCGAGCATGCAAATGTGACTTGAACCAGAAGCTCTCATTAAACTTAAGGCCTCGCATCTCTAAAAGCTTTAGTGCTTTATGAGTTCAATTTTAATTATTTTTTTATTTTATACATCTCATGAAAATATTTTTTACTATGGGATAGATTGTTTTTAATTTAAAAAGGTAAGCTATCTAGGATTTCTTGAGAATAATTTCTTGTTCTATCAAAAATAATTTTAAACATTTATATTTAATGTTAAAATACTTTAGTAGAAGAACAATTTTTAATAAAGTTTTAATTCAAAATGCAAGTAAACCCCACAGTAAAATTGGCTTCAAATATGATAATTAACTATGTTTTATAAAGAATTTTCTATCACCCAATTTAGCAAAACGTGTAGTTTGAGACTGAATATTCATTGATTTGGAGATAAGAAATATATCTATAAAAAATTATCAAGAAAAGTTGAGAATCCCACGTTACTTATCACCAGAAGAGGGAAACGATGGAACAACTATACGTGGTAACAACCTTTGGATTTTCTTCCTACCATCTTAATGCACTGTCACTAATTAATAATAAGAAAATATTAAAGCTAATTTATAAAGCACCGAAAAAACCAAAAGAAAACAAGAAAAACACCCTAAACCTAACCTCAACCCAATTAAAAATTAGCGGAAAATGAAAGTGGTAACATCATAAACAGTAATCCCAAAACTGGAAGGACCATACCATCACTTCCTGCATTATATATAGTCCTTGCAATTCATACCTCTGAACCAAGTGCTGGCCACACTGGTGTGCAGGGGCTGCTTTCCCAGCCTCGAAAGGCAACTTTATCAATCACAACCCACCAAAAAACAAAAAAAAGAAGATAGGAAATCTACAAATAACAATGTAAAGGCTTTATCATCTGACTTGGAGGGGGCCGTTTACAGTCAGAGATAGGTTGATTAAAGCAGAGGTGTACAGAAAAATCCTAGCTCTTTTGAAAATTAGTCTCGATGATGTCAGTTGCCAGACTAGCATTTTGACCTTGATGTTTTTTCATTGTTTGATGCCATTAAATAAGAAGACAACCAACTTTTGGAAAGGAAAGATTTCTGATAATAGATGGCTTCTGATACAGCAAAAAAAGAACAGCATCTAATTCTTTGACTAGATAAATTTTTATAAGGAAGGGCGAGAGTAATCAAAGAAAAAAGAAGAAGATGTTAATGAAGTTACGACGTTAGAAAAGCATTTCGATGTTCACACTTTCCAAAAGACTCCCATTGGGGTCTCACATTCAAACTCAGTTTTTTCTCTTATTTCAAGTTTTCAGACTTGATACCCGAATTCCAGCTCCACAACAACACAAATAAATAAAAAAATAAAGGAAACACGTAACTTTTTACTTCCTTCCCACTTTTCACTCCTCCCAACGTTTATCTGGGACAACTTTTGTCTTCGCATTTGCTCCATCATCCCACATTTAGGGGCTGCTCATGCTATAAACTATTCGCTATATCAATTTTTCCCATAACCTACATTAACCGATCAGATAAGCTTGGTAGCCGCCGGAAAAAGTTCAAACTAGCCGGTGGCATCGGGTCCCTAAACATGGGGTGTCGTAAATAATAGAATCCCAAGGCCACTGCTACCATTTTTGGTGGAACCACATAGAGTATCAGTGTTATAGCCAAACACACCCCTATGAACAACTTTGTGGCCCTCGGGTCTCTCCAACTGACCAAAGCTTGAACCCGCTCCCCTTGGGTTGCAAAATCACCCAAAACTGTTTGGACCCGGGCTGCCAGCACCCGTAACCTGTCATAACGGGCCCTAATAATTTCAGGTGGTTTCATACTGGGTATGGTATCAAATTCCTCGTCCAATTCATCCAGGTCAACCGTTTCCGCTTGGGATAAACGGATATCCATACCTGCTGGTATCTTCGGTCTGAATCTATAATACCAAACACCAATCAAAATCACATATAAAAACCCTGTTGGGACAACCAAATCCGGGTACCAAACAAGCACTAAATACAAAGCATGAACTAATACTGTTGTAACCGAGTTCCTCCATCTCCGAATATCATCCAACCATTTAGCCAACCCGACGGCCCATGCAAGAACCGCTACAATTCGAAACCAATTAGCTTTACTCTTCCTCATGCTCCATGTATGAGAATCCGCATCCAACATATACCTAACAACCTCCGGTCCCAATGGTGGCTCGGACCTTGCAAGCCACAAAGAAACCATTCTGGTAGCTGCTCCACGCAATGCCTCTTGTTGGGCTACCCCGAGTGGGCGAAGGTAGTGCATTTTAGGAAGTAATGGCTGGCCATAAGCCGCGCAAGTATCTGGCAACAAGCTTGGGCAAGCAAACCGAACCGCTAATTCAATCTCGCCCATTTTCTTCAACCCGGTTCTTAATAAAACCAACAACGGATATGAATTCGTATACACCTTGTTGCTCTCCAACGTAGATACTCGTATACGTATTTTTCCTATACGACAATCAGGTTTATCATCCGACATATCACCAAACATGTGCCAATTGTCAAACACACCAATGGTGAGAACTGTGCAAGGATCATAGACCTGCCACGTATACTGCTCGTTCCAACGTGGATCAAAGCTATCTGTGATTGTTCCTGTGCGCACCCATTTTTTGCCAAATTTAGCCACACAATAAGCATCGGTCGAACCTTTGCCTCCACCCTTGGTCTTCATGGGCAGCAACCCACGAGCTCCTAGAATCCCCAGCTCCAAAATCCCAATAGCTGGCTTCCATAGCTGCTTAGCCGTGGGTCTAAAATCACTGCACACGTGCGCCGCTTCATCCAGCACGTGATACCCTCCCTCCAAACAGAGACGTAAATGGATTCTCCCACGGTAGGACCCGCCATGAGCACCACCACCACCTCCTCCCCCAGTGTCCCCACCTCCTTCCAGTGCGAACCATTTGGATGCCACGTGGCGCTCATCAATCCGTTGCTCAATTGAGCTCACAGCAATTATGGTGTGCCCGAGTAGTAGTGCTTCCTTGTTTGTACGGTCCTCCACTAACAGAATCAACGACTCTTCGAGTGGCTCGCCGGCGACAAAAATAAGGTCCTCGATCCATTGGAACGACGTGCTATGATTGCTCATGGACCCTCGCCTCGTTTTTGCTGATTGGAATCCTAATTGTGCCTTGACTCTGACCTCCGGTGCTGTTAACGGTGGCAGATTGGATGCCATGCGGAGATCCTGAGCTTCAATAACTGTCACTCTCAAATACCACAGCTTTGGGGACTGGTAAACCTTCGAGCGCGTGTGGGCGACGTAGGGCGCGTCTGAGCTCCACGCTTCAGGAAACGCATCATCAGCTTGAGTCCCAATCCAAACAGAGAGCTGGATATCACCAGACACCCTACAGGAGTTCTGATCAGCAGCGGCGCCACTTTCCAATCGGTACCACTGAGGGGCAAGTGGACTGTCCGGCGGATCCCTCACCGGGACATCAGAGAGATCAAGACAAACTCCTCCGAGAAACTGCTCAGACTGCGAGTCCCAAACTGAAATCTCTAAAATGCCAGCATCGGAGGACTGTACGTCAGTCTTGTTATTATGGCCCAATGCAAAAACCTGGTGCCACTCAAACGAGCCTGGTGAGTCACCAGGTCGGTAACTCGCTGGTTTAGACCTCACAAAATGAGTTGAGGTCCTTAACTTGATAAAAGGACTCACGTTTTGCGATAAACCACGAGCCTTGACAATTCTGATGTACAAATACTGCATTGGTTCAACAAGATCATAAGGATGGATTCTCTCCGTCGGTTCAGATTTGAATCTGCCTGAAATTACTTTCGGAGTGAAATCTCCATTTGGCCTCCTCATTGTCTTCACTCTAATATTACCACAGGAGTCTCTCGTAGTCTGCATCATCCTCACCTCTGGATGGTAGTGAGTGTGTGTTTCCATAGAATGTAGAGGAGGAGCATTAAGGCCCGGTGGCGGCTCCTCTGGAAGCGGTCCTTGTGGTTGTTGTGGTGGTGGTTCCGGATGTACATGCACCACTGGCGGTGGAGACTCCTCGATAACCACAACTGAAGGCGAGTGAGTCCCATTCTGATGGTGTTGATGGTGGTGGTGATAATCGTGGTAATTAAACTCTGCCTGTTCAGGGACTTGGAAAACCCTGACCTCTTCAACCTTTGTGACTGCGGGAGACTTTTGCGGTTCTTGGTGTTGAGGCGGAGGTGCATCCTTCTCGAGGGGAGGTGAGGGTTGTTGCTGATTGTCTTCAAGTAACTCATCGTAATAGCAAATTCTTAGACCGATTTCACCTCTAATCCAGCTAAACACACTTTTCTTCTCTAGAGGGAAATAAACAATCCCTTCATCACCTCTTTTAGAGAACTGAGAGCCGTAGACTTTAACCCTCCCCAAGAAATGGTTTTTACGGCCACTGCCATTGCAGAATTTCTTGTCATTAAAGACCTCGATCTCCAGCTCTTCGAGCTCCATGTTGCTCGGGTCGGAAACGGTGAACTCGAAGGTCTCTTTCCATACTGGATTGAGGTCTCGGCATATTGTGTTGGTTCGTTTTCTTTGGCCGTCAAAGTCTGCAATGACATAGGCACTGGAGCTTCCCTGACCGTCTTTGGGGAGAAGATCACGTGCATCGACTACTTCTACTTGTACTTTCCGAACGGTTTTGGGTTGTTCGGTCATTTTTTTTCTTCCTTTTATTACTTCATGGGGAGTAATAAACCCAAAAAAGAGTCGTGGGGTTTTGATGGAAAAGTGAGGAAAAGAAAACGGGTTCTTCGGTTTGATCTGGATTTTGACAAGGAAAGAGAAGCAGGATGGATGACAGCAGATAGAGAGAAGAAAATGGGTGCTGCTTCTAGCAATGGATGTCTTTTTTATTCTTTCGAGGCGTTGCTTTTTGAATTTGTGTTACTTTCTCTGTTGCTTTTTTGAACTTGTGTTTCCTTTTGTTATTCTCGTTTTTTAATTTCTTGTTGCCGTATTGTCAAGTTCTACTTTGCTACAAGATCTTGAGAGGGAGACAGAGCGGGGGAGGGAGGGTAATGGGGATTTTTGGAATGAGATTCTTTATTTTACCATCTTTTGAAAGAAAGGGAATGGGATTCCATGAAGCTTTTTTCCCTAAAAAGGGAACGAAATTCTATCCTTTCTCAAGAAGAGTTTTGGGTTATTCTACGGTACAAATTTTCTGTATGCATATTGAATATTTTATATCCATCGAATATAATTATTATTATTATCATTAAATCATAAAGCCTCATGTTATTTTTTTTATTCACTATCCTGCGTTCCTTGTGATCCCCTGTTCTTTCCTCCTTCAAACCTCCCATGTCTATTCTTAGACGTTATTGATGTGTTCATTTGCAGACAGGACAAGCCAATGTTTCCAAGGTATCTCATTTTTCATTTTTTTCTCTCTTTTTTAATCTTTTGCTTTGGTATCTGATCTTGCTATTCTTATAAAGGTAGAGTTGATGGGAATCTGTCAAGTTTACATTTTCTGAAGTACCTGAATTTGATGTTTCTGTTCAAGTTTTGTGCTCATTTTGGAGGTCCCGTATCAACTGTTCCGGGACTGATTTTTACTCTTTTGAGAGTGCAAAGTGAGAGCCTTCCTCCCTTGCTCTGTGTTTTGTGCGAATGTTAATGCATTTGTAAAATGTCTGGAGTTTGTGCAGTTTAGGCCGGAGGTCCTTCAGAAAAGAAGTTGGATCTAAGAGAGTAGAGTAGCTAACCTCCCACCGTAATACAACTAGTTACCTCGGTGAAGTCATGTTGAAGTTTTTGTTAGAGATGCTTTTAGTTATGTTCGGCAACTGACTGAACCTGTGACTATTGAGATCTAATATATCCATTATATGTCTGGTCTTTTAGTGTTGTTGCTGTTACTTTTTGCAGACAACAAGTTTTAAATTGTCTCTTTCTACATTGTCCATGATCTACTTTTCTCTGTAGATGTAAAACTCTGTTCAGTTGGGAAAATTCAACAGGATCATCTTGCCAAAGCATGTAGTGAAAAACCTTGAACGTTTTGGTGATATTTTGTGCTGTGATTTTCTTCATTCGGTGTAATTGGCGAAGTGAATGAGTATATCCTGAAAACACAACGTATGTTAGCATCCATAAACATGCATAAACACAACGTATGTTAGCATCCAGATCTGCATTTACTTGGAGTGAGTGATGCAAATAATGCTAAACTATACATGTACATTAAGAAGTTATCCCTTCGGAGATTTGGGTTTGTAGAAGGTGGAATGTAACCTGGACGCTTCTTCATCTTCCTTTCCAATTTAAAAATTTTAATTATTAATAAGATTTAAAATATAATTTGTATTATTTTTTAATATAGATTTTCAAATGAAAACTTTTTAATTTTAAAATTTATATATACTCATATTATTTTTACTTGATTTTGATCATATAAATAAAAATCATGAAATTTAAACTTGTGCTATATAAAAAAATCAATTCAATCTAAAAAATTAACTTGCTAGGTTAAATTATAAAATATAATTTATATTATTTTTTAATATTTAATACTATAATAAAAAATTAAATTCAACCTAACAATTTAAATTATTAAATAAAATTTCAAGATATAATTTTATTAATTTATAATATAACCACTGAAGTGAAAAATAAAATTTAAGCTTTAAACTTCCAAATTCACACTATCCTACCTAATATTTAATTTTTATTAAATAAATAAAAAAATATGTTATTTAAACTTATAATCATTTAGTAATACTATATCGAATAATCAATCTAATCTAAAAATTTAATTATTAGATAAAATTTCAAGAAATAATTTATATTAATTTTTAATATAATCATTGAAGTAAAAAAATTTGGACTTTAAACTTACAGGTTGACGCTATCCTACATAATATTTAATTTTTATTAAATATTTAAAAAATATGATATTTAAATTTATAATCATTTAATTATAAAAATTTTAATACTATATCAAATAATTAATTTAATTTTAAATTTTAAATTATTAAATAATATCTCGATATATAATTTATATTTCTTATACTTTTGCCTTCACACCACAATCACATAATACGATAACCATAAGTTTGGAACAGATCGAGATCATTATTTAGTTGCGGATCCAATGCTATTGTTAACCGAAAATGTGATAAAAGTCTAGGAATAGAAATTCAACATCGGGATTAGAGACTAAAATCTCACAAAACTAGCAGAATGTCTCTGATTTGGATGGGTTTAACCAGACATTATTAATCCGTGGGGACTAGTTATTGTTAGCGTTAATTCCAAAATCAATCCATTCATTAAAGCTGATCGTTCGAAGTTATTTTTAAATGTTGAAGCATGTCTGATCTGACTGCCATTTAAGTCGAGCGAAGGGGCTGTGAAGAAAGAGCATTACTGAAAGATAATATCCAATACGTTGATCTCATCAGATGCAATAACCCTCTCCGAGACAAATAATTTACTGCCAATGTCTCCTCGCTGGTTTACCCTCTTTGTGAAATGCCTAATTAATTATAATCATGTCCAAACTTTGGAGGTGCGCATACGCAGCTTGCTATACAAGATGTTCATGATCAGCTACTTTCTGCAACTTGTAAATTGTTTATCAGGTATAATCTGGGTATGCAAACTCAGGGGATCATCAAAACCAGCTATAATTCTTTCTGCAGATCTATTGGCCGTCGAGTGTCTGCAGAATTCCATCCAACTTTAGGATGTGTATGCTTTGCTTTGTAGATATTTTTCTTTATCTCTTTTTTAGTCTCCAGGGCATTATCTATAAAAGGTGGTGTAGTTTTAAGGTTTCTATTCCCTGTTGACTTTGGATTTTTAATTGTAAGTACGGGATTGCTGTAATTTTATTTTTTTTATGTTTTTTAAAAGTTTTTTTATTTGAATATATATTAAAAAAAATTATTTTTAATATTAATACATAAAAATTATTTAAAAAAACTAAAAAATTTAATTTACTATTTTTTTTCAAACTAAATATATTTAAACATAGTTCAACAGTTTCAACCTTATAATAAATAGTCATTAATATTTTTTTGTTTTATAACTATGAATATCGGGTTAGCTTAACTATCTCCTGGAGTAAACCTTTAATACTGGGACTTATAACTAATCACCTCTTGTCACCCGTTATTTTACTTCGAAGAGTTTTGGAGTGGCTTTCGAGGCACTGTGGGCTAATTTACACTGACTAAGCCCATCTAATCATCGCCCATTATACTTTTCTTTTTGCACCGTGCTGGGTCCATTTTCTGTTTTTTCTTTTTCCTTTTTATCTAAGATGCTAAATGAGGCTCAGCCACCGAAATAGTTTGAGGCATTGAGCAAGGAAACTCGAGATGTAAAATGACCATCAGAACTCTGAAGCATTTGTGACCTGCTAGAAGGACAGCCGAAGACGTTTGAATTTTCCAGTTGTCCCCGCGCATTTCATTGGTCAAGCAGCGAGAATGCATTCTCTCATTAGCTTAGAGCCTTGACATGGTCTTTGACTGAACCCAGGAAATGGATTTAGTCTAAACACGTGAACATTGGCCTCAGATTTGCCCACCAAAAAATGAAGCATCCTGTTGTGCTCTGCATTTCTGTCTCCATCCCAGTTTAGTTGCTGGAGCTAACCTTGAAGCTATCGTTTTCAGTGGAATGCAATAATTTATCTGCCTTTATCTCCAATTCTCTGCATTTACTCCACTTGTATTCCTCGCTTGGCTTGTGTCTAAAGTAACCCTCAATTATTATTTCATTCAGTTCCATCAGAGATTACAGGAAGACTCGTTCCCATGCCGGTTGCCTGTTAGAGCAGTGTTAAGAAGCAACTATTTCTTTTTTCAAGGTACTTAAAGAGACATTCTCTGGATCCCACCCAAGTTTGTCTGGAGTGGCTGTCCTTACTACTACTCTGCAATTAATTAACAGCTCCAACATTCCAAAGGCATATAGGGAAATTATTTATGTTTGTTCCCGGGCACCAACTTAGACTTCCTAAAGACAAAAGGTAAAGCCAGCATTTTGCCATGGCCGGCTTTCTCAAATTTGTTCTTTTACTTTCTTAAACAATTAACTATTTGTTGTCCATTTACTTGCCGAGGGAAAAAGTATTTAGACGACTACCATGATATAAAAGAAGGATGAGGATGCCCATGGCTTCATCAATACAGAAGATCGGAAGCAAAGGATCAGACAGATTATGAGTACCAGATATCATTGTATCAGTGGTCTTCATATTTGGTTGCTTCCTGTTCTTCATTCTCTTCATCTCACAAACGTAGCAGTTTGTTTGACTGAAGAAAGTTGGAAGCAAATCTCTGAGGAGATTATGACACGAAATTGATTTGATCTTGATTAACACGTAAGTTTATACAATGATATAAAAGTACTAGCAAATATGGAACTAGCCCTCGCACGAGACCACAAGCCCTCACATAAGAACAGCGGTCGTCTAATAGAGAAATGAAAAAAATTAGCTGCTATTTTATTTTTTTTTTGTTCTTTTTTTAAGGTACTACGAGAAGCAACTATTTAGACGTTGGGCAAACCTAACAACAGTGAGATGTAACAAGTTTCGTACAGTGGATGTCCTCAGTGTCCAGTAATCAAGAGCTCCAACATTCCAAACTCCGAAGGCAACCAGGCAAGTCATCTCTGCCCCGTATTTTTATGCCCAAATGACCATACTTGGATTTTCGTAAAGACAGAGGGTAGGAACAACATTTTGTTGTTATGGCCGGCTTTCCCAACATTTTTATCCAAGTTACTTATTTTTTTAGCTCCATATACGAAGGACTGTCTTTTGTCCTTTCACATGCAGAGGGGGGGAAACGAGAAAAAACGAACTCAGAGAATAAGATGACGTCGGAAATAACAGAAGAGAAGGATGATGATTCCCCTTGCTTCCTCAATACAGAAGATAAGAAGCAGAGGATCAGACAGATTATTGAATACCAGAAATCGTTGTACTGGTCCTCATCTTCACCTTCATTGCCATCTTCAACTGCTTCCTGTTCTTCATTCTCTTCATCTCACAAAAGTAGTTGTTTGCTGGACTTGATGAAAGTCGGAAGCACATCTCTGAGGAGATTATTTGACATGGAGCACACAAGTTTGGCAACCCATTTTCAGGACTACAGTGGCTCGCCGATGATAAAGCCTATCCCTTTATGGGGCAGTGATACTGAAAATGAGGTGCATGATCCATGGGCAACCATCAGACAGATTGAGACTTTTAGTGATCCTGGGTCCGATGAACCTAGTAAGTTTGCTTCTGGTAGCTGCAGGAACGATGATTTTGTCTCCAAAGATAAAAAGGCAAAGAATCGCAAGTTAACCAGAAAAAAGTCATTTCGTACGTTGCCGGGATTTCGTGTATGGAGATTTAGGAGATTTAGTTTCAGGTTGAGATTGAAAAGGCTTAGGATTATGATTTGTGGTAAAATATTCTGAAATCAGATCAATGTAACCTTAGCTGTTATTTATTATTATCCTAGTTAGCGAGTAGTTTCCTAGTCAGATTAGTATTAGGTAAAAATTACATGTTAGATTGTAATTTCCTAGTCAGATTAGTATTAGGTAAAAATTACATGTTAGATTGTAATTTCATCGCTGGAGGGTATTTAAGAGAGGAACAGAACAAAAGATATGCAGTTTTTGTATTCTTGGCAATTGCTTTTCTTTAAACATAAATTGGAGTGATTCTTCTAAGGAGGGATTCTGTGTTAATCGCTTATTGTTCTTATTAGGGTCAACGAGAGGTTGCACCCGAGGGCATTTACATTAATTTGATATTAGAGCTTTTCATGACTCTAACCCAGAGTAGTAACTCGTATATTATGTCAACCCTCATGTTCCCAACAATTCCCCATGCCAACATACCAAATTCTAAAAGCAAATCGTCCATATTTCCACTAAGTTGGAACAGCTTTCTAACCGAATAGATGCTGTCGATGAACATCGAGCTCGAGAGGGGGTAAGATCTCCTAATATAATGTGTGTGTGTGTGGTGTGGGTGGGGGGTACTAACTTCGTGAGAGTCACTGGAGGGAAATCTCAAAATTGGTGGGGAAAACTTGGAAACTGAATTCGGCAGAGATATTGAGGCCCATCACCACCGAGTTCAGCATCACAAAGATGACTTTCCACGAAACCATGACAGGCGAAGGCTGGAGAATCAACCCATCGACGAACTAACTAAGAGAATGAAGGTGGAGTTGCCTGATTTCTATGGCAAAATTGGAACCACATGCTTTTGAAGATTGGTTAACAGTCATAATATAAATTGAAGTGATTCCTCTATAAAGAGATTCCGTGTTAATTGCTTGTTGTTCTTATTAGGGTCAACGAGAGGTTGCCCTTGAGGGCATTTACATTACTTGTATTCAAATGTTGGATGACATGCAAATGAAACAATTAGTAGCCTATAATTCAGAAAAAAAAATTACATCTTTGTTGCGAGAGATTTGCTTTTATGTCCTCGTTGTGATATTTACGTTAAATGGAAGAAATATGGGACTTTCAAACAACGAGTGGACTCATCTATAAACAATGGGAGGATTTTTGTTGATTCTGTATCTGATGACTCTGTACGGGTGCAGCTTCCTGATTGAAGAATCTCTATTCATAAATCTTCTTCAAGTGCTTTATTTTGTATTCCCAAATGACACAATTATCCGAGATCAATCTACCCATGATACTTCCCTCTTCAATGCTGGATCTACTGCTCTGCCTGTTCCACACATGTATCCGATAAGTCTCCCCACTTATAAGCTGAAGTAGCTTGGCATTTACCCATCTTGATTCCGCATTGCTTTCTGATTTCTTGAAAAAACTACCTATCCTATTCCAACCAACTGGATAGAATGCCATAGGAGGCAAGATTGTAAAGTTATATCCAGGTCTCTCGGCCACTTTCTGCACAACTCTGAAGACCAAATAGGGTCCATTATGCCCCCATTTATTTCCATCGAAGGTCGAAGCGAATTCTTCTATGAACTTGAAAAGTAGTGGATGACTCATATCGAGGACTGGAACTGCATTGTTCAGTCTTGTCCAATTCTTGGACACACCAATACTTTGTGCTCCAATTGCGTTCCTCAAGCCTGCAGAACTTTTTAGGACAATGAAATCTGTATCCAGGTAAATCCCTCCATACTTGTTTAAAACTGCAAGTATAATGAGGTTTGATATATTCTGAGACAATGGAATTTCGCCTGGGTCTTTGTTCCACTCTTCATCTCCTCAAACCAAGTTTCTGCTGGAGTTTTCTTGAACATAAAGGACAAGTCAGGTAATTGCAGCAACTCTGTACTTTATGGTCAAGTAGTGGTTTCAGAATCCTGCAACCATGTATGGAATCCATATCTCTTGATAGAATCAATAAGCAGCCATGAGAGTGGACTTTGAACACACTTTCCAGGGCCAAGACCTCTTTTCTTTCATAGGATGCTACCGGCGAAATCCATGTCATGGATATTTGAACGGAACATTCATCGCTGAAAAATTCAAGAAATCGACCATGAAATTCCTTGGTCAAGTTGTTTGACTTCAAAATCTCAAACCCCGGTGCCTTTTTTCCGAAACTACGCAATTCTTTCTTCTTCTGTGAGATTGAAGGACGGAATTACAGAACTCTAATGTTCACTATGATCAACTTCCTTAAATCACTTTTTGCATAGAACGCAGTGGTTGCTTAATGATAGCTGTCAACGTGATTTGTCTTTCAGTTGTATGACCATGTATTTCCCCAGAAAATTGTTTGGTGTCAACAAAAAATTATTGTAAAGAAACAGTAGAAATTATACTGTTTGCGTAGACAAAAATGATTACAGCAGTGGGTGCTGTAGCAAAGAGGATAGGAGTTCTTCCACGACAGAGTTGCTGGTAATCTAACATCTTGTAAGAAACTTTTCTCATCATGGTTGTTGTTGAATGAATGACTTTGACAAAAACAATAATATGGATATTAGTTCCTTTTCAAGAAATCTCAGAAGAGAAAGATCTTCCGCGACGGTCAGAATTATGTGAATTACATGAAGACACAAGATTCAAGGAGGCTGCCACATTTGTGGATGTTCTAAAGGTTTGTGCTGTGTTCCGACTCTAAAACATCCCTCTAACCCAGGTTTACAAGACAAAAAACCTGTGATAATATATGTATATATAATGGGATGGAAAGGATTCCTTACCTATTTGTTTTTATTTTCTTTACGGAATCAGTTTTATTATCCATGAACTTGTATAAAATGGAAAATTCTTGCCTTGTTAAACCCTTAAACTTTTTAATGCCCATAGGCAATAATAAATTATTTTGATTGGTAATTATAATAAATAATGTAATTACAATTGAATTATGATAATATATATACACACACACATGATCATTTTCCTTTTGAATTGAAATAAATATCCTCTCATAGTTTTTTTTTAATTAAGTCAAATAGCTTAAGTATATGTGGTAAATGAATTCTATAAAGAGTAAAAGAGGTATATAGGATATGAATATTCATATAATTAAAACATCTAATCAAGAATGGAAATAGATTTATAGTTACTTATTACTCTAATTAATAATTGGATGATATTAAATATTTAATTTATAGCAAAAAAAAGCAAAAAACAAAAAGGAAAGAAAAAGATACAGTTGAATTCCTTAAATTGAAAAGAAGCCCCCAGTACCATGGGCTCAAGGACTTTTATTTTACCCCAGCTAGTAATTAATGTCCGGCACTGCTTCTATTTGCAGGTACATTTTTAAAATAGTTTTGATTTAAAAAAATATTTTATTAATATATTTTTAATGTTGTTATTAAAAATAATATATATATATAATTATTTTAATACATTTTTAAATAAAATATTATTTTAAAAGTACCATGCACCACAATTTTATAAACATTAAAACATGGTGATTGAGGCAATGTTTGTTTCTCGGAAAGTAGTTTTCGGGAAATAATTTTCCAAACTTCCTCGTATTTATTTACTATTAGAAAAGTTGGTTAACAGAAAACATTTTGTGGTCAATGAAAAATAATTTCGGGTCAACAAAAAATAATTTTCAATCAAAGAAAAATTTGATTTGATTTTTAGAAAAGCGTTTTTCTTTTTTACTATGTTTGTTTTCCAGAAAGTGGTTTCCGAAAAAACACTTTCAAAACTTTTTTGTATTTATTTGATGTTAAGAAAGCTGGTCAATGAAAAACACTTTCCAGTAAAGAAAAATTTGGCTTGGTTATCAGGAAAGTGTTTTCTTTAAAAATTTGAACGGAAAATACTTTTCGGAAGTTATGAAAAATTTAGAAATATTATTATTTACTAATTATATCAAATTTGATTCTCAAACTTTTGATTGCTATATATATATATTGTTTTAAATATTTATTTTTTAATTTTATTTCTTAAAATTTAATTTTTATATTAATTTTGATTCTTATTTTTATAATTGTTATTTGCTTTTCTCCTATTATTTTTTTATTGAAATTTTTTATTTATCAAATTTGGTTCTCATTCTTTTTATTGTTACTTATTTTATCTAAAATACTTTATGAAATGTTAATTATTATTATTTTAATTTCTTCATCTTTTTTTTTAGATTTGATCTTTATTATTTTGATTATTATTTATTTTATTTGAGATAATTTATAAAATTATATTTTTTCTCAATTTCATTCTTATTTAACTTTTTAATTTGTAAGATTTGTTTCTCATTATTTTAATAAACTTGAAAAAAATAAAATATTAATAAATTATTTTCCAATTTATTTTTCATAGCATAACCAAACACTAAAAAGTGTTTCAGTTTATTTTCCATAACACTACCAAACATAAAAAATAATTCACTTTTCAAGAATTTACTTTTCTCAAAATTCACTTTTCAAAAAGAAACAACTTTACTGCAAACAAATAGAGCCTAAAATATGTTGTCTTTAATTTACAATATTCTTGTATTCTCGGGCAAAATACTATATGTTATGTATATCAATTACAATATAATGTTCTAAAGTGTACAGATAACTAGTTATTATTATTATTATTATTATTACTACTATTACTACTAGCATCACCAATACCACAAATATTATCATTGTAACTGCTAGTATTATCATTGCTATACTTATCATAAATATTATAAATGTACATATCATATCATTATTAATAAATAATAACATCAACCAATACTCTTTTTTTATCAATTACATATTAATTTAATTTCTCTAAATTTTCAACAAAATCTATAATTGACTAAATGTAATTAAATCCTAACTAATTATCCATTATTATTTTTTCAATTGAAATAACTTATTCAATCTAAATTAATAATTTTTAATTATTATTAATTTCACGCACAATCAATTTCCCTCAAGTTTCCAACTTAATCATAAAATTGATAAAAAAAATTAATAATTAGTATTCATTAAACCACCCATCATTTCTTTGAATCTAACATACTTAAATTACAAAATCATACTCAATTTTATCAAGTGATAAATTAAATTTATTTCCCACATATCTCAAACAAACCCTAAAATACACATTATATATTAATATAACAAAATTATATTATAAAACAAGTATAACATTTCATTATACATGCAAATCATAAATTCTACAATAAATTTTCAATAAATTAACTTTAAACATAAATAATGTTATAAAAAAAATAGATAAGTTTTTTTAATTGATGGAGTGAAGCTTGAGAATAAATAAAACCATGAAAAAGAGAATGCAATGGCACTAGGATGGGTGGCTGAATTTTATAGAGCGGTTGTTGGAAACTAGAAGAAGAAATTAGGGGGTGGTGAAAGAAATAGAATTGTTGGATTTTAATTTTGTTTCGATGAAGATTTTCACTAGTAATTTAATAAGTCAAAAAGGCTAATGAAATGACCAACATAATTATTTTATATTTTATTAGAAATTATGGATAAAAATTTTCAATCATAATTTTGATTGGTGAACAATGATAAAATATTTAAAGTTAGGGTTTGAATTGAAAAAGAAGAAGAAACTAGAAGGAAGAGATGATTTGTTGGATTTTAATTTATTTTAAAATTATTGATGAGAATTTTCATGGCAATTCGATAAATAAAAAAGGCTAATAAAATTGTTGATAATTTATTATTGTTGTTGTTGTTTTTATTATTATTTTGTTGCAATATTCATATGCAAACAATAATGAAATATTGTCCCTGGGAGATTTAATTCATCGCTTTTTTCTTTTTTTTTAGGAGTAATTCATGCAGAGTGCCCTCATGTTTTTGTTTTCGCATGTAGGAAATAGTTATGCTGGCATGTATGGGGCTGTAATAGGAAATTTATTGAGGCATGAATACTTTCATGGTTTATATTTATTTCCGTGGAAACAATGAAATGAAGGTAAATTATTGGATCGAAAGAATAAATGCGACAAATTAATTGACATGCAAAACAAGTTGAAGAATTATCTTAACTAGTGTCATATTGGCATAGATCCCCTACACACTCCAGTAGGTTTAGGGTAGGATTACAGCTACCCTTAGGAATAGGCATCATGAAAAGAGGTCACGGAAACTCTTGGGGACAGCAAGATCTTTGTTTCTTTGATAGACAATCTCCGCCTAGCTATGATATGGTGAAGGTTTCTTGATCTGTTGTGAGCACGTAGGGGACCAAACGATCGAAGACATGATAGGACTGAGCCTGGTCAGAATCTGGACCGTATGAATGCTGTTTATGCTGCGGGTGAGTGGCCATAAATTTCTTGCACGCTCGTTGACGTACTCCGGTATTATCTTTTCAGCTTTAATTGTTATTGGGAAATTCTGCTGAAAATGAAACTAAAGGTTGGATTATGGATAGGGACCAAAATGAAGATGAAATTATTCTCTACCTTCTCTGTTGCCCACAGTTCTGTCTAGATTCATGCTAGCTATACGTATTGCTTGGGGTATTGGATCAACGCAGAAACAACATCGTGCATGTTATCCTTGTTCGAGGCTTCATTTTCATACAGAGTGTAGTGTTGCAGTGATTGTCACTATTTATTGTGTAATTAAATTATATAAATATAAAAAATATAAAAAAATTATTTTTTATTAATTAAAAATTTAATAGAAATCATCACCTAATATTATAATAATTAAAAACTTTAACTAGTTTTAAAAATAATATATAGAGACTTGTTGTATAAAAAAAAATATTAACATTTTAAATACGTCCTATCTAAAATAAATTATATTATTTTATTATATGATAAAATCCAATGATTTGTTGTGGTTTCTAATTATTAATCATATCTATTTAAAATTTTTAAAAAAAATCCTCCTCTATAAAAAGGTTTTTATCTTAATGAGATAAATCCTAGTTGTTTTAGCATCTTAAAAATATATATATAATATCTGGAATATGTATTACATGTAATGTCGTACCCTGGACACTAAAAGACAAACAAAATAAAATTTTTGTTGTTTTTAAAATTTTGATCAATGTTCTCTCAACTTTAATAAATTAGTTATTAAAGTTAAAATATATGCTAAAACATTAATTTTTTTTTTATAAAAACACAATATGATTTTTTTAGCTTTGAGACACTTAGCCGTATGCATAAAAATATTTTTTTATACTTTCTATTTTTTGTATTTTTAAAAGTTTTGGTGAAAATTAGGTATTTTAATATTGCACTTGTATTTTTACGATGTAAAATACAAACCAATATTAAATAAAAAGAAAGCATAAATCAAAATGTGGAGAAATTAATCACAAATATTAAAAAATTAAAAGAGACCAAACTTGACCTAAAAGCATAGGCTAGGCCTAACCTAACCCAGTTACATGGGTTAGGCTGAGCCCAGCCCATGTGAACAATGCTCTCTACTGTTCACATGCTACGTAAACAGTGAAGGCATAACAGGGATAACAATGGTGGCAAAGAAGACTGACATGTGGTGGCGTTGAGGTGGTGCTACTAGTGATGGTAGTTGCAACAACTCTGCTAATAGTGACTTGGTACACGGTGACGTGTGGTGCTTCTCCTTCTTCTTCCTCTCCCTTTTCTGTTTTTTTTCCTTCTTTTTTCTCTCTTTGTTTTCTCTTTTCTTTTTTTCTTTGGTCTTTCCTCTCTTTTCTTCCCTCTCTTTTTACTCTCTCTTCCCCTATTTTTATAGGCAAACAACAGGGGAGAGAGAGGTCGGGTAGCCCAAATTGACTTCAAAAATTAATTTTTCTTACAATTAAACTTTTTATAAACTCAATTAAACTTTCAATAAAATTTAATTGAGTTAATAAATATTTGATTTGAACTTTTCTTTTTTAAATTAAATTTTCTTTATCAATAGAGCTCTCATTAGTCAACATAATATTATCAAATTTTATTTTTTTAATTTTTAAATCTTTTTAACTAATTTTAACTATTTTTAGGCGCTCTAACATTTTCTTTTCAATGTTGTTATTTTTTTGTGATGTTTTTTTTATTTTTTTATATAATTTTAAAGAGAAAAAATTTTGGATAATGAATAACCTAAAAATAAGTTATGACAGCAAAATCTGCTAATTAACGTAGAATACAGGGAGTTTCTACATTCTTTCTTAACTACATAAACATGACTGCAGTTAAACGTATAAATGCTGTTAACTGCATGCTAATTTTTATTTGCTTCATTTAGGTTCCATTATATTGTTATGCATTTAAGCAATGACAAATCTTTCCTTCAAATTCTTTTGCCTGTTTATTTCTTAGATATGGTTACGAAGTTTGAGTTAGTATATAAAGATTTGGTTTGAGCCATCAACAAATAGACAAATGCTAGTTTAGATGCTCGCGTTGGGCTACATCCTAAATTAAAACTTGATTCAATCGTAAAAGAAAGTGTGGGCGACATGAAATTCTTTGTTGACGATGAAAAATCTGGAACTCGCATCATAAGCTTGGTCGGCATGTTAGTAAAATTAATCAATCACCATATATGTTAATAAATGTTAAAAATAGACACTAATGATAAACAAAGACTGAACTGAAATTATAAGCAATGAATATAGACCAAGAAACATGATGTAGCCGTCAACGACCTGTGAGAGAGGCATAGTGAATTCACCATAGAGTTAGTTTTTTCTACAATATAATGTCTTTGATTTTTAGTTCCTCAAATAAAATAAAATAAAAAAGCATTTACATAGTCTTCATTTCCTTAATAACAAGAAGAAGAAGAAGAAGAAGAAGAAGCCAATTGAGCTCAAATTGCACTTTCAAGAGAAACATAAGATTTCTAGATTTTAAAGCTGGTCACAAGCTGTTCTTCTTCTCTCTTTTTCGTACCCAATAGTATATCTCTTGTTTTCTTTTTGAAATATAAGAGTTTCAACAATTAGAAATACGTGAAAGGGATGCTTATCAAATTGGTGCCAGAAGGATAGGGACCTTTGTTGTGATCAAATTTTAGTGTAATGTATGAATGTATATTCTCCTAGAATCTTAATAAGATCTACCTCGAAGATCTGAAAAGGAAAGGCTGGATGTCTATCATCATAGAATACGGAAGAGTTGAGTTATTCTCTTTATCACAAACTCTCCCATTCACTTAGCCTCTTGTTTCGTCTAGATTCACTATGTACTACGAGCTGCTGTACAGAAACAGTTCCTATATAAGTTGGTGACCATCAGTGATAATATGAACAACAAGAGGATTAGTAATTTGGTAGAGGTGCAATGGTGCATAGATCAAGTGTCCCCTAGAGTTCCCTTGAGCACTTCACTGGGACCCTTCAGACCGAAAGAATATTATCTTTCCCACTGAAGTGTTTGGGGGAACTCCTGGTGTCATTTGATGTTAATAATTAGTTAGTTGCAAGCTCAGAAAACAAGAAATCAGTCTTGTGTTACTCCCTGGTCCTCAGATATAATGGTATAAGCGATTTTTTCATTAGGACATCATGGTGAATTCTCTTCTTCCTGTTTTCCTTTCATAGTTTTCTAGCATGTAAATATCACTACAACATGACCTCTTGGTTTAAAGATACTGATAAGCTGGTCCTTAATCGTCCATAAGATTAGAACCTGCTTTTTCAATTCATTTCCACCATTTAAGGAAGATTCCTAGTACAGAATTTTGATAAGTTTTACCATGCAACATATGCATTGAGCAGCATCCATTACCTTAGGAAGAACCCACAAAGAAAACTTAAGCAAGCCGAATTTCTACGCTGAAACCTCATGAAATGGTGAACAGGTCAGAGTTACTGATTATTTGAAATGTTTAGCGTGGTTCACTGTGAATTATGAATTCTTTCTTTATCAGTACTGTTATGCTATTAAGTATTTATGGTATTCAGTGCTGTTCTTTATTTTGCCCTAAATCATATTCATGTCTGCCTAGAAATTGAATTGTATATCCTAATGATTAATGTATAAACTGCAGGAAAAAGGGTTGTTGCACCATTTTAAGGGATTGCTTTATAAGACTGGAGAAAAGAGGACTAATTCTTCATACAGCAAAAGCAGATCAAACGAATTCTTTCTTCTGTTATTTGCCCGTGCTTTTAAACTAAGTTGACCCGTTGCATATTTTTAACCTGTGTTTTCTTCAAACACAAGCATGTGTTGGCCATGTGTGCGCTTGCCTTCAGTTTTAGAGCATAATCAAGTAGATTAAGTATATATCCTCCAGTTTCATTTTAACAAAATATCTGGAGCTTGCTTTTAAAACCAGGGTCATTATGTTTGCTAGTGTCATGTCTTTTTGTTGAAGAATAAAAGTAATAGGAGTACGAATATCTCAAATAATTGCATCTGGAACTGGAGGACAATCTTAAAATTAAGAAGCAATGCAAGAGATCATCTGGTGCATAGTACTGGGAATGGACGGAATTCTTTTCCTTGGTGGGATCATTGGCATGCTGTAGGTCGTTTGATTGAGATTGTTGGAATGAGACTTCTTTATGAATCAGGCTTTCCTTCTAATGCTAAATTTTGTGATTTCATCTGAAATGGAGAATGATATTGACGATGTTTCTGCTAATGGGGTCACAATCCGAGTTCGCCTCATGCAAAACTAATTCAAGATCCACACAAAATCATGAGTTCATGGAATGATTCAATTAATTTCTGTAATTGGGTTGGTGTTTCGTGCTGTCCATCTAATGGAAGTGTGGTAAGTTCGAACCTGGAGTCTTAAAGTTTAGTAGACTCTAAACCGCCTTCTATATGAAATCTTGCATATCTTACAGGAAATAACCGGTAAAACAACAGCCTTGGTGGGTGAACTACCTGAAGAACGTTAACGGGGTGGTCGTCTCTTTCCATTCCAGCATATCATCTTCACCCTCAATTACTTGGAGGAAAAATTCCAACTAATCTCACTTATTGTACAGAAGTTAGAGTGCTCGGTCTTGCTGTCAACAAGATTATTAGCTCACTGACAACGTTCGTTATCCTAGGTTTTGGAGGTAATAGCTTTACAGGAAGCCTTCCACTTAGCGTTAGTTGGCAAAATAAAGTGTGGTAATTGTAGAGATTTATTTTGCTGTGTTTGTAAACTTCACAATTTACGGTCCGACGTAAATTAGAGCAATCAACTAATTGATGGTTAAGGATAACTTTCTAAATTAGCTTTCCGTACAAACTATATATGTTGATACCTTGTAAACTATAAATGGTGGAAAGCCAAATCAATCTTTAAAGTCAAAGTTACAAACAGGAGGAGGACGCTGGCCATACTGCGGTAATTTAAAACATGCCCATGAGACTTGTTTTAAATTACATGGGTATCTAAGATGGTGGGACGAACTCAAGGCTCGAAAATAGCATGAGACAGGTTTCAATGATGGTTCAAGGAATGTTGCTTTGGTAAATGCCGAACCTTAGTTATCTCTTATCTCACAGATTTCATTACTTGAAATCTGCTCCTAGAAAAGTGCTTGTGTTCTCAAAGAATGATCATCTGGACATTAGTGGCTATACAAATACAGATTTGAGTACGAAGTGTTACTGACAAGTATCCATGTTTGATTATTTTACCTTTGTGGGAGGTAATTCAGTTACTTTGAAGGAGCTAGAAACAAAATGCTGTGGCACTGTCCAGTACATATTAACAAATAGGCTAGAACCTATTTGTTGAGTCTAATGACTGGTTGGCAGACATATTAACAAAGATTGTTTCCAGTTAAGTATTTCACAACTCACTCGACAAAGCTGGGTATCAAAGATATCTATGCACTAATTTGAGGGAGAATGTTGACGAGAATTAACAAGATAAAGTGGAGTAATTGTAGAGATTTATCTTTCTATGTACAAACTAGTTATGTAGATGCTCAGTAAACCAAGACAAATAGAATAGGAAGTTAATATTTGACCTACTATTAACACCACCTTGGATAGGGAATTTTTCTTCTATGTTTGCTTTGTCACTTCCCCTGAATAATTCACGAGGAAGCATGCCTAATATAAGAGGATTGGGTTATTTTCAGATTTATGAAAATTATTTGTCTGGTATGATTCCATCTTCAATTTATAATATTTCTTCAATATACTAGTTCTCTGTTACTCAAACCAGCTACATGGGCAGTTACCACCAGATGTAGGTTTGACTTCGTGGCGTGAAAATATTTGCTGGTGGTGTTAAAAGTTTTACAGGACTCATACCTGTATCAATGTCTAATGCTTCTGGACCTCAGGTTCTCGATTTTGCTCAAAATGGTCTCACTGTAACTATTCCAAGGAATCTAGGATGGTTAAACAGTTTAGTTAGACTCAATTTAATTTGATCAAAACAAAAGCTGGGAAATGGGGATGTTGATAACTTGAGTTTTCCTAGTTCTTCGGCTAACTAAACTGTTTAATACGATAGGATGATTTGTAAAAGGATGTTAGAGCTAGCGTGGCTTAACAAAATTATTAGAGATTCATGATAAAATAACTCATATATAAAATAATGTTTCGTGATGGAGAAGTGTTTGTGACTAAGTTTTAAATTCAATGACTAGTTCCTTCCAATTTAGGAAGACTACTGCAAGATTTTTTCAGAATATTTTATTTTTTTAGTTTAGGAATTTTAGTTTTTTTTCCCATTTTATTTTTCTATTTAATACTATTAAGATTTTCTAGTTTTTTTATTTGAAAGTAATAATTTTTCTATTTTTTTATTTAGTATTAATGTAGTTTTCTAAAAAACTATCTATATAAAGGATTGTAATAAATATTTAATTAGCTAGTAAAATTAAGATAAATAAAAAATAAATATTTTAAATATTTCCTCATAGTTATGTAATTATGTTTTTTTTTTCAAGAGTTTTGAGTTATAAAAATGCTATTGTTTACTTGAGCTACGTCACATCCTTGGTCTTTCATCTGTCTGAATTCTTTGATAGTGTCTAATTATTCCTTAACTTGTCCCCTGCCATTACAAGTAATAGCATACAAAATCATGTGGAGTTGGATGTACGAGGGAACAAAATGCCAGGTGAAATTCCAAGTACCTTGGCACCTGTTTCAGTTTAGAACGCCTGCATTTAGAGGGAAATAAATTTGAAGCACTAATTCCTGGATCTCTGAAAACTTCGAGAGGTTTAGAGGAACTGGATCTGTCAAAAAATAATTTAACTGGGAGGATCCCCGAGTTTCTCGGCAGGTTATTAGCTCTCAAGCATCTCAATCTTTCTTGTAATGATTTAGAGACAGAAGTGTCAAGAGGAAGTACATTTGCAAATGCAAGTGCCATCCCAGTATTTGGAAATGATAAGCTATACAGAATTACATTTACCTAAATGCTCCAGGAAAAAACCCAGAGAACCTCTTTCCTTCAAGGTAGTAATCCCAGCAATAATAGCGGCAACATTCATTACTGTTGTATTGTGCTTTCGTTCTAATTTTTGTATGGTAAGAAAGTTAACAAGGCATTTCAATGCACCTGTCTCTGAGGAATAGAAAGCAGGTATGTCAGTCTCGAACTCGTAAAATCAACCGATGGATTGGCTGCTGAGAATTTGAATGGTTCTGGCTGCTTTGGTTCTGTGTACGCAGCAATTCTTTCTGGTGAAAGAAGAAATGTTGCGATCAAGATTCTGAACCTTCATCAGCAAGGTGCTTCAAAATGTTTCACTCGTGAATGTAATGCTTTAAGAAGACTAAGGCATCGTAACCTCCTGAGGATCATAACAGCTTGCTCAACTGTTGGTCATCAAGGTAATGATTTCTTGCTCAAATGTTGATCATCAAGGTAATGATTTCAAAGTTCTTGTTTTTGAGTTCAAGTCTGATGGCAATCTATACCAACAACTCGAACTAACAAATTGAGCTTTAGTCAGACTGAAAATAGTCATTGATGTTCCTTCTGCATTGGATTATCTCCTCCACCATTGTGAAACTCCGATCTTTCACTGTGATTTTTAAAGCCAAGCAGCGTTGGTGACTTTGGATTAGCTAAATTCCTCCTTGAAGTATCGAGGAACTACTCCAAAAATCAAGCAATTTCTGCAGGTTTAAAGGGCTCCATTGGCTACATCATTCAAGGTATGGGTCTTAACCTGACGAATCATCTCGATTTTATGGTTGCTAATTTTTAAGAAGCTATAGCAAATGGAGGCTCATCGGAGCCAAGCCCCTGTTATGGTGGACAAAACGTGTCGTTTTAGGCCTTTCGACTTGAAACGGTGTCTTTTTGTCTGCTATAGCAGGACCTTTTCGGCATAACATTCTTACTCAACGGCAAGTGGTTGCTGAAAATCGCAGACAGCAGCACCAGAGTTGCAACGTTGCGTTGACCGTAGCCATCCGCCACGTTTTTAAAAATAATTTTTGGAGTCCTAGCCGGATGCGTACACCCTAGTCGCTTAGGCACCATGCCCATGCCCGTAGGCTTGACAATAGCCCGACCCAACTTTTTTATTTTATTTTAATTTTTGTAGTTTTTTTTTCATTATCTAATATTTTATCATTTGCTCAATATCAATTTTCTCCAAATAATTAATATTTTTTATTTTTCTTACAACCTGGCAAAAATAATTATTATTTTTTTTATTCTTGACTTTTTTAATATTTTTTTCAAAACTAGTATACAAAATAATCCTTATTGTAAAAAAATAACAATTTATGCAGACTTGTTAAAATTTAATGATTAATTGCCATTTTTTTAACAATAATAAAATTTTGATATAAAAATATTATCTTAATACAAAATATTAGCATTGATTGTACATTTATGATCAAAAGAAGAAAGGGTCGTCAAAATGACAAGGAATTTATAGTTTTTCTTTAATTTCTATCATAATTTTCAACAAATTATTCATATTATTTTTATATTTTTCATACAACCTCGTAAAAATGATTATTTTTTTCCATTTTTTGACTTTTTTGTTTGTTATTTCAAAATTAGTATAAAAAAATCATTTAATCTTGGAAAGTAATAATGATGATTGTAAGCAGAGTTTTAAAACCCGGACCAGCCAGGCGTGTTGACCCGAGACCCAGCCAACGCGGGCCTGGGACCGGTCTGGGTGAAGGTAAAAACCCGCTTGGAAATTGACCCAGCGAAACCCGATCGACCCAGTAGGTTGAACCGGAAACCAGATGATCAGCGTAAACCCAGCTAAAACCCAGCTTTTACACACACGTAAAACAATGTTATTTTTGCCTTATTCATTAATTCCCAAGAAATTTATAAAATCTATCAATTTTCTCAATAATTGCATCTTGGACAATTTCTCCAGAATTGTTGTTACTTTGTTACTTTGTTTCAATGATTATCAAAGTTGGAATATGGATCACAATGAACAAAATGTCCAAACCAACATTCATAGTCTTCTAGTGGATGAGATGTTTGCGGTTTGACAATAAAAGAACATAAATGAAAAAACTTAAATTACCTAATCTCATAAATCTTCAAAACCATTTCAGTTACGATTCACGAAGAAGAACAGAGGAGCAGAAGACATCAAGGCAAGCCACACCGATTCAAGTTTGCGAATAAGGTTAGATAAAATTGATGTTGCTTGTTTCTCTTCACGACTCTCCTTCTTTCACTCTCTCTCTTCTTTATTCTCTAGCTCTTTTTTGAACTTGCAATTCTTAATTAATTGATCTAGCATTGATTTTTTCTTAAACCCAGATGATGATTTGGATAAAATGGTTGGGTTGCTCGATGAGCTGGTTGGATTGTTTACTGGTGTTGAAGGATCTGGGAATGTTGCCATTGGTGTTAGAAATGTTTTGGTCCAGTGATGCCATAATGGACAGAAGATGGTGGTTGGCATTTTAAAGGATGGAAGTGAAAATTTAAAAGTATTGAATATTAGATTTGTTGTTGCAGCAACAGCAACTTGCATTAGATTTTTTGGGTTGACCTGAATTTACCCGGGTCAACCCTTCTGACCCGTTACCTGATCATTATATTGAGTCGACCACCAAGTCAGGTTTAAAAACTATGATTGTAAGTAATAATGACTAGCTCTGCAAACTCATAAAAGATAATGATTAATTGCAAAAAAAGAATTGAAAATAATTAAGTTTTAATAAGTGATCAATCTAATTAAGATGTATATTTAAAAAAAATAATGACAATAACAACACTAAAAAACAATTTAAGAAAAAAATTAGCATTATATATATATGAGAAGAAAGGGTTCAGATAACAAGGATTTGGTAGTTAATAATTTATTATATTTTAGTTTATATTAGTCTTTTGCGGATTATATGTCTCAGTTCAAAATTGATTATGATTCTGACATGTGTTAAAAAAAAATTGAATTACATTGATCCGAAATAATAATAACAAAAATTAAGATTCAAGTTGAGTTTTAATCAATAGTTAAGGACTTAATGATTAAAATTAAACATCCTTCCAACATAGATTGTTCAATCACTTTTCATGTTCATTTGTTGTTTTATTCTATTTTAATCAGATTCTTAGATAATATAGTTAATTGGTTGCATGTTTGTTTTTTTTTAATTTATCAAAATCAAACATATTCATGATATATATTTAAACTAAAAAATAAAAACATATATGATATTAAATACTACAGTAGACATATAGGGTTAAAAGATTCCACAAGTAATGTTGATTTATTAAATAAAAACATATATGATATTAAACACTACAGTAGACATGTAGTTGTACAAATCCAAGGTTCCTTAAATGCCCAGTTTAGTTTTCTTGAGTCTGGTAACAATGATCCATGTATTTATTTATTCTGTCCAAACTCCAAAGTATGTTTGCAGTTGATGCCTAGAAACAGTAGGCAGCAACATCTCTTCTCCATTGATGTGACCGTACCAGAGAATTTCATATGTGCATGTACTTCAGAGAAAGCTATTTCGACAAGATAACATTAATGGATGGAGCAGCACAGACGAGAGCCACATTCCAAACCAGTAAATAAAGAGAAAAGGAGAAATCATACTGTTTCAAAATCTAACTATAAGTTATTAATCTGTGTCACCTACTCTTGAAGCTCTAGTTCCTCCCGGATCCAAGAAAAATTCTTCTGACATTCTGCAATTCTGTGAGAACATCTTTAACGTTCTTTCTTTCATTGTCTGATTCCACTGAACAAGCAATTCCAATTCTTAGGATTGCTATCAAACTCTCTTGCATTTGGTCCTTTTTTATTTGTCCCCGGGCTCTGTTCTCCAAGTGGCCGGTCTCCTCTTCATCTCCTTCACCTCCAGTAACAAACAATGGGTCTACAACTTCTGAAATTTGATCAGGCAATGCTGTCTTAACAAAATTGTGGAGATCCAGTCCATCATTGAACATGTCATCAGTAGGCCTCTTTCCTGTAAACATCTCCAACAATAGGATTCCGTAGCTGTATACATCACCTTTCATCGAAGGCTTACTTCCCATACCATACTATGCAATAATAAAATTTTGAACTGATTGTTAGATCAAAGAAAAGAACTTTTGAATGCAATAATTTCGTTCATGTACTTGGTTTAGATTAATCTTCATAAAACCATTGTAAGCTTTGTTGGTTAAAACAAAGTTACCATACCTGGTGCAGCATATCCCACAGTTCCCTTCAGTCCAACTGAGCTGCTTTCATTCCGATGAGACGGATTAATGGCTTCTTCAACAAACCTTGCTAACCCAAAGTCACCCACGTGAGCTGTCATATCATTGTCAAGGAGAACATTGCTTGGCTTTAAATCGCAATGAACAATTGGCTTATGGCACTGGTAATGAAGATAATTGAGAGCAGCAGCCACATCAATAGCAATGTTTAACCTTTGATGAAAGTTTAACATTTTCAGGTCCTCATCGATGCCATTTGTCCTTGGAAAGGGATGCAGCCAACTTTCCAAAGTCCCATTGGGCATAAACTCATAGACTAGAGCTTTGAAGTCATTTCCTTGGAAATCTACGCTCGAGCAAGCCGTCAGGATCTTGACCAAATTACGATGCCGAATGTTCTTAAGTATTTCACATTCAGCCATGAAGCTCTTCAAAGTTTTTCGTTCACGCATGAACAGCACCTTCACTGCCACAACTGTTTCATTTGGATCCAGAATGCCTCTGTATACGGAGCCAAAGCTACCAGCACCAATCAAATTGGCAGAGGAAAAGCCTCCAGTAGCTTTATGGAGATTTCTATAGGAAACTATCAATAACAGTTCTTGTTTTGATGACATTGAAGATGCTAGAGAGGACTGCCTATTCGTCTTTCTAAGTCGATTGATGACAAGAATAGACATGACGAAAACTAATACCAGAAGTGGGGTAAGTAATGCAATCATTAACTTGACCCCAAAAGACGTCTTTCCGTTCTTTGATCTGTTAGCAACACATCGCGGCAATTTTAATTGTGGTATGCCACCACAAAGCCTTTCGTTTCCAGATAACGAGATTGCTGATGCGTTCAGGAAAGCCCCTTCCCTTGGTACCTCACCCTCGAAATGATTGAATGAAAGATTCAAGCTAATGAATGCAAGGCGCTTTAAAAACTGTGGAATTTGGCCAGACAAATTGTTGCGGGAAAGATCCATGTCACGAAGTCCTCTCAAGGAGCTGAATGATGGAGGAATAGCTCCTTCAAAGATACCCTGCATGTGAAGTTTCTCCAGGGTTACACAACTGCCTAGACTACTGGGAATTTGACCGTATAACTTGTTCTGGGAAACATCCAAGTAACCAAGATTCATCAAGTTTTGTGGTTCTGGAGGCAAGGGACCTGTCAGTTGATTTTGAGCCAGGTTCAAAGAGATTGTTAGGGAAGAAAGACCCATAACCTCTTTGGGTATCGTACCACTGAGAAGGTTTTGAGAAAGGTCAAGGTTTTGCAAGTATTTCAGGTTTCCAAAACTGGAAGGAATGCTCCCCATTATCTGATTCTTTTGGAGATGAAACTCAAACAATTGAGTGATGTTTCCTAGAGATGATGGAATCAGCCCCGAAAGCTTATTTTCTGACAGGTCCAATCTTTGTAGCATCTTAAGGTTACCTAGTACAGAAGGTATACTCCCACTCAAGTAGTTTTTCTCCATTGTCAACTCCGCCAAGTTAAAGAGGTTCTCAATTACAGTAGGGATGCTACCAGATAGTTGATTTCCTCCCAACTTCAACAGAAAAAGTTGGGTTGAGAGGTTACCTATAGAATCAGGAATCACCCCTCCAAAGTGGCTATTACTTGAGTCTAATAACCGCAAATTCCTACATTTAGTTAAGGAATCAATGAAACTCAGGTCATCAGCTTCTCCTTTCCCTAGGGGATTGGAGGAAAGAGCTAGTGACCAGAGATTAGGTAAGCCTCCAAAATCTATCGTGACTTTAGTGAAATTACTGGTATCAATATCCAATTCTAGAAGATTTGAAGCATTGGATATCGACACAGGAAGAGGTCCAGAAAAAAAATTATGACCAATATTCAAGACTCGCAAATTAGGAAGTGTAAGTCCCAAGTCTGATGGCAAGGTGCCATGTAGTTGATTATAAGGCAAAGTAAAGACTATAAGAGATGAGAGATTGAAAATTGAGGGAGGAATCATTCCAGACAACTTATTCAAGCCTAGGCCAAGAAAATTCAAGGTCTTTAAACGGCCTAATGCATCTGGTATGCTCCCCTCAAAATTGTTAACTGACAAGGACAGAGACCTAACAGATGAGATGTTTCCTAAAGAATCCGGGACTGACCCGTTGAGATTGTTGTAATGAAGCTGAATTCTCTCGAGCTTCTGCAATGATCCTAACTGGTATGGGATTCGGCCTGTCAATTTATTGAACCCCAAACGAAGCATTAAAAGGCTAGAACAACCAGAAAGATTGGCTGGGATCTCTCCAGAGAAAGAGTTGTTGGAGAAATTAATGTACTTTAGCCTGTCTAGACGGCCTATTTCTTGTGGGATTTCACCATAAAAGTAGTTTTGCTCTAAGCTAATACCTCCAAGGAAGGACATGTTTCCAATTTGTGGTGAGAGTGAACCTACCAAACCATAATGACTAAGGTTCAAGTTAATGACTCGTTGTTGAAGGTTACCACAAATGATGCCCCGCCAGTTACAGAAATGGAGAGAATCATTCCATGAGCTCATCAGACCAAGAGGGTCAAGTGTTATCTGAGCCTTGATGGCAAGCAAAGCAAGATGATCAGTCTCATTTCCACTCAAAGTGGTAGCTGCTTGAGTGAAGGATGGCGCATGCAAAAAAATTACAACGAAACAGGATTGCAAGATTACCTTCAAGAACAATGAACAAGACATTATTGAGATCATACAAGGAAGAAAATGATTTATGGAGAACAGACTGCTCGAAGTGTGGCTGCTGCTTGAGAGGAGGGAAGGATTATATAAGGAAATTTTTGTAATGGGATGGAAGTAGATTGGAGGACTCTGCTCATGGTTTTTCCCATCGTCATGAAAATGTTGCTTTATTATTTTTATTATTATTTATTCCTTGAAAAGATGGGTTTTGCTGTTCAATTTATAAGCTGGTTTCCCATATGTAATTAGATGGTAATTTGATTTGATTCTCTTTAACGAATCTGATAAAAAAAAAAAGTATCACATTAAATTAAACGTTTTGATAAAATATTATTTTAAGAAAATTAGTGAAATAATATAATTTTAAATTATCACGCTTACAAAACACTATATTCAGTAAATATTACTATTTTTAAGCACAATAATTATTTTGTAATATTTTCCAATCATGATATTTAATTAAATATTACGATCTATAACAATGACTTTCAACAGCGTTCGATTAGAGTGGATACCAGTTAATAATTAAGTTCTAGTCTGGACAAGGGAGTATGTTTCTTCATCTTTTCTTATAATTAAAATCTAGAAGAAAAAAAAAGGTAAAAAATTCATTAAAAAATAATAAAAATCAAGTTTGACTTCCAAGTCAACAAATAATAAGTAGTTTATTGTTAATAGAAGTTTCCTCTCCAATCCTAAATGATTTAATATAATACCCCCAATTACGCCCACCGAATCAGGTCTTAGCAGCCAAAGCTCGTGACCATCCAGTCAAAACCATCACCTCCTATCTTAGAAAGTCATAAAGTCAACGAAAATTTATTTTTATTTTCCTAAAAGCTGAAGCCAATAACAATATCAGAAAGCGAAACTTTAGATGTGAGCGCCTGTGAGATTAGTAGTGCCGCCAATACTACAGTGTAATAAGTTCATTGAGAATGTTTATGCGCATGCATGTCTTTGAAATTGCGGTGCGGTGCGATAACTCTTTTTTACTATAAAAATAAGAAAAAAATATATGAAACTTGTTTTTAATTTTAATGAGTTATACATTACGAAAGAGTTATTGCACCCAATCTTACTACGAAAATTATACAGTCTTGTTTATTTTTATATTTCAAAAATATTTTTAAAAAATTTAAGATTTTTTATTTTTTATTTCAAATTAATTTTTTTATATTTTGAGATTATTTTGATGTGTAAATATTAAAAATAATTTTTAATAAATAAAAAAATATTATTTTAATACATTTTTAAATAAAAATTATTTTAAAAAACAACTAATATTATATTTTCAAACACCTTCTTATTATCTTAAGAGTGCATCATACTAGCTTTCAAGTCAACACAACTTCACAGTTGATAGCTTTGTTTATTGGTAATGAAATTTTATATGCTAATCCTTAATTAATTATTTCATTGAATATGTGAGATTATTCAATTTTGTTTTATTATTATTAATTTTTTTAATTTTATATGCTAATAGTCCAATTTATCGCTAATTTGTCATTGAGATATGATTCCATGCTAGGTTTTTTAACCTAGTTGTTACGATTAGATTAGGTACAGCCAAGCATGATTGTTTGGGGAGTTGCATGCAAGCCATTACTCCCCAAACAATGCTTCCTCCGCTCGAGAACTTCCTTCCCATTTGAAAACTTATAATAAGGTGTTGGAACTTGCGAGTCTCAGGCTTAGCCCCCCAGCTAGCCAACATCAAGTTGGAAAAGGTACACAATGTCTTTATTTAAAACAAAATTTAAAATAATAATAATAATTAAAGTTGACTTAGTTGCATCTCCTCAAGACTTGATCAAGTCAATTACATTACAGACATACATATAAAGTCACAGATTTAACTAAACTAACATCTATCCTTATTATAAAAAGATTCACTCGGATTAGACTCCAAATCAACTTCGCATATAATGTCAAGTTTAATAACTGTTCTTCCGAATGCTCCAGCACTCTAAAATATTAATATTATTTAAACTCGAGATTTTTTAATATATATATTAATATTAATTAGTTGGACTATAACCCCTTCATAAATTGGTTTTTTTCTTTTCTTTTGACATGTTACTCAATCATATTTAACGAGTATTATTCAAATTGTGTATATTTAATTATTAAACAAATCATATTTAACTCCTTCATAAATTGGACAACTTTGTGTATATTTAATTGTTAAACAAATCCCTCATGTATTATTCAGGAGATACCAAGAATTTGTCTCCAATGATAATTAAATCTTCCTACATGAAGCAGTAAGGGTGAGAAATTGTGCGGATCAAATCCACAAACACGTAACACTGCAAGAGTTTTGAATTATATATATTTGAATTATGGTTTCATTTAAAAGATTTAAGTTATTTAACGAGTGACCTGTTATCAACATTTTGTATTATTTTTGTATTTATCCAGGTAGAATTTTTAATAAAACTGTAAAATAAATAAATAAATGTATGTGTGTGTATGGGGTTGGGAAATGTATTTGACGTGAAGTTGGATTGCACAGTACAAGAAATTAAGTTAATATTTCTTTTTTATATAAATAAATAAATACTTGTATTTAATCCACTTCTACATCAAATTAAATCTTTAGACAACAGCATGTATACAAAAACTGGGTTTTTTTTACCCGTGGCAGGCAAACTTAAGGTCAAATCATTTTATTTTTTTTCAATCTTAAAATAATATAATGACATTATCAAGATAAAATTTTGGTATGTACCTAGTAAAACACTTTTAAAATATTTAAATAGTAATATATTTGATGATATATTTTTTAAATAAAATATAATATATTAAATCAATTTAAATTAATTAAAATTAAAATAAATCTACAATTTAAGGTACAAGATCATCATTAAACCTAGGATCCCATATTGAAACAAGGAAGTTTTATTAGAATGAACCACGTATTGAAAACTTAAAGAAAAAAAACTTTTAATTTAGAAACAGGATAAAAAAAATGAGTAGAATAAACTTGCATAGGTGGTTGGTGCAACACCATGGATTGAGCCAAATATTTTTAAGCATAAAAAATAATTTAGATGACACTAGAATTTTTAAAAAGGTAAAAAGAATTTTGGACTCTTGTAATTAAGTTGACTAGCTTTAATAAATTTAGTTAACTGAATAATATAAAAAAGACAATTTTAATTTTATAATATAAAAAATCAAATAAACCTTAGCGAATTTCCTAAATTTAAATTAACCTTCTAATTTTATAACTCATGAAATCATAGATATATATATTTAATTAAAAAACTTAATTCTTAACTAATTTAACATTAAAGGGTAAAATAAAAAAAAATTAATTTAAAAAATTTATCAAAAAAAAAATAACATTAAAAGAATAAGCATCAAAATAAAACAAAAAAAATAAAGAGTAAAATTAAAAAACAAAATCAAATTAAAAAATCATCTGAAATAAATAAAAAATAACAATCAAACTAATGAAGGTCAACTTTAATAGACTAAAAAAAAAATTAAAAAATGATAAAGTTGAAAAAAAAAGATCAATTTTAGAAATCAATTAGAATAAAATAAAAGAAAGTGGGAACCAAATCCAAATAAAAAAAAATTAAAGGGTTATTCTATACATTTGAAGGTCATTCATGAATTTCTAAAACGAAAGAGGTGGGGGGGGGGGGGGGGGGNGGGGGGGGGGGGAAGTTTCTTGGCATCCAACCGAATATCTATTAACAATATATTCTAAGATGAATTGGCACAATTAACATCAGTTACATACGCTACCTAAAAGTAGCAAAGTGATTGATAGGTGAGCATCAATAATTTTTTAATTAAAATACCACATTATCCCTATACAAAATAAGTATAAGAAAACAACCATTATGAAATTATTAATTGGCCCTGAAATCAAGCCATGAGAACTTTTATTCAAAGGACAACAGAGTTAATATAACGTGTTTGAAAAGGTGAAATAAATAAATAAACCTCCTAGGTCATAGTTAAGTTTTTCTTCTTCTTTTAAGGAAAATCAAGTGATTTAACTTTTAAAAAATTATGAAAAGATCAAGATATCTCTAAGAAATTAAAAAATAACTAATGAACCTATGAAAAGATATATTTACCTCCAAGACCATTTTTTTAGTTTGTTTTAAATAAAAATATAATTTTACTGTTTGAATTCACTGTAAGAATTAATTAGGTTCTTTTAAGCGCCATTGCATGATTGATTTGTGATATATTATTGATTGATTTTTTAAAAATATGTTTTTCCTTTATTAATATAAATATGCGAACGGGCTTTTGAAGGGAAGGACTGAGTATTTGAAGGGAAGGACCCTCGGGGCCATAAACCTGCGTTGTCTAAACCTTGGCTGGAAAGGATGGCATGGCACTTGCCCTATGCCTGCCTTTAAGCATAACTGTGCTGGGCGCTTTAAAATCTTGATGTTTCGTTGGCAATGGATTTTTTTTATTTACGTAGAGGGTTTGGGTTAGCTTTCACGCATCACGATTAATTTTTATAGTCTATTAAATATTCTGTAAATCCAGTAGATAAATAAGATACCACAAAGATAACAAGCATGTATGCTACAATTCGAACCTAAATAGAGTGAAAAGAGAGGAACCATTTTATTTGCAGCGGATTTTCATCGTTTTGAAGATTGCACCGTTCATTAATGGGCAAGGCAATCAGGCAAAAGCACATAGAGAAGTCCAAAAGTTGCTTATTAGTAATCACCGAGTTCATAAATTATTTCAGAATAAACTGTATTTTATTTTTGCTGCTACTGCAGACTCACTCATGACTGTATTATGGATGACTACATGCATTCAATGATGAAAAGATGAAGTCATTATAGTTTTAAGAATTTACATTTTAATTTTAAATTTTATTTTTATTATATTTTGATCTTTAATTGTTGAGAAAAGAAAGAAAAAGTTTTTTATTATCCATATTTTATCTACAGAAATGTTAATCTTAGTATTGATTGATCCATCATGAAAAGGAGCAATCAATGAATGATGTTTGGGTCTATGAAGAAAAGATTTTAAAATTTTATTATTATTCTATTCGCTTTTTGGTTTTTATATTGATCATAAAATATTTTAAATTATAAATAAAGTTATTAGAATTTTAATAATATTTTTAAATGAAAACAAATTAAAAATACGAGGGTTATCAAAATACCCTAAAAATCAATATATTGATTTGTTTATTATTATTTTTTTAAATAAAACTAGGCATGCTTGGGGTTTTTATAGGTAAAGTTCGGGGGCCTATAGGTTGCCCTAAACTATGAGCCCACTATTGAGTATCCATGCGCCAGCGTGTCATGTCAGTATTAAGAAAAAATTTCTCCAAATTGCTATTGCCAAACCTCCATGCTAGAATAGAAAGAACTTGCCAAATAGAATCCTTCTTGTTCAATGCTATTAAAAATAAATTATTATCCGAAATTGATGGTGGGGGTTGAAAGGGAGCTGAGCACCGACGGTGACCTTAAAAACCTCCTATGGTACTGTACCGATAATTTATTAACGAGGGCTCCTCCAGGTGCCTAGTCTCTCACACGTGTCAGGCCTCCACATTCATTTTATCAACTCTCAGGACACAATGAATCGACGGACAAAACAAAACAAAACAAATCAATCATCAGTTCTCTGCTCTCCACCGCTTAGCAACTGAACTACTGCTGTTTTCAAGTGATGGAAACCCTAGCCAGTTCTTTTTCGAAGATCATCCTTCACAAAAATGGAGACAGGCCCCTTTTCTCATCCAGAGAATTGAGACATGAAACTAGTATTTTTCCATCAAAGAAGCTTGTTCATAATGTTGGCTTCTTGCATTTCCTATGTGTGAAACACAAGCCTATCCGTACAATTCGTGTTTCTTCTTCCCCGTCACCTGAGTACCAGGCATGCGCTCCTTTCTTTTCCTTCTCTCTTGCTCTATGCATGTCATAGCTTTCAAGTTTCAGCTTTGCTTTTTAGGTCTCCAAAACTTTCTGGAGTGGTTCCTTTTCTTGTCCCTTATTAATTTTATTTATTCTCACTTGTTGGAGATGTATTCAAAATACCCATGAAGGCAGACTCAAAATGTTTTCTTGACAAGTTTCAAAAGAGAAAACAGAGCCCTTGGAAGAATTATATCTAAGACAGAGAAATTATGCTTAAAATACTCATCTTTAACCTCTACTTGTGTTTATTTCTCTAAAGCAGTTAATTGTAGTTGATGATGTTATAAGGTGCTTATGGGGTTAGGGCTTATTGTGTATGTACTTAAAATTCAGTATAAAATCTAAACTGGTTTCAATTTCTTCTCTTAGGTAGACTTGGAAACCGGAGACGGTCAAAACCAAGAAACAAGTAAGTATTCTTTTTCTTGTTAGGCCCTTGAGATCTTTTGGTCAATCCTTAGTCTCAGCTTGGCATGCTTATCTATGAGTGCAGATGAATCAAAGACAGTTCGTGTCAAATTCCAGCTACAGAAAGCGTGTTCCTTTGGTGAGCAATTTACCATAGTGGGGGATGATCCTCTGTTGGGATTATGGGATCCTGGAAGTGTAATACCATTGAACTGGTCAGATGAGCATCTTTGGACTGTTGAACTGGTAAGCAGAAACTACTAGACGATGTATAAAATGTTGTTACTTTTAGAAAGATTTGATGAGGTGCTGATGTGTTTTGATGTTTTATGTAGGATTTGCCGGCTGGAAAATCCTTCCAGTTCAAGTTCATACTGAAAGGCATTGGTGGGGGAATTTGGTGGCAACCGGGTCCTGATCGAGTTCTCCAAACTCGGGAAACTGATAATACGATCGTAGTTTGGGAAGATTGGGAAGATGCTGCATTGCAGAAGGTAACAGAGGAAGAACCATCTGCTAATGGGACTGAGGAACCTTCTGTCAGCCCAGAAATGCTGATTGTTACTGAGAACTTGACTCATCAAAAGGGAGAATTTGTTTCTGATGCAAGTAATGGAGGAGTTACTATGAATGTGAGTTCTAACCCGGAAAGGAAGCCAACTCCAGTGACTTATGAGAAACGAATTGTTGCTGATAACATTTCTTCTATGCAAGAGAAGCCTTTAGCGGATAACATACGTTACTCAGAGGGGGTTTCTGCTGTGAATGAAGTGTTAGTTGAAAACAGAACTAAGTCAAACAAAAGTACCGTGATCAGAGAGGATGTTGTCAGAGATGATGGTGCTCCAACAGCCATAAATTCATCAAAGGACGTCGGAGGAAGTGTGGTTACTCATGAAGGAGATCCTGTTCTGGTACCTGACTTGTCTGCAGTATCAGTTCAACCAAATGAAGCAGCTACTGACAATGAAGGTGAGAGAAGTAGGGCCTTTCATGCCTCTGTTGGAGTTAATGAAGTTGAAAATCACAATTTCCTACAGGTAACTGCCTGGTTTATCGTACTCCATTGTCTTTTTCTTCGTTTCTGCTACCAATTTCGCTTTGAATGAAATAAAGTTATTGGACATTTCCTTCGGCCGATTTCTCTAGTGCTAGGGGATTCACTCCAAAGAAATAATCTGGCATTGGTTTGTATCTTCTTGAAAAGACAAAACTATCCAGAACCAAATAACTCTGCCAAAAGGAATGGAACAAGAAAGATCCTCTCTTCCTTCTCACTTTGTCAAGTGTATACTTGTATTCTGGACAAGTTAAAAAAAAAATACGGAGCTTCATGTTCCCATGTTCTTTAGAACCAGGATCCACAGATGCTGTGTCCCTGGCACTTTAGACCGGTACATTTTTGTTGTAAACATCATACGCGAGAAAACAGCAGAACTCTTTGTTAACAAATGAAATATGTTACCGAGAGCTATTGCTTCGAAATGTGCAAGAAGTTCTAATAGTAACTTGATAGCCACCACCATTTCCATAAAATGAGAAATGCTCGAGGAAAGAAAAAAACATCAGCCTCCTCCAATCACAAATCTCCTCGGATGGTTGCTTCTTTACAACCACTCGGGCACTCATACCAGCACGTTAAGCTATTGCAAAGTGCATATTACTGGTTTGATAGATCTTGTAATACATTTTATGGCATTTCTGTCCATTATGCCCTTCTTGTCAATTAACTGAGTTTTAATAATATTCATTTGGATGAGAAGCGTGAATTCGGTGACAAACCACTTCGAGAAGAAACAGTTAATGGTTTCATTGACGGGGAGCAGCACGGTAACGAAGTCAAACATAACCCACAGGCGGAAGAAGAAAAGCGTGATGCTGATTATGACAATCCACATCGAGAAGAAGAAGTCAATGGGTTCAATGGTGAGGAGCAGCATGGCTATGAACGCGTATACAAGCCACTGGCCCAAGAAGAAAAGAAGCAAGAGCTCGTTAGAAATAGTATTGTTCAAAATGACCTGCACTGGATACAGAAGCTGCTAACCAATTTAGGATTTCTTTAGCTTCTAGAAAACTTATTCTGTGCCTGATCCCGTGCTACTACTTGGTTGTCTACAATTTTGAAGTGGCCTGGCAAATAGGAGGCAGCGAGACAATTGCAGGTGTTAGTGTAGACATTTGTGACTAAGCCATGATGTCGTTGTAAATTTTTCTACTAGCTTGCATGAAAGATGCTGTTATTGTCACCTGGATATTGAAACTTGTATTTATATGTCGAATGTTTAATGATTTTAACTTCCCAAAGTTGTTTCATAAAATGAAATAATAGTAATAACCAGTTGCTTGTACCATGTCTCTCTCTCTCTCTCTCTCTTCTTCGGCTCTCCGTGAAAGAAAAAACCCTGGCAGCCGTGGGTGAAAGAATCATGGGCGGCAACCTTTTCACTTCTCCTCCACGAATCTTGATCTAAGTTTCCAATTTTCCATATGAAGTGAAACCCATAATTTCACCTATTCACTTCCTCACTTAGTCTCAAAACTTCCACCCGCAAAAATAATTAAAACCCATAATTTGTAACAGAAGCAATAGGAGTCATAACGTGAGCTGGAAGTAAAGAAGTGAAATGACAAGGGAAAGAAGTATGGCGGGAAAAGATGTAATAGATGACTGTTATAGAAGAAGAATGGGAATTAAAGTAGTTAAAGATTGTAACGGATTCAGTTAGTTAGTTGGAGTAGAGGTATAAATAAGACAATGATGTAAAGAAGAGTTTAGTTTTTGAATGATTTCCTAGTCAGCATGTTGCTCGTGATTTCGTCAACAAAAATACAAGAAGCTGAATCCACTTTGTGGTGAGAAAACAGAGAGGAGAAAGGTAGAAACTCTAGTTTTGAAACAGTGGATCCTACTTTGTACATGAATTGTATTTTGTGGGGTGGATTCCTGTTGTAGAACAAGTTGAACATGTTTGTTTTTTAAATGTCGGAAAGCCTCGAAATAATATCGCTCGTTTCCGGGGGGTGTATCTGACAACTAGGAACATGTGCCTTGGTGTATGTGAAATTCTCAGGGGGGTGTTCCTGCTTTATTTGTAATCCTCACACAAATTCCAGGAAGGTTATACAAGGTTGCTGACAAAAATGGGGGAAATTTAGTTATAGTGGTGTTCATTCAAGGATCCAAGTTGCATGAATTCGCAGTTTGGTTGATTTTGTATTGCAAATGAAGTGTTTGATGAAATATCGCTATGAAATTTTAACTCTTCTCTAATTTTTGGCAAAGCTGTAAGATTGATTTAGAAACAAAGTAGTAACTATATGTTTAATGGAAAAGTTGTATTATTAATATTACAATAATTCTTTGATCATCGAATAGAATATGATGACAATATTATAAATAATTCTATGTTTTTTATTGAATTTTTTTAGCATGTCAGTATTGGGATATAAAATATTATGAAATGTATGTGTATGTGTCTATATATATATATATATATATATATATATATATAAGAACAAACTATATTATAATTAAAACCTTTTATCATTATTGTTGGTTGTTTTATTTAAGTTTTTATTCCATGAATAAGTTGTAATTTCCATAATAATCCGATTTCGAAAATAATGATGTATTTTTTTATTGAAAGAAATGATAGTATAAACTATAAAATTGATGTGTTAGCAGAAGGGCCTATTTTAACTGTAAAGCTTCATTTTCTGTCCAGTCATGGAAATGCTACTGTCACGTAATTATAGTTCCAGGAGGCAAGGATCCTGCACCAACACATGATCGATGGTAGATTCTTCTGTAATGATAGATGGCGCATGTTTCTGATGTCATAGCAATTGACCGACACTTCCCTCCTCCATACAAAGATGAAAGCAGCAGGTAACCTCGAGAGTGACAAGTCACCGGAGATTCTGGAACTTGTCCCTCGCTCCGGTTGGCAATAATTACCTTTACTAATTCTGTCTCGTTCAAGGGGCAGAGAAGCATAATCATAGTCAAATGATACCACAATGCACTTGAAACAATGTTGCTCTGTTACCAAAGACGCATCCTCTGTGGTCTGCATTGAAAATCTTAAAATCGAAACCAATAAAAAAAAAATCTTGCAAACATTAATGGTAACTTGAAATTTTTTAATGAGATCGAGGTATGCCCTCGGGTAAATCCCAGGCTGAATAGCTCCATATGTAGCAACATTTGTGTTAAACCACCGTTGCTTTCTTAAGGTGCTCCGCTGAAAGCTCTCTGCCCCAAATCATTTTTCATCACCTGACAGCGAAATAATGACGCGTAGAAACTTTTTTTCATTTTATCACTGGAATAAATTAGTTTCTAACAGAGCTGGAGTTACTGATTCTCCCAGCAAGGACCATCTGATCGGTTGATCCTGACACCAAGTCCTCGAGTCAATACCGAGTTTTCTCGATATTAACGACCTGAAACATGATTCCCGTTATTGGGTTTCTGAACCCAATTCGTGAACCACGCAGTTCGTCCTTTGACCGTTTACTTGGTAAAGGTTGAGGCAATCTGGGAAGATTAAGCAACCATATCAGGAAGGCATGCACAATAATTGGATTTCTACAACTGGCAACTCAAGTAGGAAGCAACCAAGCTTCCAAAAAATCACCAACGCACCATCATGTATCTCCAAACTAGACATGCAATAATTCTCCATGACAAGAATGCAAATGCCGAGACCAGATTTCGTATACACATCAGGAAAAAAAAGTACCCAACAATACAAATTGCCAGGAATAATTCATGTTCTACAAAGATGAGCAATGAAGGAATCACAAAGGTACAAAAATGCCATTACAATGCATCAAATCAATCAGAAAAGAAACACCTCACCCTACAATTTCCTTCCAACTTGCACCCCAGAGAGTAGCATAGATTCATAATTCCGAATGAATCTAATTTCCATGGGGGATGACATTCAAAAAGCACATGCCATACACGAATGGTACAAGACAGCATGCTGAAGTTCCACAATAAGGAATAGAAAAATGAAAGACAGGGCAAAAAGGTTCAGCAAGGAGTATATATGAATGTACAAGTGTGAAAATTTCCAGGACAGGACCCGAAAAAAAATCCTTCAGACACGACGTTCAGAAAGGCAAGAACAATCCATCTGTGAGACGCTCAACACAAGCTTCGCAACTCCCAAACCACCTCAATAAGCCAACCCTAGGACTGAATTCGCCACTATAGAGCCCATGAATTCCACGTGTTCAAATAAATCCACTTCATGACTCAAAAAAGAAATGAAATCCAATCTACTGAAAACACAGTCAGACTATTGGTTAGAACACAATCACTAGCCACACCAATCCCACTCCTCAAAAACTCGTTGGAAAAAAGTTTCTGCCCCTCTCCCTCTATGTCATTATGAGATCAAATTTACAATCGATTCATTATAAAAGGAAGAATTTTTTTTACATTACCTAGGGGAGTTGGCACGCTTCTGCTGTTGATTATTTACCATATTGGATGTCCTCCCAAGTTCAGCATCAGCAACCTGCAAATCATTTGTCAAGAATATAACAGCTGCATATTAGGCATACAGACAATGTAAAGTAATAGAAAGTGATTGCTTATAGCATTCTATCAATCTAAAAAGTGAAAAGGCATTTAACAAACTTAAAATAGTAATTACACGTTTAAAAATATTTAGTCCTTCAAGTTCACCGTCAGTCAAGTGCCAAATCACCCAGAACAAAAACAAAAATATTTTCCAACACATAACAAGACAGAGAGAGGCTTTTGAAACCAACAAAGACTTGTGATACAATGGGCCACATGAGAAGTCAGAAAAAAACTAAAATAAATAATTGCTCGCTTCAAAATTATGGAAGATAAAGAAGTAAACAGAGACTCCCAATGAACATGACAATAAAATGGTAAATCAACTCTAAAGGGATAGCTGATTCAACTACATGGGAGTACTTGGATAATGGGCCTGACCACCAAGTCTTACCTCTTAACAGGAATAAGTGGAGCTCGGCTAAAGCCACAGTAGCAGTTCAGATAATCACTTGCCCATCTGGAAATTTCTTGCCAGCATACCCTTTATCCAAGCATCTCCTATGTTTTTAAACAAATGAATCAAACCAACTACTGAAAACATCATAAAAAAATCCTCACCTTGGGAAGACATTCTCTAGCTAACCCGTCTTCTTGTATCACATCACTTGATCCAGGATTTGTAGTGTCCCATACAAATCCATTCTCTTATCCAATAGAAAGCTTATCAAAATCCGATCAAATGGCAAATGAGATTCTAGCTCAGTGGTGTGGAAAGGGCTTGTCCCTTTCCTCTGCTTCAGGGGTTCGAACCTCACCATGCACGCCTGTCACCCCTGCGGTGCCTTACCTGTTCACTGGGTTTGTAGGATGTTCAGTGAGCCGTGTGGATTAGTCGTTGTGCGCGTAAGCTGACCCGGACATCACACGTAAATCAAAAAAAAAAATCCGATCAAATGCACCAGGATGTGGGTCAGTATTCAAGGCCACAATCAACTAGGGAATATATGCTGATATAAGAATCGTAAGTCTTGCATCTATCTAATTTATGTTCAGCCTGGCTAAAATGTCCCTTAGCGACCAATATGCATATGCATAGCTATCGCATAACATGAACCCTATGACTATCCATTAGCCCGGCTAACATCAACCCTATGACAATATCAAGAACTTTCTTATTTCATCCTAGATACGCCAAATTAAACAAGGAGACACTCCCTAGAGAACCAAGACATGGACAGCAACAAAGAGAAAAATCAATGAACAATTCACACTTGACTAACCTAGATCATGCAAATATTTAACTCCATGTTCATTGAGAGAAGAAACAATAGAAAAAGGGTATCACAGTTACAAAAAATAAGAAGTTTCAAGCAAGGAGAATTATGATAGAAAAATGAGCTGGAGAATAGATTTACCTGCCAAGCTGCGAAGGGGATTCTCAGCTGCTTGCTGCTGTGCATCTTCCTTGTTGTGCCCATTCCAACACCTATCCTTTCACCAGTGAACAAAACCTAAATCATTTAAGTCAGCAAAATGAGTTTGTTGGTGTCAAAAAGCAGCATGATAATCGCTTAGTCTTTTTACAAATGATCAGACAAAAATATAACAAAAAGGAGATTATTTCATAGCATTGCTCATTCCAAGTTCCAGTATAATTGAACCTTTTTCCACTGATCTGCCAAAATCCACCCAATTTCCATGAAGGTTTTATGCAAGTTTTCTTCCTCATCTATTTTCTATTCAAAGGGGCATTTAAAAAAGAATGGCCATTCAGCAGCTCATGTCAGTCTCAATGGTAGGAAGCTGTTATTGGCTTCAAGAGTAGATAAGGAGTTATCAAAGAGAACAAAAAATTTGCAAATTTGTGTTGGCTCTACATATCCATTCAAAAAATAAACATGCGATAATAGAATGCAGACAGACAAACACCATATCTTCATGTATTTTAGTTTATAATTTTCAAATGGTAGCAAATAACTAATAAAAATATATATATATATATTATTTTAATAGTAAACAAGCTCTGAGCCAAACATGGAGGATGAGGTGCAATTCCCCGTTGTATATGCAAGGATTTTAACTTTTACAGCCAGAAAGTCTACAAACAGAAATAGAAAATATTTTTATCGATAAATTTGTAAAAGATTTTACTGTTAGAAATATTTCTTGCTATAAATTAAAGAAATTAGAGTGAAAAAAATTAAAACAAAATAAAAAATAATAATTTATCAGTATAATTACTGATAAAAATTATTTCATTGATAAAATCCAATGATAAATTTATCGGTAAACTGTTAACAATATTCATCATGTCAATTACAAAGAAAATTATCAAAGAAAACCTCCATCAGTATTTTTAAAAGAATTCTAGAATTATTTACTTTTTAATTATATTGTTAATTATTGTTTTTTATGGACAATTGGTTATTTTAAAAAAAAACAATTAATTCAAAATTTTTATTTTAATATTACATACAGAATCATTGACGGATTAAAAAATCATAAGTAATTATTGGTAGTTTTCGAGAAATTTTTTACGAAATTAAAAATTTTAATTAAATATTATAAAAAAATAATTAAAAAATATTAATATTTAATTATTCATTGATAAAACAATCACTAATATGTCTTGTTAAAAAACCTGAATCCTCTTGTTTTATAAAAAATAAATTTATTTTTTATTTTTTTTATTATATGTAAAAAACATCTACTTATTTTTTTCTCTTCTCTCCTCGTTTTTTACTTCCTGCTTGAGTATATCTTCTTCTTCTTTCTTCTATTATAGTCTTAGTTTTTTTAATTAATATGCTTTATTAACGATATTAAGGATCACATGTCTTAAGAGGACATTCCCAGGGAAAATAAGTTCATATTAAAGCTTTCAAATAAGTTTATATGTAAAAAAAATTAAAACTCCATAGTGAAACACTACGTACTGTACTAATAAAACCGAGTGAAACATTCCCATGGAAAATTAAGGATCACATTTCTTAAGAGGACAAGTTGTCAATAATGGTTGTGTGGAGAGGATCGCTCAGGTGAGTAGCCCAGTTGTTGAGGGGACCTTTTCCAGTAACCCAAGCTTGAACTGCGAAGCCTAGGAAGGCTACCATGGCAAGGCGAGCGTGCTTGATCTCTGCCAATTGAAGGGTAGCCTTCTTTTCTGGGTCGGAAGCTAGGCCTAGAGGATCAAAGAACTGGCCTCCTGGGTAGAGCCTTTTCTCTGGGTCAAGCTCTGCGTTCCTTTGGAATTCAATGTATCCAATAACGACAGCCTCAATCCAGATCAATGCGGTAATGGAGAATGGTAGTGGCTGACCAAGGTATGATGAGCCTTCAACTAACTCCACCTGAAACAAACACAAAAGTCATATATAAGACAACTTTTCATCATCGAATTCCTTAAAAAACATCAAGAAAAATTCCTGACGTATATATATACCTTTCCAGCATCTTGCCAGGTAACTCCAGTGAGCCACTCAACAGAGAGTGCACCTAGAGTAGCCAACATAGCCCACCTTCCATGAATGAGCTCACACTCCCTGAACCTTTGCAACCCAAAAACCTCACTGTAAGGCTGAAATGGAGTTGACTTCACATCAGCAAACTCAGTACGTGTCCCAATAATATCTCCAGCCAGATTCTTAGCCAAGTTTTGGTCCAAAGAGTCAAGCTCAAACTGCAAGTACTCAGCTGGTTTGCCCAACCCAAATGGGTCAAATCCGTAATCACCAACCAAGCTGCCATCTAGGTACTCAGGTGCCTTGGCTCCTGGATACCAAAGGGGGCGGTCTGGAGTGGGCTTGATAGACTTCTTGGGTGCTTTCTTGCCACCGAATCCGAACCTAGCTTGGATCCTACCCGAGTTTGAATAGATATCGGGCAGACGTGTTCCCATGAAGGAAGATGTAGCGGCAGCAGCTGTGGTGGCAGCCATGGCTGGAGTCTAACGTCAACTGCGTATGTTTTTTGGAGAATTGCGGACTGGGAGTCAGTGGTGATATGGTAGTTTTGTTGTGTTCTACTGGTTTTTAATGAATGTTTGATGATTTATCCTCTGTGGTGATTTCGAGGCCGTTGGATCAAGTTGCGTATCCATCTGATGGTTGTGAAAGTAGAGACCTTATCTTGCCTTATCTGAATGTGGGGTCTGGTGACTTGTGCTTTGCTCGTAACATTCTGCGCCATCCTTTTGTGGTTGATGTTGGCAGGAGAAAATCTCGACGATCATCTTTCAGGATTTCTGTCGGGAAACACTGCACAGACAGCATTTTATAAAAATTAGATTTTTAATTTTTAATTTGTTTTAATGTATTAATATCAAAAATAATTTTTAAAAAAATAATAAAAATATTATTTAAATATATTTATCAATAATAAATGTACTAAAAAATAATTATTATTAAGCTTCCATCCATGCAGGATTTCTTTTTGATACTCCATAGTTTTATGTAGCAGCAGTAAGAAATCTTTAAACTCAACTCTACTTGTTTCTCTACACTGTCTGCATGATTTTTTCCCGTGTTGATGCTTGATGACTAAGGATTAGCTACTTGCTCGGCGAATGACCCATCACTGCCTGATTCTATGCTTTTCCAAGCAAACCCTAAAAAAATCAACAATATGTTCTTAATTATCACTTGGACTCGCCTTATCATTGTTTGTGCAAGCAAAATCTCCAAATCAATATTTTGTTTTCCCACAAGAAAAATTAATAAGCAAGCAAGCACAAAGAAAAACTCAAATTTACTTAAGGTTTTGGATTTATACTTGAAAATCTCATGTTAAATTAAACCTTGAGAGGGTGCAATGAAGTTTGCAGGACTATCTTATTGATTAGCTTAAGGTGCATTGAGCCCCTATGTAGAAAAATAAAACGAAAAATAATCTTTTATTTATTCATAACGATTAAAATTTATTGACTAATATTATAGTATATTACCAATAATAAAAAGTAAATCCAACCCCATTTGTAATTAAGAAAAAAACCAATATTAATAAAATTCTTTAAATTAAAAGTATTAGTTTCTAAAAAAAGGCTTTTTTTATATAAAATACTTGTTAATTTTTTTTCATTTTTTATTTATAAATCTAGAAATAAAAAAACAAAACAAAAATAAAAAAGAGATTCAGTGTATCCCTACACACATATCACTATTTACCATAATAATATAATTATTATTTTTCCCTTCTAAAAAATTTTAATTTTCTTAATATTAGAGGTCATTTGATCTTTTTATAAGATTCATTAGCCATTATTAGATTGGATAGGAGTAAATCTATCTTTTCTATTTTTAAAGCATAATAAAATCAAACTTTTTAAAACTTGCATCTAAGATCTTTTTCTACTTTCAATTTTTAAAGCAAAATAAAAGGACTAAATTATTCTTAAATAAAAAATTTCTTTGGCACAAGTAAAGGGGTTTTTTTTTCATCATGTATATTTTTTTTGTTAGAATTAAGTTGGATGAGGAAAATTTAATATTTTAATAAATATAAAATATTATTTAAAAAATACCAATTGGCATATGCAATACACGCTTTAGCATAAGAAACATTTTTCTGCTATTCAAGTTGGGTATGAGGTCAAACCATGACTTTCAAAGTGATGTTTAAACTCTTAATAGACCCTATTTCTAGGAAGTGCGTGTGTGGCATATAAATTTTTTATTTAGAGTTAATCATTTTTTCTCTCTCTTTTTTTTTAAATTTTGCACTTAAATCTCTAAAATTTCAAAGTAATCTTTCAATTTGTTTTGGCTTTGGATTTGATCTATATTTTTTTATTATTATTTATTTTATTTGAAATAATTTATAAAATTAAATTTATTTTATTTTATCCTCCTTTAATTTTTTTTCTTCTATCATATTTAGTCCCTATTTTTTATTGTTATTTATTTGGTTTTAAATCCTTTTCTTGATTGATTTTTTTTTTAAATTTTGATCCTTAACATTTTATTTTAGTCTATTTTTATATTAAATTTAATCTTTATTTTCTTAAAATTTATTTTTTTACTTTGATAAATTTTTTATATTAAAATATTTTAAAAAAAATTCATCATTTAACATTAAGTTAGTTGGGAATTAAATTTCTTAGTTGAATTCAGATCTATGATTTTATAGATTATAGGTTTAAAAAATTAATTCATATTTAAGAGATTCATTTGAGTTTGCTTGTTTTTTTATGTCATATTTTTTTTAGTTTTATCTCAATATTTATTTATTTTTTAAATTTTATCTCTAATTGTTTTATAACTCTTCAATCTAGTTTCAAATTTAATCCAATATAAGACCAATTAGGACCTAATTAAGCTCAATTAAAAAGAAAATAACAGAAGAAAAAGAAAAGACATATATTATCTAATAAAATTAGTTTTTTACGCTCATATTCATTACCCAAATTATAAATTTTACACTATACCTTAACCTAGATCTTATATGTTAATCTAGATTAATGCAATGTTACAATATCCTTTACCATTGATTTTTTTTCACAACTTAATCATTGGACACTTTGGAATTTTTTCAACCAAATCACTATTTAAAGGGAACAACAATTTGCTCTTAGCCCGCTATTTCAAATAAATCACAATAAATTTGTTTATATTTTTTCACATATATGATGATTAATTTCTTCAAGTTTTTATCTTCATTTTAAATATTTTATCACGCAGGAAGGGGAAAAAAAAAGAAAGAAACAATGCTCACACAATTTTCTTTTTTTTTTATATGGCCAGTAAAGAATCATGGGCACCGATCCTAGTAGAGACAACAAGAGATGGGGGGTGGGGGGGGTGGGAATTGCTTCAACGAACAGCGATACATTTTCAAGGTAATTTTGAAAAGACTAATCTTTGCATAAGCCCGGATGATCAAAACTCCGCATCACCCTTCAACTTCAAGGATGATCGCGCAATGATCAATGGGCAAAGACAGCCCCACGTACATGTCGTCAGCACGAATTTTCTACACATTTAAATGAATAGATTTGTAAATCATAGCGTGCTAAAAATGAGAAGGTATTTACAGCGTTAAAATGTGCTCCTAGAAGTAGAGAAGCAAGAATCATATACAACCAACCAGAATTTTATACAGACTCCAGACCCTAAAACCGGTAACAGGGCTCGTAAGGAACAAGCACTGGATCAGGAACAATGAGAGGCAACCTGTCAATGTACATGAACAGTCTCTTCAAATTCTGTCTGGTGATTGAAGACAAGTCGATAATCTCATTTCTGCTGGTGTAGATCCAGAGATCACCTGAGTTGACTCTCTTGAGACTGTCTCGGCAGAAAGGACATGATTGAGAACGAGCACGCCTAAAGCAACCACGGCAAGAAGAGAGATTTGAAGTCAAACTTGTAATGTGAGCATGGACCAAAAGCACACTACGATTCATTGGCGTTTACATGAACTAGCAGAGAATTTAGACATAATTATCTTATCCTGGCTGTATTTGACAAGATGATTTTGGCAGACAAGGACGGCCCCAAAAGAAGATAGCAACAAATAATTTGCCAGGGGACGATCTTTTTTAGCAAATGATCAAGCAACATGAATTCTATATGTTGAGAGAACAACGAACTTCCAAGAAAAACAACAACAAAAGAAATTGCTCCATTCAATATCGATCCATAAAATGGTGGTTTCTATGGAATAATGAAATGAGTCACGCAGCAACAGAATCGCCAACCTCTTGAACATCAAAGCGATAACTTAGTCTACCAAGTATTTATCAATTTTCATCCCCTGTGCAAATAGACTGGATATTGTAAAAGCATCAATAGAAAAGGTACCTAGCTGCATGATTTTAGAAGTTACATTCCCTGATTGAGTCCTCCTATGTGATTATTTCTGTGTCCATGTGCACATGCTTGCTGGTGTGTGGAAGTTAACTTACCAATCCCGATAGCACTTCAAACACATTGCATGATTGCATTTGGGCAATACAACCCTGCCATTAATCTCCATGCAAATGCCACATTCTTCTTCTCTCTCTATATCAATTTCAGAGACCTTTCCTTTGTCCATTTCATCTTTCTTTTTGTACTTTGCACAGATTTCTTTTTGCTTTCTGTCTTCTACATCAGTGATTCCTCTTTGAAGTTGCAGTAAAGAAGGAAATATCACCCCTGTCAACACAAAAAGAAAAGGTGATGAATGGATTGGACTGCTGGTATCTTTGTTCAAAGAAAATAAATTATAAACCAAATGCAGCATGCTTTAAAATTTTGATTCATACACTTGAAAGTTATTGACTTCTTTAAACCTCACTCACCATAGAACTCTCTTATGCTAGCCTTTCTTTCATGAATAGACATGGTTGTTTTTCCATCCTCATAAGCCTGCGACTCAACATGGTAATAATACATCAAGGATAAGGCAGCGTTTGTTTCTTACTATAATAAAATTTGCAAGCAGAAGGGAGTTCAGCAATCATAAATTGACTTTTGGCCACTATAAACAACTTCACATAAACTAGAAAAGAATATGTAAACCACCTTGTATATAAGAATTCTAAGCAATCCCAAGGCACCAGCTAGGTGAAAGCCAGTCCATTGGACAAGAAAAAGAAAAAGGTGAGCGGCAGGGCTGTAGGATAATCTCATTTGAAGGCAGGCACCATCATATTCCCTGGGATAATCAGAAGCTCTGAATCACAAGAAAAACACATAAATAAACCACATTTTTGGGCATCATAATAAAGAGCGCACACACACACACTCTAACTTCGTTTCTCAGGAACAAATTGTCCAACGCAGAAAATTTCACAACCACAAAGATGTCAATAACCATGTATTGAGCTTATTAAACCTTCTATCTTGGCCAGGGAAAGAACAGGGAGCCATTGAGAAGCCTGTTTGAAACAGAAACTGATATGCATACTAAATATGATAACAAATGCAGAGTATAATAAAAATCTGAAACCAGTTTCAAACAAGAAACCAATTCATCTAGCACGGTATCATTCATCCATCTACACCCGCATCATGTGAACTCTCACGTGGCTACAAAAAAGACAAAACGGGCGCATTCACCGTCTATTCACTGTCCCAGTAAGCCTTTAAATTTGCAATTTGCTCTCAATCAACAATGATTATCAAATGTTCTAATTTCTAAAAAAATCAAATGTAGTCTCCTGGATAGTTCTTCCGTGGATAAGTTACAAAAACACTTGAACGAATCATGCCAACATAGAGCAAAGAAAATGTCTGTGACACAAAGTAGCATCATTACAGCAACCTTCAATGAGAGAAATCCCAGAAAAAGCAGTTTTTTTTAGTTAATCATTATTTTTTCCAGTTCACAGCTTAATTGACATAAATTCCTGAAACAGGAAGACCTAAATTACCAGAAATACAAAAGGATCAAAAGTAAAAATACCAACTTCCACATCTAGTTCTACCCTTTTTTCCTTTACAAACTTTGATTTTCTGAGATGGAGGAAATCTATTTAAACTGGGGTAAAATAAAAAAGTATACTTTTCCCCTCAATAAATACCTTATCCACATTGATAAGAATATCAATCCACTTAGCCCACTAAACAAAAAGAAAAGAACCAGACAGACAAACAGACAAGAACAAACATGTCATCAAAAATAAAATAAAAAAACTTGAAAAAGAAATAAAATCAGAAACCGAAACAATTTTCTCAGAAATCCCAAAATATCTCACCAAATTCAGTAACAAACAAACAAACAAACAAAAAACTGGAAAATACAGAGAAAGGAGAGAAGAGATTACAGAGTGTTGGCAAATTGAATATCAGCTTCAAGCGCTTTGAGAGAATCCTTAAACGATTTCCTCATTTCCCTTTTCATTTCTCTTCCAAAAATCCACCACTCCTTCAAAAACCATCCATTAAAAAATTTTCCTTCTTTCTTTCACATAAGAACCTTTAAATCATCTCCAAAAGAAAACCCAAGACAATAAAAATAAGATCAATTATGAGATTGTGGCAGGTACAGGGGGGGGGGAGAGAGAGAGTAAAGGAGCAGAAAGAAGAGTGAGGGTTACTGCGTTGGGCTTTTCGCTTGGTGCACACGTAATTGTCACTCTCATCAGTTTAACTCATTAATAACCAAAGAAGCTTGAAGGAAGAAGACTGTACTTAGCATAATTACGTCATTACCCTTAATTTTGCCTCGAAATTTATACCTTACCCGCTCCCCGATATTCCTGCTTTCTCACTGGCCAGTCACGTTTGTTTTACGTCAGGTTAATTGAGTAAAGCTCATTTTAACCCCTTAATATTATTATATTAACAGTCGGGGTCTCAAGTCTTTCGATTTTATCAAACTTACCCTAAAGTAATGCACATTAAAATATGTCACCTCTTAATCCATTCATTTAATGATAATTAAATAATTTTTTCAATTCTCATGTCAAGTGTTTCTATATATATATTATTTGATATTAAAACAATCTTTTTAGGATATATTTTATCTTAGTTTTGATCCATGGATGGAAGTGACATTATCTGATGTCCATTATATTTTAGGATAAAATTGATAAGAGCAAGAGTATTTAGACAACTAAATAACAATAAGATATAAATAAGGGACTAGATTGAAGTTTCCCTTGTTTGGGTGTGCGTGTGGGTCAAGATCTATGAGGGCATGGGTGGCGGTTTCGATGATGCGTGCGGAGCGTTATTTTTGGCGTCATAAACACAAGTACGATGTTCACGGCATCTTCCGACGCGTGGCAGGCATGCATTCTTGATCTACCTGTTAAACAGTGGTCCCGCGTTTCTTATGATTAATTTTTTTAGATCCTTGGAGTGCCACGTTTTCTGATTGGTAAATGAGATGGACCCCACCATAGACCTAGATTATTGCCCAGAAGCTCTACAGATCCAAACCATGAAAATCTTGTATTGGATAACAAAAATAATTAACTAAGCTTAAAAGAAAGATAATGTCTCTTTGCTACATTTATGAGGTTAAGAGTCCAGAGCGATAAATGTGTTGATTTACTCATTAAACTTGTAATAATTGTATCTATGTAACATAATAATATAAATCTCATTTTAAAATTTTAATTATTAATTTTTTAATAAGATATTATAATCTTAATAATTAATAGATTATAAGTTCAAATCTCATGTTCATCTTATTTAATAAAAAATAAATATAAGGTAATATAACTCAATGCAAGTTTCAGTTTTAAATTTAAATTGATTGCACTTGAGAGTGGTATATTAATAAATAATATAAATTATATTTTAAAATTTCATACAACTTTGAAATTTTGATTACTAACGCAGTAAAGTATTCAAAGATGTAATAAACTTATTTACCTTTTCAATCCTAATCAAGAATACAAAGAACGTACAAGTAAGTGGTTTGTCAAGTAGTGTTAGCCCATACTAATCATGTTTAGAGCGTGACAAGGGGATTCATATGGATAAGCTTAAGGTCACTTGAAATATTAAATTACATTATTATTATTATTATTGACTTTCTATTGTTTGGCTCCCCCACTTGTCTAAACCAGGGGGTTGCACCGTAGTATAAGCCACCATCCCGCTTATTAACGTCATTACACAAGTGGAAGCCAAATTTGATAAGTAATCATCATCCGGCAGCAATTTTAACTCTCAAAAGGGCACATTAAATAGAAAAATAATGTAGAATTGACGAAAGGTATAGCAGTGGTCAAATCATACCACCACACATTCAATGAGTTGTTATCCTGTTGAGATTGTAAGTGTTCCAAGCATATGAAGAAAGACCTGCAATTTGTATTAAAAAGAATTAAAAAAGAAAAGAAACGTAGATGGACCAATTCAGGGAACGACTCCTTCACGACACAAGAGAACCCTCTAATGCACGGAGAGGGATGTTTTCCATGAGGTCGTCCATGTCAATAAGCTTTAAGTAGACGATGCCTTGCTTATCGTCGGCAGGCTTTTGTTGCCTAATTTCACAATCCACAGATTAATTAGTAAGGAGGGTGATCTCAAATACTATAAGAAAGAAGGCTTAGAAAGTAATGACTGAAATCTTATTGGTTACCATTTCATAACCGGTTTGTTTTCACATTTAAAAATATTTTATATTTAAATAAATTTTATTTTATTTTAAATTAATATTTTTTATGTTCTCTTATTGTTTTAATATATTAATATTGAAATTATTTTTTTAACATATTTTAAAAATAACAAATATCCACTCACAGATATCGTGGAAGCAAAAACAAACCAAAATAAAATTAGTGTGAGCAGTTGAAGAGTGAGAAGCAACCATTTCGTTTGCTTAAATCGCCGACATGTCTTCAACAATGGATAAAGAAAGAACGACGACGTCACTTGAAAATGTCCACGACCCTTTTGGTCATTGGTCAAAAAATGAGAATAGAATTCTTAGGAAATTAGTGGACTCTTAGTGCTTGATTTCATTCTTTTCGACCTGTTAGCTCCTCTCTTTTTTTCTTTTGTATTTTCAGATCCTTTCTTATCTCACATCGGTCACATGATGTCAAAGAATCAAGAAATCACTACTTAATTATTTAGTTCAGAATCATTAAAAAATTAAGATATACTAATTTTATTAGAGATTTTAAAATTAAAAAACTAATTATAACTAATAAAAATATTAACACCCTTAACTTAACTACATGAGATAAGTTACATTATACAATTTGAATATAATTTAAAAATTTGTATATATTTATAGTTGGCACTTAGGATGAAAATTTATTAATATAAATCAGTCTAGTATTTTAAATTTATTATAAGCTCGTGTGTCCAAATAAATTCTTATATAAAGGATCTATAAGGAGCACTAAAAGAGTTTATCTCCTGGAAGGTGGAATGGTTTTTTACAATTCATATGTTGTAGTGAAAAATACTCTCAATTAATATTGGTGAATATTCTAAATAATTTTGAGAATTTTTTAATTAATTAATAATAATATTTATACCCGAATATTAATTATTAATTTTTATAAATTAAAATTTTATGGGTTATTGAAATATTGATCAAATCTTCATGAATTCAATAAACTAATTACTAGATATAAATGCATGCAAATATATATTTATTTTGAATTTTGTATGGAAATACTAAAACACCATGTATTTTATTTTTTTAAAACAAGATATGCTTATTCTTCTTTTGAGAGAGAGACTTGGTTGTATTCTTCTTTTTTAAAACATTTTTTATTTTTATTTTTTGTATTTTTATAAAGTTATATTTGGTAAAATTTATTTTTTTATAATAAAATTACCTAAAATAGATATGAGAGGTGTTTGCCAAACATATTTTTAAACCAAAGAAACCTTAACAATATAAAGAGAGAGAAAAAAAGAAGCAAAACAAACAAAACTTAATGACTACCCAATTTTAACCTTATTGGGTTGACCCAAAAACAAACCAAAATAAAGACTCAAATCCAAAAAAAACTTCAACATAAGAAAAACATAAAAATTTCTCTAAAAAAATAGATTAAACACAAAAGAAATAAAAAACACTAAGAACATTCAAACATAAACCTAATAACATGAACATCAAACCAAACCAGATTTCAAGCAACAAAAAATAAGATTTTATTTGTGATCACCATGAATTTTAGCAAATTTGCTTTGATTATTATTCAAACATAAGGATTTTAGCAAAATGAATTTTAGTTCAAAATTAAAATTCTAATATTAAAAATCATTTAAAACGTGTTGTTGATGACAATGAACACCAAATCATTGCTTAATCATGCATAAATAAAATTTATATATAAAGAAAATGACAAAAATGATCCAAATCAAAGGGCTAAAGCAATATTCTTTCCAACAATACAAAGAACATTGCCTTAAACCCAAAAAACCTAGCCAATTTTCCAAACCTAAGATGATTATTTTTTACCTCTAAAACATGTTTTCTTAGTTCAAATAAAACTCATTATCAAAATCAAGTATATATGAATTAAATGACTTACAAAAAACAACAAATTATTATAAAAAAAACATCAAATTTCATTTGTCAAAAACTGTGTATCTAAAATAGCTTATATATTTAGGCAATTTAGGATTCAAATGTTTTTCTATACTTTAACAATAACCAAATAACACTTTAACTAAATTAGAAGAACATCATAACCTTGCTGTCATATTTTGCAAATTTCAAATCAAACTCAAATATAAACATAATATATTAAGGTAATCATCGAGATGGCCAAACATTCAGATCATTGTATTTAAACAATATAAATCAATCTAGTAAATCTTATGGACTCTACTTTCAAGGTTTGCAAAGATAGCTTCTAAATTTGAAATCTTCAAATAAGAATGGATTTCTAATGTTACCTTCTTTGTTCTTATTTCCAAACCCAACAAAAATAAATTGAATTCTTAAGATCATGAACTTGATTGGAATACTTAAACCTTAACCATAAATTTATTTCCCTTTTTTTCCCTTTCCTTTCTCCCTCCTTTACTTTTCCTCTAATTACCTCTCATTTATAGGTCAATTCAAATATTCTAGATGAGTTTGTTAGGGTTTTAAAAAACCAAAACTAGGTTGGTTTTACCATAAAATCAGTAGTTTTGGATTTAGGTAGTTTTATAACAAACATAGAGGTTAAGATGAAATGTTTTTGGCCTTTTGATCTTGAGAGAAAGGTTTTAAACCTTTGATACAAAACATTTGAGAGTTTTTTAAGTGTAAACACATGAAAAAGTTGATGATTTTGTGCAAATAGGTATATCAATTAAGGCTGACTAGTTTGGTCACTTCTGTGGCTTCGTTAGAGTAAATTTAACGTCAACGTTGGTTGAATTCACCTTAACTTGCAAAAGGGTGCATATCTTTATGTTGGATCTATTTTTGCTTAACTTGGAGGTTTAAAACTCCATATTTATTCATTTAAAAGTGTCAACTCAATTAGGATGGAATCTGAAAATTTAATAATGATTTATCATGGACAAGGTGTTAAGATCATTAGAGAAAATGGGATGCAAATATTTAATATCATGGAAATGAAGTTATAAAGGGAATGTTTTCAGTTAAATGGTGGTGGTTACAGCCTCATAAGTGGTTAGAAACATTACATTCCTTTACCTAAAAGTGACTATACAATTAGCCAAAACTACCGATGAAAAAGATGTATAATATCCAAATAATATATTGTCTATGTTAAACCGTACAAATTATAGTTTTTAAAAAATTCAATATTATCCCAATTATTTTAATTTCCTTTAATTTAATCTATAATTTTCTTGTAAACTTCTAATTTCATGCAATTTCATTCCTTCCAAATTCAATTGTAAGCCTAAATTTGAGTGTTTTTTATAATTTGGTTCTTAGTTTATGATTTGTTTAATTGAACCCCTAAACAATCATTTTTATTTTTTTTCAATTTAGCCCTTGATTTCATCAATTTCAATCCTTAAAGTCATGTATTTTTGTAAATTGATCCTTAGACATGAAATTCTTTAATTAGACCCTTAATCAACCTTCAAACTTTAAATTTCTTTTAATTAATCCCCCTGATTGCAACAGTCAGCCTCCTTCAAACTTTTTTTAGGTCCCTAATCTTCTAATGTTTATGTATTGACCTAAATCAAGCCTCCAAATTTGATATCTACCAATTAAGTTCTTGGTTGAATCCTTAACACCCATTAAAAGTTTAACTAAGTCTTTGAACTAAATTAATTCTTTTAATTTTGGCCCAGTTGACTTTGAAATTCAATTTTGCTCTAATTAAATTCTTAATTAAGTTAATAATACTCATTAAAAGTTTAATAAAGTCATTAGACTTAACTAATTTTGATCAACTAGCATTTCAAACTTAAATTTTTGCTTCAAATCAAATTTTTCTCAGCATTTTGTTAAAAAGTCACAATCTAGATATTCTTCCAGCTTTTTAACCTTTTACAATTTAAGGCTTATTTTCTTGCATCCTAAAATTTTTTTTGGTTTTAAATATTTATTTTTTTTCAACTTTTAAGAAAAATACAAATAATTTTAAGGTCTAAAAAAAAAAGGTTATGACATTTCTTTTTAACCCAGTCTAGTACCACTTATTGGCGATGGACTTGTCTAAATTAACATGATAGTTTGAGATCTTAGTTCTTTGATGGCCAAATCCTACTACTATATTTAGTTGTTTCTAATTTATTGCTATGAGTTGGATAAAAAAATTAACTTAATAAAAAATATCTAGGTTGTAGAAAATTATTTGGCATTGTTATTAAACGTTAATCAATGGATTAATTTTAAAATCTCTCTACTTGACTATTTTTCTAGCTTGAATTTAAAATTAAAACGTGTAGAAGTTGCACTAATGTGACTTAGTTAACTTAGTCAGTCTAAAAGCAAACCAGTCGATGGTAAAAGAAGTTTAAGGATGAAATTGACCAAAAAAACCACTAACCCAACTCCTCATCTAGCCTAGGTTTAAAATAAAATCATATGGGAGTTTCCCCGACGTATCGTGGTTGACTTTGATGGTTCAAATGCAACTCAGCCGAGTAGTAAAAAAATTCGAGGATGAAATTGAGAAAAAATAATGAGATTGATAAAAAATGACTTCTTTACCCAACTCTTTGTCTATCCAAAGTTTAAAATTAAAATACATTGGGGTTGCCCTGACATGATCCATTAACTCGATTGGTTTAAAAATAACTCAGATAATTGTTAAAAAAAATATGAATATGAAATTGAAAGGAAAAAAGAGGGAAAATGAAAGAAAAAAGGTTGAATTGAAAAAAAAAATGGAGCTTGAAGATCTTATAGTATAGATAGGCAATGAATTTTGGGTTAGTAATATTTTTTCTATTCATTTTACTTTTTAATACTCTAACGTTTAATTCAATACTTTTACTATGATTCCAAACCTAATTTCACCTAATTAAGTTATAGAAAGATGTAACTGAAATGGAAAAACAATTAAAAAAAAATTTAAAAAAAAATTACCTTTATTATTTATATAAACATTATAGCTTTATAAGGTTTGTCACACATGGCACGCGTGACGTGATGAGATGTATGGATCAAAAAGTCACAATCATATATGAAATTCTAGGGTAATATATTAATTATGATTAGAGAAGGTATTAGTACCTTTAATACATCTTACCTGAGACAAATTACATTGTATGATTTATTTGTAGTTTAAAGGTATTGATGAGTTCCTAACTGATATTTTCTTTGTGGCTTAGAACAAAGATTTACGTTTATGAGTAAATCTAGCATTTTAAATTTATTATAGGCATGTGTATCCAAATAAATTCTCATAAAAAAATCTATGTAGATGCTCTGGTAATATTTACTTATCTTAGAAAGCGAAAGAGTTTTTCACAACTTGTATATCATGGTGAAAAATATTTCCAATTAAAATTAATAAATATCTAAAATAATTCTGAAAATTTTTCAAGTAACTCGTAATATTTAAATATCAGCTCATTTGTAGGTCTAACATTTATATCAATCATTAATTTTTATAAAGAATTTTAGGGTTATTAAAATATTGATCGAATTCTTAAGAAATTTTACAAACTTGATATAAATAAAAAAAGAAAACCAATAAAGGTATTTTCTAAAACCATGCTAAACAAGCATTTTTCTCTCTTTTGTTTTTTATAATTAAAATGTAATTTTTATTAGTATTGGACTATATACAACAAACAAAAATCATTTTTTTATTTTTAAAAGAATTCTTTTTAGATCATGTTTAGTAAAATTATATTTTCCTTCGAAACAAAGTTGTCAAAACAAGGCTAAGTACCTATTTGCCAAACATGTCCTTGAATCAAAACTCATTTGATAGAAAAAACATTGACAAACCCAATAAAACCTTATCAAAATAATCTAATTTTGACCTGTCTAAATTGATCTAAAAATACTAATTCAATCATGCACAAAATCAAAAATCAAAGTTTAACCCAAAAACTAAACCAAATAGAAATTTAAATAGAAACAAAATAAAAAATAAAACAATTTTCTAACAAAAATATATCAAACACCAAGGAAAACAAAAAAAAAACATGAAGAACAATGAAAATCATTTAAACTCAAACCCAACAATATAAATATCAAACTAGACCAAATTTCAAGTAATAAAAAATAAAGCTTTGTTCGCAATTAAGTATAAATTAAAAATTAAATATTCATTCACTTCAATCATTATTCTAATATCATGATTTTAATTAAAAATAGGTTTCACTTCGAGACTGAAACTCTAAATTAAAACTCCTAAAAATATATTATTAATATATAAAAACTTTATATTATTGATTAATAATGACATGTAAATTTGCAAAAGCTAAAATCAAAGCAAAACAAAACAAAACAAGCAAAACTTACAACAACCAATAGAGATAATATTCTTCAGATATACAGGAAGGGACCTCAACCAAACTATTGCCGTTAGGAATTTTTTATTTATTTAATATGGCTCATTTTTTAATGACATGTACTCCAGGGTCATGACCTCTTCTTGTTTTGCTCAGTGTTCCAGCGTTCTATAGTCCCTCATACACGACACGGGAGTGTGATAGTAGCTGGCACAGATTACACAAGCTGAGACGTGTCTCTTCCCTTAGTACTTTTAAAGGTTCTATTGATAACAAGCAAGTAGAAGAGACTTGAACAGAAAATGGAGGCAAAAAGGACTGTTTGGTAAATCTAAATAATTTGTGTAAATGAGATATAAACTCCACAAGCTTTCAAACAAGAAAAATACTGTAATATTTACGAAAAGCTCGAAACTCTATGGAAGCTAGGAACGAGCTTTCCTCTGGTTCACAATGGCAGTGAAAACTCAACTAGACCTTCCCGCTAGCCTATGACCTGGAACCCTTCCATCTGGCCAAAATTGCTTGCGAATCCCTGTTTCTTTTCAAGCAGGCAGGGCTAAACCACGTGCAGCTGGACCATCTCAGAAGCAGCCTGATCATAACTGAAACTATGCCAACAGCATGTCTACTCTGGCTGATAGACCACATGTCAAGCACGGCAGGAGGTGGCTCTTGAAAATGACCATAGAAATGAAAAATCAATTGCTGACGTTTGAGAATCAAACAGAACCCAGTTCTTCGATGGAGATTTTTCGAGGGACCTTCAGATTTATTTGACTTGTATCCCATCCAGCTGCATCTAGCTGCTGCATGAAATCCTCAAACTTAACCTCCATTTCCAGTAGGCTTTGTGCAAGCTGATCATAATCACTATCAGAACTGCGGTTGTCAAAACTTTTCCAGTTTTCATGTAACCAATAAGTCTGCCACACGCTGCGCAAAACAGACATACTCGTAGCTCCTACCTGCATGGAACTAGGAGGTTTCTCTGAGCTGAGGACATTAATCACTTATTCACCCACAAATCATTCCAGCTTGTTTTCTTGCGTACCTTGAATGACACCAAGACCTCAAAGTCTGTTGTCTGCTGGTTCACAACAAGAAAATGTTTCTCCTTTGCATAGAGTTTCAGGAGCATCTTTATCTGTTCGGACAAAAAGAAACCTGAACATTAGAGATCCAGATTTAATCTTCAACAGACTACTTTAAAATGCCCCACCCAACCCCAAAATGGAGATATTCTCTGCTTTTCTGCTGCTTAAGCTACCAAACATTCTCCATTAATAGAAGTTTTCCTATTCATCACGGTCTCAGCTTTTACGATAAGAAGCTAGGAATGAGCTTTCCTCTGGTTCACAAGGGGGAAAATATACATCTCAGATGAAAGCTAGGAAGAGGTATGTTTCTCTTCGAAGTTTCTAACGGGAAAAAATACATCTCGGATGAAAGCTGGGAAGAGGTATATTTCTCTTCTAAGTTTCTAACAGGAAAAAAATAAAAATAACCATGCCATGAGAAAACATCCCAAACTAAGTTCAAATGAAGGAGACAGCATTGAAAACCTTGCCATACAAAAAGTACTAGTGTGTCGTAATAGTGCAATAATACTACTGTAGACATAAAGTTGCCTTTCCCAACTGCTTTGGTAAGTTACAAATAAGCCTATGTTGAAACAATAGAGCTTAAAACTGACTTTATCAACATTGTTGATTTACCTTTATAACTACTCCATGTTTTGTCTGAATAGCAGTTATTAATTTGATTAGCACACACTTTAAGCTTACAAGGTATCTAATAGCAAAGGCAAAAAATTTTGTATCATAAAAAAAAAGAAACGTAAAAGAAAATGCTAAGAAATTCACTGGGTCCTGTGAAATTCATGTGTATCCCCCTCAAAACATACCATGGAGCTTTAGATGGATTCATTTATTATAAATGAGGTAAGCAAAGGTACACCTTGGCAACAGATCTCTCGCCACCAATCATCTCCTCTAAAGGCACACCAAAAATAATTCGTGGTCTAGTGAATGTCTCCCATGATAAAATGTTTTCATCCTGGTTGCAATCAACACAACCTGAACAAATAGAGTTCGATTTTTGTTGCAAAATGAGCAAATTTATGCAAACTAGAGACTTGAAAGTGTGAGAAATTTACCCAGAACACGAGATTGCAAAATATGTGATTTTATCAATATACGAGCACGCTTGAGATTTATCTATAAAAGAGCAAACCAAAATGAATATCTCAGGAATGATTCAAACATGAAAGTTTAATAATTCCCCAAGGTGAACAGATTGCCACGTTCAGTGTGGTTCAATCCATCTGCCTCACAAGAGGTTCTCCACCATAAGCATCCAGGAGAAGAAGAACTGAACATATAGCATTCTTACTGTGTCAAATTGCAGAACTGAAAGTGATTGATAACGTAACCAAAGATGCAGAAGCCGCATGCTCATCCATGTTGATGTCAGCAATGGAAAGGATTTTACAAGGCCAGGTGTATCCTGAATTCATATATCACAATTCTAACACTCAATTAAATGCATCATAAAAAAATCATGATATTTGTTTAATAACTGAAATTACTAAATAAAAATATAAAAATTCATCTTCAGAAACTACAACACGTACCAGGATCAGTATGCCCAGTGCAAGGCCAAGCAACTGCGCACCTACTTCCCAAACTTCTTCCTGACACATTCAATCGATAATCATCAGGAAAACATTATGCTTTGCTGAGAACCCATACATCAATGATTCAAGACAGAAAAGATCAGTCAAAATCCAGCTCATATACATATTCCCTTTGTATTCTTCGAATAGTAAAGTAGAAAAGTAAGAGTGCAAAAAAGAACATTTTAAATATCAACATAAGGCTTACGATTTCCTCCATCAAAAGATTCAACAATAAATCAACTTTTGTACTTTCAACAAATAGAATAACAGTAATCCTAGTAATAATTGCACAATGCATCTGGAGCATCAATATTTCTAAAGTCAAGAAATACTCCAGGGTTCAGAACATGAAGCCTGCATTACTCTTTGTTGAGTAACCTATAACAATTATTGATGAATATTGCAAGCAAGAGAAAACAAGAAAGAACACAAGATTTAAAGTGGTTTGGCAATGTGCCTACATCCACGAGGAGATTTTATTTCACTATATGTCAATTCAGGATTACATAATGCATATTTATAGTAAACCCTAAACTGCCTTGGAAGTATTGGTAATTTCCAATAATACTCCTTTACCATACTGGCAGTGCCCCCGCACCCCCCAACCTATCAATTGTCTCTGACAATAAAACAGTAAATAACATCCCAGGAAAGGCAGATGTTGTCATTCCGCTCCACTCTGGCTTCTGTCTATGAGGCACAAGCTACAACACTCTCCCCGTTACTAAGTAGATTCAACAATGCTTTACACTTTGAAAACTTCTCTACTGATTCAAAAATTAAATTTTACTCATTGAGCGGTCAACAACAAAATCATATTCATATCAACATTATTATTGGTTTTTTGTTGCCTTGTATCCTAAGCAACTTCTGATGCTAACATAACTGTCTCCACAGTATTTTCCAGATGAAATCTTATACATGCTATTTCCAAATGTTTGCAAGGTAGTTCAGAGAATCAGAACATAATAAGCGCCCAATACCACCTGATTAAGGCTATTATGTTGTTTTCGTATAAAAGTTTTTTTTTTCAACCACCGAGGAAATGCTCCAGCTTACAGTAAATCCAAGTATACCTTTGCTGCTACCTCTCCCAGATTTCCAGAGACCGCAAAATGATTTTGGATCACACGGAATGAAGGATCTTTCAGTCCTCTTGCTACAGCCTGTTTAAAACCATGGTACATTTTATAGATTAGTTATCAGTTATTATGCAAGTTTGAACAGTGTATTTAAAAGAAAATTGACAGTCACACCATGGAGAAATTGATTTCTACAAAAATAATGGGTACTTCTGATGCTCAGAATTGGCCATGTTTTGCTCCCAACAGGTTTATCTTTTAACCATTATAAACAATTTAATAATGGGTGTAGTTTCTTCGACAACTTGCATAACATGATTCCAGTTAGCACATCAATGGCAATGCTGAAGACTAAAAATAAATTTAACAAACAGCATGATATTCGTGTTTATTATCATGGTTTGGTTTCAAGAAAATACATTGATGATCTTCTAAATAAATAAATATTGTTAGAAGCAGCAATTTCATAACATGACATAGATGGAAGTATGGAAACACGAAAAAGGGGAAAGTTAGAAATGAGTGCATCCATGGAAACATGGAGATGTCACCTATTGAGGATGAGTTGATGGATGTTGGCTGTGATGGCCTGACCATGTCCAACACTGGCCTAAGGATCTATTGGTGAAGAAGAGCAGTCAAATTCAAGTAGGTGGACAAAAAAGGACGCAATATCATAAATTAAGGAGATTTTAGGCCTTGATATTGCCGATAATGAAGGAAGATGCATGTAGCCTACCCTGATTAGATTGGGAATGCGGCTTACTTGAGGTGAGTTTATATATCATTTAAGAGCTACAGATACCATAACTTTCAAGAGAGCTAACTACTAAGTAAAACTCTTGGTTGCTCTGAACTCAACAGACAAAACTGGCTTCCATATCACCTCTTCTTCTCCCCTCTCTCATTCATGTCTGTCTGGCAAGATGACAGATTTTTCCGTTTTAACAAAAAGAGAAAACCATGTTTCCAACATAATCCGTGTTTTCTAGAATATGTGTGTCTGATCTCAGTACAAAATGAAAAAAAAAAAAAAAAAACATCCCTAGGCAACGAAGCATGGCTTTCTACCATGCATACAAGTTGCATTTGGGCCTACCCCTGACACATGACGTGTCCAACATTTCACACTGTTTCTTGTGATCTTTATAATGTGCTATGCTAAAGAAAAGCTCGGGATGGATTGCAGTAGAGACCACATGCAAAGAAGCCTACCTAGGAAGTGCATTTTCTTTTCCGCTGAAAAATTATAAAAAATAACAAAGGATGGAGGGTATAAATAAAGAACTTTAAAAGAGAATACCTTGGTCAAGTTTCCAAGAGAAGCTAATGGTAGAAAATAGGCAGGATATACTTGAGTGGTTAGATCAAAGATGCTGCATAATGGAAAAAAAAACATTGATAAATCTTGTGCGCATATTTCATTTTGATGCTCTTCAACTCAAACCAAAAACTAGAACACAAACCTCCCAGCACTGCCAATGAAATCCGCATACATACGCCATTGTTTTGGATCATCATCAAAAAGATCTCCAAACCGTCCACCTAGAAAAACATACAATAGTCATTGAAACCATTTAACACAGAACCTGTATTTATTCAATTACTTGTTTCTAAAAAACTTCTTATAATTTTCAGACCAATGAATAACCGCCCTAGAGCACCAATGCCATCCTTTGAAACCCATCTGCAGAAACAATTGCAAAACCTACAGCTCAGTCCAATAAAAGACCAATTTTTTGCACTCCACAAAATGAAAACTAGTCTGATGCGTTGAATATATAAGCAACCGATAAAAATAAACATTAATTCACCTGATAGCGGCAGCAGAAGCAGCAGCGGCAGTTCCTGTGAAAGAGCCAGCACCAACAGCCTGCAAAGGTAGTACATAGAAATTCATATCAGTATGCATAAATATTGCCAGAGCTAAAGTCACATTTTGAGATATTTCGCAATAATTAAAAGAAAATGAAAAAAAAAATTGAACACCTTACACCCCTAATGGATCATGACCTAAGGTGTAGAACAAGAATGTGAAGCAACAAAGTAAACTAGGAAAGAGTATTGATCCTAGAAAACATACCCATGCAAAATTAACTGCCTGAGTTAGATTGACATGCCTTAAGAAGACTTGATGTGACTAAAGTGTGGCATATCCACCCAGTAATGTTGGTAGGAAACTGTAACACCATATACTGCAAGTAGTCATCCGAAACCGACCCTGCATTTAGATTGAAGAAAAGTAAGAAACAAAGCTATTACATGAAAAAAAAAAAAAAAGGCAAAAGAGGGGTTAACGAATGGTGACCTGGAAAGCCAGCAGGTAGAATAAAATCTTTGAGAATATCCGGAAGCCAGGACAATCCGGCTTCAGACAAACGTGAATCCTCGAAGCTATGATTGTCAGAGCCATTTTTCTCAAGAAAACCTTGTAGTTGCACGGCGTCGTCTAATGTATATCTTTTAGCAGTTCCATTTCCATATCTCTCCAACAAAATCACCTCGTTATCAGGCTTTTCTTGAAGACTGGGATGTTGGAAGGACGAACAAAGGAGAGTTTGGAAGTGGTGTGCTTTCTTTCTCGTGCGGGTTTTCGAAGATTCAAAAGCGAGTCCAGGGGATGAGAGTTGCAAGGGGTACGCCATTTCAGCTTCAAAATTGTTGGAGTTTGAGATGATTTTTATGGCCCGCAGTTTTCAGAGAAGACACGACTCTCTTCATAACCAGTTTCTATCTAGACAGCTCTTGCATTACACGACATGTCATTTGATCGAACACGGCATTTGAATAGGACGGAGGAATTACTCAGCATATATCGGAAAATATACTCCTCTCTCTTGTAAAAAACATTAAATTATATTAAATTAAAAATAAACAACCTCAATATATATAGTGAAAATATTGCGGGCTTTAGGAGTTTTCATTTGTTTTTCTTTTAATTTTACCATTTTACATTATATTAATAAAATTAAACTCAATAATTTATTTTCATAATATTTTTTCCAAGTTTTTACAACCTTAAAAAAACTTCAACGTTGAATAAATTCTTAATTTTACACAAAAAAAAAGTGTTTTGATCGTTTGTGAAAGATTAAAAATGAGGGACAAGGTTAAAAATGAAATAAAATGATAGCTTTTTATTTAAAAATATTTTTTTATTTTATTGGTTCTTTATTTTTCTCCAATCCCACTGCCAAGTTTTTTCTTTAAATTTCATCTTTTTATATTATATAATTTATTTTGTATTATTTTTTTATTATTGTTGTTTAAAAAAATCTCAATATTGGATTAAGAAAACATTAAAAATAAAAAAATTAAAATTAAAAGCTTGATGAAATGGCAACTTTTTTTGAAAAAAAATATATGAGGGTCTCACCTTTTAGCTTTAATATCTTGTCCAATTTATTTTTTTTTGGTCCCTTTAGTTTTAAAATTAATGATTTAGTCCAAACTTTATTTTATTCATATTTTAATTTTTAGATTTGAGAGAAAAGAGAGAAAATTATTGGATAATGATAAAAGATAGAGCAATTTATTGGTTAACTGTATTCTTATAGAAAAGTAATTGATTTTAAGGTCAATAAATTTCATTTAATAGAGAAGTCTCATTGAGATCTTTTTAAACATTTAACTTAAAATAAAAATTGATGAATGTTAAGAAAGGATTTTTTTTTTTTATTCTTTAGTTTTTGAATCTTTGTGATTTTTTAGGTTGTTCAATTGATTTTTTGAGATAAGGGTATTTATTAATTTCTTTCATATCAAAATAAGTTTTTGATCAAAAGAAACCTTCATTGATATTCTAGTTATTTCTGGTCAGATTGTGGGTAATAAATAATTTATAGTTAATTTTTTAAAAAAAAAACATAAATTAGACAAACAATATGAAAAATACATATATAAAAAGTCATTTTTTACAGCCCGGGCATGTTAGGCCTTCTAAGTCCATGCCTTTAGCGTTTGTTTCTTTTTCTAATAATTTAGATGTGATTTCTTTCAAATTAAATAATAGAAATGTATTAGGTGTGTTTTAAAAAATTAGATCAATTAATAATGTATTTTAAATGATATTTTATTGAATTACCTATGATTATTACTTTATCATTGAATAAACTTATGAAATTTATTTTTTAATATTAGAAAGTATTTATTATATTAGCTCATTATAACTATTTTTTTATCATATAATCAAATAAAAATAGTTTAAAAAAACACATATTTATTAAAAATAGTTGGCCTATGTCATCAATCACAAGTTAAACAAGTTGTTAAAATTAATTAAATATATTATTGCTTTAATATTTTTTATATAAAAGATATCACTTTGAATTCTTTTTAGTAATTTTTTTTTACTAATATTCTACGTTGCTTTTAACCCATATTGGATTACGTCAAATCAATCCCAGTATAATTTAATTTGAAAATCAAGTCAATGATAACTCAAATCATAAAGTTTTAAGGTTGATTGGTAGAAATAGATTTATAGGTACTTTCAAAAAGTCTTCTATAACAACGCATAAATATTGTATTATTTTTATATTTTTTTAATATACTTGCATTAAAATTATAAAGATTATATTTTTTAATTAAAATACTCTATTGATAAAGTTTGAGATAATGATAGAATGTTATCTAAAAAACAAATACTCTATTAAAAAATGAGACAAAGAAGTTTTCATTTGAGAAATGTTTTTTTTTATCTTTATTTATTTTAAACTGTAATAATTTTATTTTGTATATCTTCTCGATGCTTTTATCATCTTTATCTTTTTTTAATGTCACTTTTTCTTTCTATTCTTAACAAACCCAAGCTCATAAATCCTTCCTTTCTTTTTCTTTTTTTTTCATTATCTCACCTAATCTCTTTATTGATAAAGTTGTGAGAAAAATGAAGGAGAAAAACTTCCTCTCTATAAAAACCTTTATGGCTACCAAAAAATAATATCTTATTGGCTAATTTTATACTTATTTATAGTTTTGCTTTTTATATAATATTTCTTGTACTTTTTTTCATACAAATTACTCAACTTTTGTCCAAATAGCAAATCCTTTTTAAACTCTGATTGATGAGAACCTTTAAATCAGGGTAAGAGATTATGTTAAGAGACTCCCCATAAATTCTTAATCTATTCTGATAGTTAGATTAGTAATTTTACTCATTAACATAAGATAAATTAATTTATGATTTTTCATTAAAAATCTTAATTTTTTTATTTATTTTTTGCATAGTTCATATCGATTATTTTCATGAAATTATGGAACCATTTTCTTATCTCAAATATATTTATTTTTTTTTACTATTTATTTTATTTATGAATTTATTATCTTTTCATAGTGACGTTGTTGATTTTTAGCTAATACTTGCATCATTTCTCTTTACTTTTCTCTTGTACTATTTTTTTTATATTTTATTTTTGTATTATTATTCTAATTCATTGAGATTATTTTTCTTATTCTTTTATCCATAAAAAAAATTTCTGGTTTTACTAATATTATAAATTATAAATTATAAATCCAAAATTCTAAATTCTCTTTTCATCTTCATCGTTATCTTTAAATTTATTCATTGAGCTAATCTTATTAATTACATATTTATTCATAATTATATCTTTTACTTATTTATTTGTTTTCATTTGAAGTTTTCAATATGCGTTTTATTACCTTTGATCATGCATTTACACAAAGGGCTACACTGCATTTACATGAGAGTTTATATCATGACTTGAATCATAGATTTTAAAAGTTAACTTGATATTTTTATTTAATTTTTAAAATTAGTTTTTGTTATGATTCTATCATCTTTCAATTTTTTCATATAAAATTTGATCCTTATTATTTTTATTTTTATTTTTTGAAAAAAAAATTAAATTAATATTTTTTTAATTTTACCATTCAACATTGAATTAATTGGGAATTGAGTTTCTCAATTTAGTATGAGTCTATAGTTTCACAAATTGTGAATTTAGAGGATTAACCTAAATTTAGAAAATTCATTTAATTTTGCTTGTTTTTTTTAAAAACTTATATTTTTTTTAGTTTCATCTTTAACATTTATTTAATTCAAGATTGAGTTCCATTATTTTTTATTCATTTTTTATAGGATTTTTCATTAATTTTAAAAATAATCATAATTATCTCTAGTTTTTTTTTTAATTCTTTTTTAAACTTAGCTTTTTAAAAGAAGTTTTGCTTTTGCTTTATGGGTCATTGCTTTGACCATGCATGTGTTCTTTTTTAGTATTGTGGTAGAATCTTTAACAATAACATTAAAACCATTTCCATGAGCTTTTTTCAGTGGTAATATGATGTCCACGAGTGTTTAATAAACTTTTCTTTCTTCTCCTCTCAAACATAATATCAATAACTTATATTTTACAATTAATTATTGTCAAATCTTTTTGTTTGCTTTACTTAGTGTTGATGTCAACTTTAAATTATATTATTAATTGGACTGAGTTTATCAAAATTAGTTAAGTAAGTAATTCAGGTGTCATAATTTGTTAGCTTTTTTTTAAAAAAAAATACAAGCATCACTTGAATTTTTTTATTTTACATTAATAAAAAGTTAATCTAATGCATGAATAACACGGTTACCTATCTAAGAATTGTTTTTCTTTGGTGTCCTCCCTCTCTGTCTTTTATAACACTAACTTCTTGGTTTCTCGTAGGAGACGCTCCCTCTAGCTTCACATTCAAGCATTCTTTTCAAAAAAAATAAATAAAATTGACCTTTCATTCAAAACGGAGAAGTTTTGTCTGTCAGATAATTTAAGTGATTTTTTTCTCAAATGTTTTCTTCTTCTTCTTCTACTGATTTTTTGTCATGGCAGCGTGCAGGCCTGGGTTCTAGCTTGACCCAGGCATGCTTGCCTTGCATAAATAACCCATAGATGAGTGACCGCCTTTCTCTCAAAAAATCAAAGTGGAGTTTACGGTTTAATTTTTTAATTTTATTTATCAATATTAAGTTGATTAAAATTAAAATTTTATAATTTATTTCAATTTATTTTTTATAAAGTTATTTTAATTTAACAGTTTATATCATAAATTTAACTGATTAATCGAGTTAATATATATATTATTTAATTAAACTTCTATATGTGGTGTGATTCCTCATAGTTAAGCTCCTAAGCTCCTACGAAAGAAAAAATAGCGGGTATACTCAGATGAATATCAGACTCAAAAAGATATGGCACCGAAAGGCCCTCTTTTGTGGAGAAAGCTTAGAGCCCCGAGAGCGTTGACCGGTAAATGTGAGTGCTTGCTTAACTGGGAATTGAACTCCTAAACTTCTTCTTCTTTCCCTCTTATATTATTTATTTTATAAATCAACTTGAAATATTTTATTTTTATAAAAAATTATTTTTTCAATAAAATAAAATATCTCAAGATAATAAGGAAGCACAAGTATAGTACAGTATTAATTCTAGAATTTTGGAAAAAAAATTCCTTGATACTCTTCTTTTTTATTTGAAAACAAAATTATAACCGTTATGTTTAGAAACAACGAAGCTCCTTCATCTATCTCTAACAAATGAGAAAGTTTACTATTCTTTCATCTTCATGGAGCATGACTCCATCTAAATTAAGAAAGTTATTAGGCTAACAATAAATTTGCATAACAATTTTAGTAAAATTCTGTTTTTAGAAAATGTCGTTTCCGCTGATTTAAAAAAAGAAAGCAGTTTCTTCTGTTAGGAAGCCTGAATCTAAGATCCTCAAATGCACAAAATATTTTTCATTGATGATGCAATGAAGACACCAAATCGACTGGGCCTATATTATAAGCTACCCTGACTAGCACGTAACCATCTTGCGAAGACAAAATCCCCAGCAAAACTTACCGGCAGCTAAGAATCCTAACAAGTCATGCAGGCATGCAATTGCCAAAATCATAATTCCTACACGAACATGTTCCTCTAGCGCTAGATGATGCCTGCAACAAAAATAAAGTGGAACAATAACGGTTCATAACAATACAAAGAAATCTACTATCAGGATGGTTCAATTACTGGCGTCCTGGCTTTGTTTATGGCGGTTTTCCTCCACAATTCTCTGAAACTCTTTCTCACTGGCTGCAATTAGACGCTTCACGATATCAAAAGTGGTAAGCCTAATGCTGCAGAGGAAAAGAGGAAAGCAGCTTCATGTCAGCAAAGGAGGAAATTTCTTATGAAATCAACTTGTTTTCGCAGTGAACCCATTTATCCTTCCATGTATGGGGAACATATAATCTCCACCGTGCCAACAACATTTGGAAACCGTTAAGAGTGTCTATGAAATTAAGTTTCACAAACCTAGATGGAATTAGATTTATCCCCAGGATCCAAATTAAAAAAAGTCGAAGTGCATAGGACCAAAGAATTTTACAAAAGAAAGAAACATGTGCCTTTTGATACAGGTACAGACAGCACAAAAGATGAGTTAAAAAGCCAAATATAGCACGATTATTCTTATATGTGGGTTCAATAATTTTAGATTTTCTATGCCAGATGTGATTAACACAGTATCAGTTAACCATCAAATGTTCTAGTATTCCCGGATCAAAGAAAACTAGAAGCTCATCGGTTTCCAAACAAAATAAGACATCATATTGAAGGATGTTTCCATGCAAATATATCAAATAATGAAACAGGAATGTAAGCGAACCTGCTATTTGGAAGGTTCTTCAATGCATTGGGCACAAAACCCCTATACAAGCCTATAACTCCATCACGCTGCACGATTCCTGCATCAATAAGACCAAATTAGATTCGATCCCTCAGTCACCAAAATAAATTGCAAGTAGAAATTAATAGCATAAGGTTTTGGTTCGATTTAAGATATGTGACCTATATCAAGACTTGTACCCAAGAGCCCTTAGGATTTAAGTGATACCACTCAAACAAGGGCTACAGCCACATGAAAAATTAAGAGGCACTAGTATTTGTACGGTGCCTTCTATCATTAAGAAGCTCAAGAAACAGCACAGAATTTGAGAAGCTGCATCCAGTCAGAAACTAGAAACATTTTTTCTTTTTAATAATATTTGGACAAGTACGCATAGAAGCAGACCCAGAGATGTCCTTAAAATTTTCAGAATCAAGGTATTTAAGAGAAAAAATAAAGCTCAACAGGTATTGTAAACAGATTTAAAAGTTCTTTCAACTTTAATTAACATTACCCTGGCAGTGGGTTAAGACCATAGCATATCATGACCACACAAACAGATTTAAGGCTCTTGCAACATGAACTAACACGCCCTTGGGCATCGGCTCAAGAGACAAGTGGCTAAATTGGAGTTTTGTGGAGTGAATGATGGGCTCAATAATCAATCATAGACATATGCACTAACAAATGAGAAAAGCAAGATAGGCTAATATGTGATTGATGGCCCTTTTGCTCTGCTGATATTAGCATTGCTTGCACTCTAAGCCTCTCTTAAGTGTCCCATTGTCTGCTCACTCACAAAGTATCTTGGTCCATTACCACTAGAACCCTTTTATGGTAATTTCAGAGACAATAAACATCTCCATGCAAGTCTGTTCTCTACATTTTTGTGCGCCTTACCTGGAAAGGCATCCAAAACTGATTTGTAAGGGGTACCCTTCATTTGCATTTGTCTTCTTACTGTATCCAAAGGATAACACGTGAGTGTTGCAACAGCTGCAGACACCACAGCTGTCAGTAGAGATGATTGAGTCTTCTGTTGGTACTTCTCCGGCAATGACTTCTTCACCCTGTTGTTCAAAGGGAGTAACATCCAACACTTGTTTTATGTTTGCATTCTTTTCCAAAAACAACTAAATAAAAAAATAAATGAAAGAAGCTCTAGGCATTAATGTGCTCACAAGTCAAAAATGCAAAAGTTGACGGCAATATATGGAGCAATGCCAAGAAGAGAAGGCCCAAGACCATAGTAAAATGACGCAACTCCTTCCTCTCGTAACATTGTCAATGCAATCTGGACATCATCAATACTCTTCTGTTCATAAATGATCATCTTGTCATTAAACGTAGTCTAGTAATCAATATAATACCTCAGACATAGTGCGAAAGCCTGGATCAACCGCTAAGCGTAATCTCAGGACATCCAAAGGATATGTTACCTGAAAAATATACACAGTAAGATAATTTTAAGATTCAAAGGCATGTATTACTGGATACATATTACATTTTTTTAAATGTAGCAATACAAATTAGATGTCTACGCACACAGTAAAAAATTTTAAGAAACAAATTCATGTACTTCTTTGAGCACAAACACTATCCCAACAGGTAGCAATATAATTTCCATTTCCATTTCCATTGATGAATTACTCACAAAAGTAGATGTCATGCCTGCACAAGCACCTGCAGCAAGTCTGCCAATAACTGAAAGCTCACCATCCTTTCCCTTGAACAATTTCTACAAATTCACATGCAAAAATAAATAAATAAATCAACCAAATGCCTCAAATAATAGCAACTCAATTATTTATAACACTTTCCTAGAAATTGCTTAAACACATTTTCACTAGTATTACCTTGTAAGTTTCATAAGCCAAGAGCTGGACGGCACTATATGGTATGATCCGAATCACCTGAAATATCCACCATAAATCCCAAATTGGAAAACAAGACCTCATCCTAATTATTCATGTTAAAAATCTGCCAAGCACCTGCGGAAGGTTTCCTTTCCAGTACCCTTTGACTCCTTCTTCTTTCCCTATCATCACTATTGCCTGCAGTTAATTGACCAATATGCAGCTTCGTTAAGATAAACAAGTAACCGACATTGAAATTTGCTAAATACCTCAATGAAACCAATTGCCTTCTTAGCACTTTCTTGCCCGGCCCGCACTCCATGAGTCTATAAACACATCGAATTAGCACTATCAGCGTTATTGATAATGTTACTAATTACCAATTACCTTATCGATAATTGAAACCTCTACTCTTTAGCTTGAATAATAATAATAATAATAATAATGCCAAATAATTTTTTCTCTCAGTAACCAAAATAGAAGCTACAAAATCCACAATTTAGAGAATTCTACATTAACTGCTCAAACTCCATTTTCTCAGTAACCAGGTAGCAACATTAACGACTCGGGACCTCGAAAAACACGTGATAAAAATTTAAAGCACAGAAACTTAAAACAACACCTGCATAAGTAACTTTATACGGTCAAGCGGAGCCGTGACAATCTTCGCTGCGGCACCAGCGACAGCTCCAGCGGCAAAAATCGCAGCATCTCTAGGCACATAAGCCAGTATTGCTAACGGATACTTCAATAGCTGAGCCGAACTCGGTGCGAACTCATTTCTTCCATCTTCCTTCGTCTCCGCCATTGAGACTGAAGCAAAATTGCCAAAACTTCCATTATTGCAACCACTCCGGATTCTGCAACTGAATTGCGCGTTTCTCCACAGAGGCCCGCGGTGGTCCGTGGCTTCAGAGAGTGAAGAGTGTGAGGTTTTTAAGTTTGGTAACGTCTGGAAGGATAAAATGGCTCTCTCTTCTTCTCTCATGGTTTGAATTGGCAAACTTGAGAGTTTGTTAGGGGCAGAGAAGGGATAAGTTAGAAGGATAGTAGCAGAACGCAGAGAGAGGGAGAAGAGCAAATTTAAACAGAAGGATCTCGTGGGATTTTTAAGCAGAATAGAGCGAGTGCTTTTGTTTTATTAAAGATTTGGTGTGTGCGGGTCTATCGAGGGATGATGAAGCACGCAGCCTGATTGATTAGAAATACTTCTTCATTGATAGAGATAGGCAAACTACATTTTAATTTTTATTTAGCCCCTATAAGTTTCTATATGCTTCATCTCATCCTATTACTTAAAAACATTTTCAATATTAACCCTTTTTGTTCAATTTTCTCCCTTAACCTCTTAAAAGCTTTTAATATTACCCTCATCCTATTATCATAACATTCTCAATACTCAATTCTATATTCTACAGAATTTTATAAAATCCTGCAGTAACTAGAGGTTTTTTTTTAATTTTTTTCATTTATTTGTATTATTTTTATAAAAGTGTAATGAATACTAACATGTGTATTATATGAAACCTTAGGGTCTATTCATAAGAAGAAAAAAGCGAAAATAAAAATAAAAATAAAAATAAAGAGATAGGTATTTGCCATTTGGCTTAGCTTTTGTTAATGGAAATGTGCAAGTACTGGGTGCAAAAATGAGATATTGAGAAACCATGGGGAGTAAAAATGCTATTAATATTTTGCGCGCCTTCCTTTGGGCCTTCTTGGTTGTTCAGCCTTCGGACACGGCCGGATCGTTCGTTCTTCATTTAATTTCGAGATGGCGGAGACGTGCTCCATGCTGTTAAATCTTATCGATGATGGAATAATGGAAAGCAAAAGGATGACACTAAATTGTCATGTGTGAAAAAAAAAAAAAACTAATGTTTAGTGTAATAATAGACTATGACTGTTAGGAGAACTTTTTTTTTTAATTAAATAAGAAGCATCTAGAAGATTATAAGAAATGATCCACCAACCATTTATAAATTATTATATTGTTGTAAGGTAGTCCTTGTACTATGGAAGATTTTGTTTTTTTTCCCAACAATGTTTCTTTTTTATATTCATTAAAAACTACTCCAACAAATATGTCACTCAAGGCATCTCCAGCCTAAAAGCCATAAGATTTTTTTTTGGGTCAGTTAACATGCCATTCCCTGTTTCCATACTAAAAACTAACTCTATTTACAAGAAGCTATAGAAACAAAACAAAAAAAATAATAATAAGTATTTATTTAAATACATACAAAAAAATATTTATTAAAAAATAATTTTAAAAGAGTGTTGTTAAGCTTGGCCAATTTTGTCAAGGCCCGGACAACTAGGCCTTTATTTTTGTTCCTGTATCCATTTTAATTTGATTTTTTCTATAAAAAAATTAGGCAATGCATCATCTATATTACCTAGTTTTTGATCGTTATAGTGACTAGAAAAACAAGGTTGATGGTTTTTTCAACTTAAAAATTAAATTTTAAAAATATTTTTTTTTATTTAAAACATATATAAAATATCATAAACAACTTGATAAACCTATTCATGGTCTGAAAAACTATTTTAAAATTTAAGATCAACTTAAAACAAAAATTTTTACCAAGAATAAATATATTTTTCTTGGTAATTTTCAGGTAAAAAACTCCCTAATATGAGCTCCTCTCATAAAAAAAAATAGGTCTTTATTTTTATTTTTGCATCTACCCTAATTTGGTTTTTCAAAAAAAAGTTAGATAATTTATCATCTATATTATTTAGTTTCTAACCATTATAATGGCTAGAAAAACAAGGTTGGTGGTTTTTTAATTTAAAAATTAAATTTTAAAATATTTTTTTATCTAAAATATATATAAAATATCATAAGTAATTTGATAAATCTATTCATGGTCTAAAAAACTACTTTAAAATACAAAATCAACTTGAAACAAAAAAATTTTACCAAGAAAAAATATGTTTTTCTTGGTAATTTTAAGGTTAAAAAACTCCCTTACATGAACTCCTCTCATAAAAAACTAGGCCTTTGTTTTTGTTTTCGCATCCACTTTAATTTGATTTTCAAAAAAATATTAGACAATATATCATTTAATTTTTTGTTGCTACGGTGGCTAGAAAAACAAGGTTGGTGGTTTTTCCAACTTAAAAATTGAATTTTTAAATTATTTTTTACCTAAAATATATATAAAATATCATAAGTAACTTGATAAATCTATTCATGGTTTAAAAAACTATTATAAAATCCTAAATCAACTTGAAACAAATTTTTTTACCAAGAACAAATATGTTTTTATTGGTAATTTTAAGGTTAAAAAACTCTCTAATATGAGCTTCTCTTATTAAAAAAACAAGTTAATACCAGTTTTAACCATTTTTATGGTTAAAGTTAGGGTTCATAAATTTTTTTCCTCTCTCCAGTGTTGAATTTTATGATTTTTTCTCATATCTTTCAATCAAAAATCAAAAAATAAAAATAAAATAAAATTTGAAATCAAAATTAATTTTTTCCTTTAATTTTGAAAACTGAAGGAACCTAGTACCTATAATTTGAAAAGTATAGGAACTCCGGTAAATATTTTGCCCAAGTTTTTTAAATCCAACTATTCCCAATGTGTTTTTTTAATTTATTCCCCAATATTTCAACCCCTCTCTTCTACAATAAATAAATTGACTTATAATTTGGTTCAATAAGAACCAAACTAAAAAAAAGAAAAAAAAGAAATAACATTATAAACGGTTTATGCACAAACTTCCTAATCTTTTATTTTGAACTTAAAATTATATTTTTTAACTTTTCTATCACCTCATTAATTTTATATTTAATTGTGATAAATTATATAATTAATAACATAATTATATTATATAAAAACTAGTTAAATTACTTCCATGTAAGTAGTTGTATAACATCAAAATGAGTTGTTAAAATAACATAATTATATTATATTTTGTAAGCGTGCTATTACCAAATCTTGAACCCTGGAGATCGTTTGGAATTTTAGCACACCAAACATTTTTTTTTTCCTAAGAACATTAGGATTAATTAATTTACGGCTTGAGCCACTCATTTAGCATTCTTTGTGTTTTTCCGTCAATGAAATTCAACTTCATAATAGGAGAGAGCAGAATAAAAGGATGAAAGAATAAAACAAATTAGACTATTCGTTCATTTTAGGCAGAACCCAATACATATGTTTATCAGATCATTTAAAATGTTTATATACTCCTTTTACTTTATTTTTATTTTGTGTTTTTTTGTACTCCAAGTTCTTGGGATCTCTACATGGCAGGCAGGCATTTCTTACACTGGTAGCATCTGTTCTTGAAAATGATGATCAACAATATAGATTAATCAAGTCGCAAACACAAACAACTAAATCTTCTCATTGACTAATTATTTTATTACAAGAGTACTGAATATATAACCCTTGTGCCATATGCCACCTTCTATATATTGGCATAAGATACAAAAACTCGGTTGCAAAAACACCCAGAAATCTATACGTTACATAAGCAGTGGCCTGTATTCTTAAAGCCACAATGGTGCCTTGCATTTAAGCTTTGAAGGGATAACAAGTACATCATGGACAAGCAAAATGCAAAATATTGCTTGCTTTCAGGCAGGCATGCAGGCCAGGACAGGTGGAGCAAAATGAATGAATAAGAAATTCATTCAATCTGTTGGTGATGTTTGATGCTGTGATCTTCATTCAGGGAGCAACCCTAAAAAGGCCAGGCCCTGCTTTCATAATGCGCAGTATGCCCACGATCAAGCATTGACTTGAAATAATATGTTGTATGTAAATAATAAAGGCATTGACTGATTATGAATCGAACAGAACCCACCTGTTAAGCTGAGATGACTCCGACCTCGGAAGTGACACCCAAGTCGATGACATTTCCGTGGTCTGAATAAGAATAAAATACAAAATCTGGTTATGAAATGGAATTGCAATGGATGGAAGGGATAGATTTAAAATTCTTAACTAAGCCTCTCCAAATATTGCAAGGCCTTACTCAGAGGTGTTTTGGATACGAAAAAGCATGCTCCAATAACTACGTAGCACAGCAATAGAGTCAATCCTTTCAGGTAATGAGAAGTACCATCCTGTAACAAATAAAGCAATTAAATTTCATTAAAAATCAAAGGGCTAACCTGCATAAAATGAGCTCTGTCGAGTTTCAGTGATTTAAAAATGAAAAGGGAGATTCCATTAATCAGTGTTCTAAAAAGTAATCTTGGTGTTATTAGATTAACTGGTGAAGAATTGGTTAGTAGTATAAATTACCTGTAAAGTGAAGGCTGTGGTGATTATTGATATAGCAAGAGCACCAGTCTCAAGGAGATTGAAATTAAGATCCATGGTAATGCCCAACATCCAAGCAACAACTACACAGAGTGGAACCTGAAAGTCATATAGCAAATATAAGTTAAGACTTGATTCAGACTTTTCATTTTTTCAGAGAAGAGAAAGGTTAGGTCGGAAGATCGATACCCTTTGAGTTTCAATCATGAAACTTACCACAAACAAAGAAATTTGAGTAGCAGAACCTAGTGCAACACCCAAAGATATATCCAACTTGTTTTTAAAAGCAAAAATGACTGCTCCAGCATGTTCAGCCGCATTTCCAACAATTGGCAGCAAGATAATGCTAATGAAGCTGACAGAAAGGCCCCAAGATTCTGAAGCATCCTGTGAAATCAAAAGGTATATTTTTCAGTTCATGCAACCGTAATATTGAAAGCAGCTAAGAAGCTTACTTCTACAAGATGCTTATAGTTTAGTAAATACCTCGATTGTACCCACAACATATTCTGACAACAAGGCTACGACAGCAGTCATTCCAACCAGCCAAATTATTCCACTCCAGAATCCTATCACAGGTGTTTCTTCTGAATTCACATCACCATCATCTTCCTCTGAATCCTGATGAGTTGCGCCATGTAATTAATATCTCAGCTAATCCATCTTGAAGAAACTTCTAATACATTTTAATTTAATGTCTTTTTTAAGATTTAATTTGATCACACCATTCAGATGGAAACGAATAATTAGACCAATTAATCACCTCTTGTGCTTCAAATAATTGTCGGTGTGTCACTAACTGAAAAATGATGTATGTAATGTATGCAATCAGCATTACAATGCTGCTTGCTCTCGACAACTGCAGTGTTGGGACTGCCGTGAGGGAAGCGGAGGCTCCAGAAATCCGAAACAAAAGGGGCAACATATGGCACAGCAATGCCAAAAGCAGAAGCAGTGCGTTCACATCGGCTTGTCTCTGTTCATTCATTTATAACCATGCCAATGTTATGATCAAACTTTGGTCTTCATATAATTAGAAGAAGAGGGATTCAGAACTAATGAACTTTTCAGATTACAACAGCTAGCTTACCCTATCATATTTTTGCTCCTTTCCAAGATTGGCAATACCACCACAGAAGAGCGAAGTGCCAAGAACTAATAGTAGGTTTGATATTATGGAACCCAAGAGTGAATATTTCACCACTTCTACTTTGTGTTGCCACAGTGCAAAAATTGCTATTATCAGTTCCGTAGCATTGCCGCATGTTGCGTTCAGTAGCCCTCCCACTGCAAAAACAAAGATATATAAAAAGGAATTGAATTCATGGTTACTTAAGTTTCCTTCAATAATTTTGAAATTTCCATACAAGCGTGTGTGAAGTAATATTACAAGGCCAATTCCAGCAAGGTTTTACATGTACATGGATTGACATTATACACGTGCACCAGTGCTGGCTGGATATTTACCGGCTTAGGGTTCTTATTTGCAAGGCTGACAAAGCCAATTAGGATCAACAAGGACATTGATTAACCAATATTTTTATGGCGCAAGCTCACTATCTGTGAGTCTGCAGGGTGTGGGCACATTGCCTTTTTTATTGGTGCAAAGTATGTGAGTCCATAAACGATGCCAATCATGTCTTCTTCTTTCTGTCTAGGATCTTTTAAATAATTAACAAGTATATATATGGCTAAAAAGATTGGGGATTATACTAATGTGAAGAACTCTTCATCCTGTTGAAGTGGCAGAAGACTGAAAGAAAATGACAAAGCAACAAGCTTTTTGATGATACGTGACAAAATCTCCTCTTGGTTGATTGAATTCCTCATGGAGTCTGAATCACATCCCCACCAAACAACTATCAGTTTTTTGTATTTTTCTGGTCACGAGAAAGGCTTAGAACCGAATGGATCCCATCATTTTTTAAATTAATTTAGTTTGATTCCTGAACTCTGAATGATTTACAAGACAATCTATGCTGACTTCGTAATGACTAATTAAAATAATTTGATGATGAAATGTTGGCCCCCTCTTACATAACTAGAATAGTACTATATTTTTTTTTGCTTCCATGCTCACAGTTTTATCCAAAATGCAAACCATCAGACATGTATTGAAGACAGGTAACAAAACTGAGGGGTTGATCAGTACCTGTTGGGCCGGTGAAATAAGCAATTTGCCTGCAATTTTTGGAAACAAAGTTGAAAATGATCAATCCCAGTACTTCTACTTTTAGCATGGTTGTACGTAGCTATAAGATTGAAAATCAATTAATATTATATGATATAAATAATCCCTTACTCTGTTATAAAGCTGACACGTTCGGCAAGTGGGGTCAGTCCAAGTAAGCTCAAAGCAAAAATCCAGGGCTGGTACGTGAAATTAATCAAGAACACTGTTAGATTGAAACCAGTAAAGGAAAAGAGCTAAACAGAACTAATAAAATCTTTTCAATTACTTCTTAGTTCTTATGAATGGAAATATTAGCAAACATATTTGATATTAAAATCTTACAACATACTCAAAATAAATTAATCATAGGAATTTAACATTTGCACTCGGTGCTTCGAGAGCCCTCGGTCATCTATATGATTGACGAAAAGAATTCAACAGATTCTTGAAGGGGTGGTGCGGTGCGGTGCATTCAAGTGTAAGTGCACCAGCTCATTTTTCCTTTAATTAGTTATCGGATTAATGTGCTGATCAGTCGATCAATTCTAATTAGTCTATCATCATTCATATCACCATTTGAGACAATCACCATAGACAAGTAATTAAGATGATTTGATCACATAAAATGAGTTATCAGGATGATTGCCTCACACGCCAAGGTGCGCAAACCTTTCTCTTTTATTGTGCAAACCCTATCAACTACTGAAATACAGGGAAATGGATACTTACTCTCCCAAAGCCATAGCATTGAGCAGCAATGGCCAGTGGAATGGCAGGAAAAAGAACTGAAAGTTTTGTGCCCAAAATGACCTCTTGAAGATTAGTTAACAAGTGTCTAAGCATTCCACATTTAACTTTTGACACTAGAGTGAGGTCTGATTTTTTGCGCAATGATGAGGATGACATGTTGTGTGCAGTCCTTCCATGTCTCATCTCCTTGCTTGAGCCCTTAAGGTTGCCATTCTCCAAAAGCCATGGTTCTTGCAGTGAAGCCATGCTGGGTTTGCAACAAAACCAATATATCACTAAATTGTAAGAAGGTAAAGCAAGACAGTAGAGTGTGATCTTCTGTTTCTCTTTGTTCTAAGGGATTGAAAGATACAGTTATAAATAGGAGCTGGAATACGATTACTTTTGTACGTACACTGCACCTTCCAGGAAATTTCGTATTTTGTTCTCATACCTGTTGGCAGACGTGGCTAGGGTACGATAATTTCTTAAATTATTATGATATTTTTTTTGTGAGAAAAAAAAATTGTATTGATGAATTATTGATTTTCGGTTAATAGAAATTAATAATTGTAGATGACAATTTGCAGTTAAACAGGGATGCGCTCTAGGAAGATAAATTGTTGATTATAAATGACTCCCATAAAAATTAATAAATACAAACATATATATATATTAATAAAATATTTTTATTGGTAAATTATAGGAATTTTTTTAATAGAATATATTATCACAATATCTATCAACAAATACCAATAAAAATATTTCTTGTTATATATTAAGAGAATTACAATAAAAAAATTAAAAAATACGATGACTTATTATTTTTACATGAGAATTACTAATAGATTTAAATCTATTAATTAAATTTATCAATCAATCTACCAGTAGTATTTAATTTATTACTCCACTAGCAATCATCCTCTCTTCCTTTCTTTCTTTTTTCTCCTTCTTCTATTTTGTTTTTAGCAATAAATATCACAATTCTTCTAATTTTATTATAAATCAATCTTTTACTGTAAATCCACCAACCTTAAGACTCATTTTGCCAATGTCCCTATTGAGGATCCCCCACTTTAAATAAATAAAAATATTATTTTTTTTATTTAGNTTTTATTTAGATTTACTTTTAAAATGTTAATTGGTATGGTATTTTTTATAGTTTATGTATTTTATAGTTTTTTTTATAGAAATATATTGTAAAAATATATGATGTGTACATATTAGAGTCTGTTTGAGATTTTATAAAAGTGTATTTATTTGTAAATTGATGAAATTTAATTTGAATTTTGTGATGAAATAAATAATATCTTATTTAACATATCTGTTTTATATTTTATCAGTTTTATTATTAAATTGAAATTTTTGATAAATACATAAAAATTTAAATTTATATAGATAATTGATAATGAATTAGTTGTACTATTAAAATAGTTTGCATAAGTTTGGGTTAAAATAATATTTTTTTATTTACTTTACATAATTAATTAATACATGTTGTCATCAATATTTTATATATGTTTGACATAAATAATAAATAATTATTCATGAATTTATTGAGATTCATCTAAAGGATTACATAGGATGTATTATTTTATTGAGATTTAGGGTTTTATTAATTATGTACTATTTAAACCGGCATCCAATAATGTTTTACATTTTCACAATGATTTTTTTATTTTTATTAGGTCAATTGATGGATGATTTTATATTTTCATAAATATAAAAAACAAAAAGTACAGTAAAACAACCAAAATGACCTTACAAACCAAAAAATTGAAATTAGCCTCAATGTTCTTTTTTGTATTTCTTACAATAAATTTTTTGTTATTATTAAATTAACTTAGGGGTAATTTAATATTATTTAAAATATATATAAAAAAATTATCCAGTAGCCATGCCTTTCAAGTGGTGCCTTCCAGTAGCCAAAATACTCCTTTCTTGTGTAATTAAAGACACCACTACATCCTTTTCTTTTTAGGGCGACACATAAGGTCGATGATGGCGTTGTTTTTTATTAGCGACACTTACCTTTTATGGTCTATCTCCACCCTTTGATATTCGAGCTGACCATGAAAAAATTCAGAGTCATCCTCTAATTTATAAGAATTTCAACTCCAGTCCCTATTTTTTTAATTTTTAATTTTTATTTTTGGTCTTTTTTAAAAAATAATTTTTTCTTTAATTCTATCCTTCAATTCTAATTTGTGATATTTTTTTTAATCTGGTCCTCATTATTGTTCCCCCCATATTTGAGTCTTTTGTTAAAATTGATTTTTTTTTTCAATTTTACCTTTTAATAAAAAACTTGATTGTATTTCTTATTTTGATATCGATTCTTATTTTTTTTATTGTTTTTTATTTTCAATTTCTTCATCATAAAATTTATTTTGTATTTTAATTTTGATCTTCTTTCTTTTAATTGATTTTTTTTATGTTTTTAATCCTTTTGTATAATAAAATCTTTTTTTTTTCAATTTTATTCTTCAATATTTAATTGATTAGGGAATAAGTTTTATAGTTTTTCTAAATAGAATATTTTCAGTCTAATGACTTAAGACTTAAGTCATGAATTTGAAAATTTAATAGGAGTTGATATTTTTTTTTAAATAGACTTTATGATTTTTTTCATTGTTTTCCTATCAAGTTACCATAATCTTATAATCTGAATTATGAGTTTGGTAACATAATTTAAATTGGCTCAATTTTTATTACGAAGATTATATATTTATCATGCTAACTAGGGTTCACTCTACCTAATTTTTTTAGTATCTTTTTTATCAAATTTTGTACTATCATATTTAATGGTTTTTTCCTAGATTATTGTAAACACTATTTTTTTGTTTTGATTTGGTCAACTCAATTATTGTTGTTGTTTTTTATCATCTAACTAAAATAAAATCAATTTATTTAAACCAACCAAGTATATGACTCAAAAAACAAATTGGCCTTGTAAAAAAGTGCGGGTCCACAACTAGTTTTTAGCTAGAAACCAAAGAAGAGTCTCATGGTGCTAGATAATTGGCTTGTACTTCATGAGCTGTCTTAGACTAATTTTTTTGTAGTGTAAAAAAACTAATATTTAAGCACTATTAATGTATATATTTTAAAGAATGAAGAAAAAATCCATGAATGAAGAAAAAATCTACGATTTGATATCATAGAAAGAAAATTAAAAATAATAAGAATTGCTAATTTCTAAGAATTAAAATGTAGAAAGATAAAATAAAAAAATTAATGAAAAAATTATAAAAGACAAAGTATTGGAAAAATTAAGTGAGGTCACCGAAACTTGTAAATAAAAATATATTTAATTTCAGAAAGAATTGAGTTTTGAAAAACAAAATCAAATAAGATAAAAAAAGAAAGACCTAAAAAAAAATCTTGAATCATTTCTATAAACCACTTACTTAGATTATAAAATAAAAAAATTAATTGAAAAAACTTAAATTTATTTTTTAAAATGAAGGCTTCAAAAGATGATGTATTAGGCAATGATAGCACCAAGTACCGTATATATTACATACTCCGCTACGTCCAGATTCTACAGCCATTGTCGATTATGACCCAATAGGCATTAATGAGCACAAGTCAAGAATCTTTATGCAGATGGCTTAAGACTTTCCTCCAACTACATCGAAAATGGAGATAAAAAAACAAGGCAGGATCAAGAACTAATGACCTCCACACTCATCTCCTTAATTACCCAACCAAGAAAAATCCAAAGACATGGACGCGGCGAGGAGATTGATGGAGTTGTGTGTCGTTTTGCAATATCACCTCACCGCCTCTCGCTGCCAGTGTGCTGCAACCACATAGACTAATCTTAATGCGGTGAGAGTTGTCTTCAACGAAGGACTGGTTTTGATCTGTCAATTTTCTTGTTATCGCTTGATTAATTATAACCTGTGGAAATACGTGAGTGATATCTTTTAAATATAAGTTTAAATAATTGATGCAATATGTTATTGTCAATAGTCACAATTATTGAATATATATAAATATTAAACTAAAATTCCACATAAGTATCTAGAGAAATGGGGTTATTATTATTTCTTTGTATATGTCTCAAAAAGGTGTGGAAATACGTGAGAACTCTTGAATGGAAAAAAGAAAAAAAGAAAAAGAAAAAGAATTAAATTATCACTATTTTCATTACTAGAAAATAAAAAACTATTTTAAAAAAAGTTTGTTGGTATTTAATTGCCGGTAAAATTTCTAATAAAAACTTGGTATTAACAAGTTACTCATTGGGGATAGTTGATTTATAGGTATTTTTATTAAAAATTTAATTTTCATGAGATTTTTTTTAAAAAATGATAGATTACTTGTGGTAAAAAATTAGATTTTATTGCTTAGTTTCTATCAGTAAATTCATTGAAAATTAATTTCTATCAGTAAATTCATTCAAAAATTTAATTGCCATGGGATTTTTTAAAAAAAATAGATTACTTATGGTAAAAAAAATTAGATTTTATTGCTTAGTTTCTATCAGTAAATTCATTGAAAATTAATTTCTGATTGAATTATCTTTGCTCAATTAAGAAATACCGTATGAAAAATAGATGATGGTTACATTAGAAGATATAGGTAAATGACAATTTATAGCCGATTAATTTTTGTACAAGGATATGATTTAAGAAATATACAGTATATATATTGATAGGTATTCTCAAAGTTATAACAGATCGATGCGGTTTAGATTTTATTATCGAGTGACTACTCAATCTTAATTTGTGCTGATCTAAGTTTAAATAATATTTAATGCATCATTCGCTTCGTACAATAATTAATAACATCTACCTGGTGTCAAGAAAGAATCTATTTGAACCCTATGGTAAGCGTGAGTGCGAGTGTGAAACGAGATGCGTGGCCACCCGATTTTAAAAAGCGAAAAAGCCAAGTCGAGGAAGGCAGAAAGAAATTTCCGATGAACAGTGCTTGGATTAAGCCTTCCGATGGCCTATATATTTACCTGAAATCTCAATTCCTACTTCGGCACTCTCCAGGGTACAGCTAGCCGTTGAAGTTATTCAAGTTACATCCTCAGTTGCCATGAGTTTTAACTTCTTTTTATTTATTTCTGTTTTATGTTGACCATGGTGTGATCTGCCGAGTAGAAAATCATAGAGAAGCTTTCCGTCGTTATACGTCTCAGCACAAAATATATTGAAGGGTTTCGGTGGGTCTACAAAGCTGGTGGACTGAAGATTTTCCGAAGAATTTCTTACACCAGCCACTGAGGGACCTATATATCCATGTGGGCAATGCATTTTATTTTTTTAGGTAACTCGAGGTATGATTATTCTTATAAAATTTAATTTATATGATTGAGTTACAAATATATTTGGGCGGAGAATGTTATTTTTTTTATAATCATGAAATAAATATTGTTGCTTCTCTGATCTCTCTTTTCTTTGCATTTGCTCTGTAATTCTTATCCGGACGCCTGGGGAGGTGAGGAATGAAAGGCAATAAAGAGAGAATATAATTTTTGGTCATTGTCTTCATAATTAACTTATGCAAAAGTTTCTTCATTAATTCCAAAAGCACCACTTGTATATAGTACTCCCATCCAAATCTTGCATATATAACGTCTACCTTTCGATATCCCACAGGCCATATCCGTATGTTTGCCCTGCATGCATGTGTGCTGAACCCTAGACATGCAGCTTCTGCGAAGCTTCCTCCCTCCCTCCATCCCTCGATTTAGGTAATATTGCTTTCAAATCTTGGCTTAACTTCTGAAATCCCAAAAACCCACACTTATTTATAAAAGATACAGGAATGCTAGATGTGTTAATTTTTAATCAAATTAATTCTCACAAGGTACGTAATATATAGGTCTCTTGATGGAATCCATTTGTTTTAAATGGATATTTTTCTGGGGCTGCGGGGTATATGTAGATATATACTATGGTTATCTAATTATATGTGATTATCAAGTTCTTGTTATTAAAATCAGGTTATGTTTTGTATAGTGATTTGAAAATATATTTAAATGATATTTTTTATTTTTTAAAATTTATTTTTGATATATTTAAAAACACCCGAAAAATTAAATTTAAAATAAAAATAATAGTCTCGAAATACATGCTTTACAAGAAGACAATTCCGTGCAAGAATATATCGTGCCTGCAGACACACATACAATCTGAGACGACGACAATTACGAGGTCAGGCAATTTCCTCGAAGTTTCGTCTTCGTAGAAAGGTCGGCAGGCAGGGACCACACTTTTGTTTGCTTTACATGTTATCGATGGACGACAGATGTTTTAAAACAGCGTAGGTTTCCTGTCAATCTTGGAGTTGTAATAGTTGTTGAAGGTATTTTAAAAAAATTATTTTATAAAATTATTTTTAATTAAAATTAATTTTAAAAAATATAGATTGAAATTAAAGTGGAATAAAATGTAATTTAATATATTTAATTAAAATAATATTTTTGTTATAAAAAATATAATATATATATATATTAATAATTTTTAATTTAATTATATATTGTATATTTAACTACTATTATTATATTATAAAATAAATAATATTAATATCTAATATTTTTTATTATTCTACTAAACATATGTAGTTTCATTGTGTATAAAATCTGTCTATGAA
>SRLM01000091.1:884217-1019134 GCA_015708895.1 Populus ilicifolia
GTTCAGGCTAAACCAATAACTGAGACAGTAGGAAATAACTCCACTATTTATATTCAAATAGTAAAATTATTTAAATGAACAATAGAGAATTTCATACTGCAGGTTTGCAAAAAAAAGCGTAGAGTTGTTTTCCTCGAACCTGCAATTTTAACCAATTTTAAATGGTCCAACATAAATAGCATACTGTGATTCTTTCATTACCAAACATTTAAAAGTTATGATTTGCTTTGAAAGTAACTGCAGCTGCGTAAACATATAGCTATGACTTGTTTGGAAGTTTTAAAGCATGGTTGGGTTAATTTTTAAAATGTTTTGTATTTAAAAATATATTAAAATAATATTTTTAAATTTTAAAAAAGTTATTTTTGATATTAATATATTAAAATAATTTAAAAATATTAAAAAATTATTAATTTAAAATAGAAATTTTAATTTTTTTAAATACAAAAATAAACATTGCTAACTTAACGAGTGGTTCAAGACATTCATACATACAAGGTAGTACTTAACAGCTTCAAAGACCGACCATTGATTCTCGAGTTGAATTTGTTCGATGTCACAGCTGAAATATCTTCCAGTTGAGGCCACCTCAAAACTACGTGTCATACTGCCAGTTTACGCCGACTTGAGTAGTTGAAGGAAAAGACAAAGAAAATGAAGGAAAAGCTAAACAGAAACGCAACCTCTGCCGAACTGAATAATTTGAGTTCAATGCATCAAACGATTATAATTTTTATATTTAGAATAAAATAATAAATTCTATAATTAAATCTAATTATACTATTGAATTAAATTAACAATCTTGATTATAAATTAACATTTTTTACTGTTTTGTCAATGATGACCCCTTGACAAATAAAGCCCTTTGTTTGCTAGTTACAAAACTTGTTCCGAACAATGCATTTCTCTTGAGAGCTACTACTGCAGTTCCATTCACTCTGATGTTGAACTTCTACTTATAATTCGGAGTGCTATGAAAACACAGAGCTGGACGATGAGCTTGATTATAGAGGGCATCCATTTTCTTTCTTTCCCCGATTAGAATACAATATGTTTTATAGTTGGACCTGGAAGAACGTAACAAAGAAATTCACGTGTTTTTAGTTTGTAATTCCAGAAGGTAGTATGAATGTCCCAATTTGTTTGTCGTTACGGTTACTAGGCTTGACTAAATCAAACAGCATTTTGGTTGGGTTTGTTTTAACTGGATGACTTGGAACAACTAATCTGGTTTGTTTTCTTCTGATGTTGTGTTGTCCTTTTGTGTTTAACCTGTGAGATTATTTTGCCAATCCTTAAAACATTTTTGTTTGTTTGAAATTGAAATGGTTTCTGATGCATCCAAATAAAATGGACCAAACCCTCCAATAAACCCAAAAAATCTCTTGGACACCGTAAAGCATGATCAGATTAGTCAACATCAGGATCCAAAGATATCCATTAGCATTTTTAATTACAGGTAAACTAATGATTATTGCATATTGCAATGACAGAAAATGAACACCCTACAAATTTGTTTACTACGCATATTACATGATGATGTAATGGAAGTGCAGGCTAAATGATAGTTTTATTTTTTATTGTTAGTTTAAGCAACCCACTATGATTAACATGCGTTGATGCAAAAGTAAAACCAATCAACTCGCCATCGCCATATGGTTGCTCCATTAAATATCAAATGCTTTCAATGTTTTTGTGTTTCATGCTCTTAAATATCCTGTTATACCTGCGCCATCGGCGGGTAAATCACCTGGTTAACTCTATTTGGTATCCTGACACTTGATCTTTGGGTGTGATACAGTAAACACGGGATCCAAGATGCTCCACTTGTAACCCGGCGCTCTCACAACCATCAAAGAAGAGAGATTCGTCCTCCTTGCCAATTCTACGTCTCCAACTCATTAGAAAAGCTGGCCTAGGCAACCCGATATTATGTGTTCCTGCCAGTATCAGACCAAAAACAATCATCAAATTCTTGAGCTTGACATTCTACTTTCACCTCTTGAAATGGGGAGCATGATACCTCCATTCTGCTCATTTTCCATGATAGAGCCTGCTCTGTCATTTTTCAGCTTGTAAGATTTGAGGAGAAAGGAAAGAGTTTTTATCAAGTTTGGATACTGTTTCACATCTGCACAGAATAAAGGAGAACAAAAAAATCTTACGAAATTTCTTAAAGAAAGAGAGATGCAAGAAATCAAAAGTGAATTTTCAATCAAATATGGACGAATATAACCAGGATATCAATTTCTTGACCATCAAACATGACATTTTATGTTACAAGACAGAATACTCAATTATTTGTTCTCTACAATTACACAAAAGCTGTAATGCTTACTCGAGTCACTTTGCAATATGGTTCTATTTTTCACTTTGCAACAATTAAGTAAATCAAAAGAATTGAGTTACTAAATCCATAACAAAAGCACTTAATAAAGGGGCATAAAAGTTAAGAAACCAACGAATAATAAAGATCCATGATTCCCAGATCTAGGGTCCAAAGTACGGTATCAACAATGAAACAATCTCCAAGGAAGTTGGTCACCCCTTAATGAAAAAAAAAAAAATCTTTATTCCGAACCATCAGATAATTGCACCATCAAGAATGAACTTTCAAGGGGGCATTAGTGATGCATTCATATCAACAAGAGACTTGATCTTCTTTTTGGTTTTCGAGTTTTTGTGAGTCTTCCTATGCTTCACAGGATCATGATTTCATTGCTTTTCTTGAATGGTGTTTTTCAATCACAAAAGGAAAATATCAATCAGAGAATTAATTGAATCAAGTAACTTCTCATTTCTGTAAAGGGCATTATTCAATTTGCAGGTGATAAATTAGAAACTTACACAGTAAAATATCACTAGCTATAACCAGATCCCAGTCAAGATCAGCAGCTGGAAAGGTGTCCCCCCAAGAATCTAGATAAAAAGAAACATTCTTGTTGAACGTAATCCAGACCCAGAAAAATCACATAAAATGAAAAATACAATAAATGATAAACAATTAAAAGAATGCTATGAACCAACAAGATGATTAAAAGTTCTATATCTATAAAAGAAACCAGTTTTAAATTCCAGGCATGATGATTACTACCATGCCTCTCATAATCATCACAAAGAAAGAAGGTCACCATGTGGATGATCACACCCACCTGATAGCCTGCATAGGATCATGCAGAAGAGATTACGCTAGCCACGTTATCTATCAAGTTGGTTCACAATGAACAGTTAGTTTCCCGGACACACAAGAAAGTTAGGAACCCTGAAGAACCATATGCTTACTAGAGTCTACTGGATAATTACAGGTAATATCTTTCTTTGTTAGTTAGAGGATGAGGCAACTCACGCCTAATGTGAGGAAGGACTGGTGTGACTCCATTCACTCTGCAATTGTGAGCTATGTTTTCTTCAATTTCCTGATCATTATAGTCTGATGTTGTGATGTCAAGATGGAATGATTTATGAAGAAAAATGGCCAAAGCTCCAGTGCCACTGCACGAATAAAAGTGTCCATATCAGCAAGAGAAGAATCATGGTTTCAAAGTAAAAAACAAGTGGAGCAGCTGGTAAATTACTAGGCAAGACAAAATTTAAGGCCCTCAATTGAAAATAACACAGGATACATTGTGATGCAGCTTGAAGAAGATGAAACAGCAGTTAATAATCCTGATAAGGAGCTCTATACCTTGGCCCATTGCTTCAAGGCTCAAATCTCCAAATTAATGGCTAAAAAAATATGTAGGAAGTGTAAGGAACTCAAGGGGAACAAATACAAGACTTGACGACGGACCTTAAAAAAAATATACATTTATTTAACTTTATTAGACAGTAGGATACCTCACAGTTATGATCCCACCATTTTATAAGAGTTTGTTAAAATAGATTGACATTGATGCACAGTAAACCAATCAACTTGAAGTTAGGCCAAACATGAAATGGGAAAAGAAGGTAAATGATAGGAATTTAACCATAAATTATCACCTCAAATAGCCTTTCGTAGAAGAAGGTTAAGCAATACTACTGAAAATCTAATACCATCAGAGATAAGGAGCAAGAATGATACCTGCCCAATTCAATGCAATGCCGCCCTTCAACCAATGGCCTGTTCTGAACTAACCATTCTGCAAATGCAAATGTCCCTGGCCAGAGCAAATTAGCATTCAATTTGTGAAAAGAGAATTCTCTAATAAGCAACTCCTGCAAACAGGGCAAAACACGGAAAAGTTAGAAGATCATGAGGTTTTCCTTAGTCTTGACAACAAGCATCCCTTAAATATAGCAACCACTCTTTTGCTTTCCATTGTTATAAAATCACTACACAAAGTCCCTCATATGATGGACTACGCCCATATACAAGAAACCACCCTAACCAAAGTTGTCAAAACGCATTTTTGACATGACACAGAAAATGCAATGTAAACTTGGATTGTAAAATCATAAAATTTTTTTTCATATATAGTTCAAGCAACTTAAAATACATGGTTCAAGTAAAAATTCATTCATAGTTTAAATAATTTAAAAATACAATACAATTATCCATGTCCATAGATTTTCATTAACTAAAATTAACAAACCTAAAACAAACAATTTGTTGATGTGTCATGTAAACTAAAACTAGTCTCATTGCCTTCACCAAGGATACAGATAGTTTAGGAGCTTGGCTATGCTGTGAAATAATCTCCATATACTTCAAAAGCTAGTCAAAATTAAAATCAGAGGCCAGTCCATAAAAAGTTAGTAGCTGCAGAAATACTAGAACTTCTAAAGAATGCGCAGGGTTAACTCTCAATTTTTTTTACTCCAATCAGAGGCAATTTCCATTGCTTCTTTTTTTGACGAGGCCTAAATTCTAGTGATATTTTCATCAATTGCTCTAACATGAGAATGCAACTCCTCATAACAACACTAGCTTCAAACTCCAAATCTCCCTTCTTCAAATGCTTTCAATTGCATTCAAAACAAGCATCACAGGGTCTGACAAAACTTGAAGAACAATGCACTACTTGTACCAAGATCCTTGCAATACTCGTTTAAGAATAGTTGCAAGGCCTCACCATTCATAATCACATAAGAACAAAGATTAGCATCACTAAGATCTATAGCATTTTGAACCATATGGTTATCAGTTGGATCAATCTTCACAAGTGCACCAACAAATTTTTTATCTTTCAAACCAATTTCCCTATACCATTTCTCAAATTCCTTCTTCGATTCATGCTCCCTATATTGCTCCATAATCTTTTCCCTTTCCAATTCAGCTTCCTTGACAAATTCTTCAACTTGATACTTCTTCAATTTGAGCACTTCACATTGCCCCTCAACTTTTAAATTCTTTGCACCTTTCCTCAAATTTCTTTTCATTCAATTCAAGCCCTTTACACAGTTCTTGAATTTCCTTTTCCTTCAATCCGTATAACTTTCAGCCAATTATATAACTGTTAGAACCCATATCACCAAAGATCAAGATAAATATATACATGCATACACTTGTGCTAAGTACTAAGAACAACTCTACTTTCAAATTTCAATGTTATAAACATTCCCAACTGTCTACTAATTTCACTCTATATATGCCCATATAATATATATAAATCTAGAACAGGCAAAATAATTAATCATTTCCCAGCTCATGTAATAAAGAAGAAATCAAAAGAAAAAACCTTGGTTAGCAAAGTACCCTCGGGTATGCAAGAAGAAGAAGAAGAAGAAAATCTTCTTCAAGAATTTTCCTTAGCACGTGGGCTTCCCAAAGTAATTAGTGTGTGAATTTTCAATTGTGATTTTCGATAAAGGATGGGGAAGAAAGAGGGGAAGAAATTAGGACACACCGACAACACAACTTGCAAGCAAAATATGAGGTATTGAGGTGTTAAAATGAGGGGTGGCAGCTGCACAAACAATGAAAAGATAGGGTTTGTTTAGGGGGCTAAAGCAGGTGGTATTTATATTTCACATGAACTCGTAGAATCAATATTAAACTCACGAGTTTACAGATTTTACCGAGTTGGAATGATTTCAATCTGATTTTATCCGTTTCTGATTTTTTAAAATGATTCTACACGATAACTATCTGATGACTCGTCAAATCATATGATTTACGAGTCAACTCATGATCTTAACAACATTGACCCTAGCTTTCATTTACAAAACTCAATCCGTTCAAATCATAAACAAGATGTAGCGTATCTATTACAGTAAAAAAAATGAACTTAATTTCAACATGTTTTATTAGCAAACAGTACGTGGACACTATTATATGGCCAACAGCCCAGATCCTACTCAAGAAATCATTTTCTACCCTTATATGATCTCATATTCAAATGACAAAGACCAGTACCAAAAATTCGATCTTTTACTAGGAAGAAGACAGATAAAAATCCCACCTCCTTAACAGAATTTGCACAATTTAACTAACCAAACCAAGTCCAGTTCAGTAGTAATTCTAGTAAATGAACAAAACCTACCATTCCAGGAAAACTGTGCCTCCTCTCTACATGATTCTGTTGGGTCTCCTTTGTTTCCTCTTATAAACAGACGACAAAAACGAAAGTAAAAGGTAAAAACCTTTTTCACATAAATTAAACATAAAACATATGTAATATAAAGCAAAGGAGCTATCTAAAAGAGGGGTTGATAGGAAGAGTGAGTACCAGAAGAGAAGTCATCATCGTCCGCGAAAAGTGAAGAAGGAGAGAAGAGAGCTATGTCCATTTTCTTTCTAGTCAGCTGCTGCATAGAAGCTATTCATCAGTAAGGTTTTTTATTTTTGGGTCTGTGAAACATTGGATTTTAAAGCCTAGGGGCCAGATTCAGTGGGCCAGATTACCTAGTCTGGGCATCTGGGATATGATTTCTGTCCTGGTACATGGACTTTTTTAAACTTGAATCAGGGCATCTATAATAATAAGAAGTAGTTTTTTTTTTTCAAAAAATAAATTCGAACTCAAATCTTTTAAAAGAATTATTAATAATCGATGAACACTAATGTAGTGTTTAATTATTATCCTGAGATAAAAGAGATAAGCTAAAAAAAATGAAAATGGAATTATTTTTGACAATGATGTATAAAATAAAATGATTATTTGTAATGTGTTTTATTATGATGGATAAAATATAATAAAATATTTAAAAAAAATTACTGTTAATATGTATTGTTATCAAGTAAAAAGGTCAATTTTATCATGAATATGTATTATTGACAAATTTATATGTTTTTAAAAATAATTAAATATCTTCTTTACTTTAGTTTATTTTGATTATTGAAATTAATAATATTATAAAATCTCTAATTATAAAACCAGAACTGATTTGATGGGTTGATTAGTCTAAGATTAGAAAAAAATATAGAAATGATTGATTTAACTTGATCCGATAAAAAACCTAAATCAACCCGGGATAAAATAAGAATAAAAAACCTATTGATTTTTCCAGGAAAAAACTGGTCAAAACAAGGTTGTTTTAATTTTTTTAAAAAAATAGATCAACCAAGTTGATTTTTCCGATTCATAACCTAAATCTTTTCTCAGGTCAGCTTTCAAGTTGAATTTTAAAATTATAATAATAACTATATTTTATTTATATGTTGACATTAGTAAACTCATATTGACCCTTTTAACTTATAACATGAGTATTGTCCTAATCGACCCTGAGTTAAGTTTTAAAATTATGCTAATAATAACTTTTATTTTTATATTGACCAAAGTTTACTTTTTTGGTCTATAACTTAAGCCTTGTCTTGAGTTAATCCCTGAATCAAGTTTTAATACTATGATAATAACTATTTTTATGTTATGTTGACCAAAATTAACATAAATTGACTATCTTAACATGCAACTTAGGCCCTATCCTAAGTTTAGTTTTAAAATTATAATAATAATTATTATTTTTTTACACTGACTCGGGTTAAAAATTCAAATCAAATTTTAAAAATATAATAATAACTATTTTTATTCTTAAACTGACTCAGGTCAACTAGACTTGTGAACCGGACCTTGATTAATGACCCTAACTTTGTTCTAATCAACCCTCAAATTTGATTTTGAAATTATAATAATAAATATTTATATTATTATATGTCTTAGTTGAGAAATTTGAAATTGAAAGTATTGTACAAAGATATTTTATAAATAAAAAAATAATAAATATTATTTTTAGAGATATGTTTATTCCATAACTTCTATTTAAAAAATACATATATTTACTTTAAAATTTTCTCATTAATTATTTTTATATTTTTTTTATCTTTATCTCTCAAACTAAATATATTTTTATTTTTATTGTCTCTATTTTTCTATCTCAGAATAGTAACTAAATACTACTTAAAAAATTGTGTAAAAATATTGTTTGTTATTTTTCATTTAAACAAAAGCATTTTAGACTACGACAATATTTTAGTTTTTTCTTCGTAGCATCATAAGCCCAAATTAATGGTTAATTTAAGTAAATTTATTTACAAATGACAAGATTTAATGAAAGAAGATAAAAGTCAAAAGGTTAAAGAAAATAAGTGGCAATTTCAAAAATAAGTTAAAAAATTCATTTTGATCCTTTTATTTTTTAATCGATAAAAAAAGTTCTTTTCTTTGCATACAGACCTGAAAGTCTTTGCATGAACTTGTGTGGTTGGTTTAATTCCTCATGTTTAATGTTCCTTTAACATATTTTTTTTTTTAAAAAATTGAGATGTCCGAAATAATTTACACACAATACAACTAATTTTCGAACCCACTAAATATCTTATAAGCTTAGTAGGCAAATAAGATACTTTAAAATAACATACATGCACAAAAAAAATTAAATCTAGATGTTGAAATAATTTTTTTTTAATAGAACCACCAGGCCATCTCAAGTCTTAAAAAACACATCTCAAGTCTTAAAAAACATATTTTTATCTGGCTAAGAAATAAATATTCATTGTAATGATAACTGATGATTATATGCTAAGGAAATTTCCAATGAAATAGATACTAAGTTAAAAATTAGGTTTGATAAAACTCTAACCTAGTAATAAAACTTTTTTGAATTAAAAGCTAATAACTTTAAATTAATAATTTATTAACATGAATTCAATAATAAAATAAATTTTTAAACAATATCTAATAGGTAAGAATAAATTCAAATTAAAAATAAATAAATAAAATGAGGTAATAAAAACAAAGTTTTTATACTAGAATTCTTTTATATAGTCTAAATATATACTTTTTTTACATTTTTAGTAAATTTTAGTTCTGACTTTTGAATATATTATTTTTTTATAAAAAAATTAATAATTTGTCATATACCATATAGTTTTCAGATCAACTTTAATCAACACACATATGTATGTATCATATGGTTTTCAGATCAACTTTAATTGCAACAACATTTCATATATATATATATATTATCAAATAAAATTTGAGGTGGATTTAACAATGTTCAATTAACCATCAAATAAGATAATTGTATAAAAAATCTTCCTAATTCAAATTCGATTTGAGTTAGTGCACATAAGCGTAGCAGCTATTGACATCGCAAAACATGCAACGTGTACACGGCCACCAATCAAAATGAGTAAAAACTCGAAACGCCACTTGAGCAACATAGATAAATGGATCGTGCATAGAGAATTTGTTTATTAGAGGACAACATGCTCAAGAGCTGTCTGTAATTATAAAGCAAGAATATAGTTTAAAAGTCAAATATATGTTTTTGTTTTCCTTCATGGAGACGTATGTATGTCGTTATATACTCGTTTACAGCATACAGAACGCTGATGTACGGAGTGCAATACATAGTAATCCATAAATTATTCGTCTTTATTTGGCCTGGGATGAGTCAAAGGATTGCTTGACTAACGTTGTTATGTACTTGTAGCTTTGCTTATTGGTTTAACAAGCGCAGGGGCTGTTTTACACTAACATGGTATAATTGTTTTAAGCAGTCTGGGTATTAAATATAAAATTTCAAAAAGGCTTTGACAATGCCGAGGCTGTGCCAGTAGCCTCACCCTGAAAAAACCGTGGGCTGTGGTTTCAATCTAACGATCATTTTTTTATTTAAAAATAATATTTTTATTTTTTTATATAGTATATTAAAATAATCTGAAGATAAAATAAATTAATTTAAAATAAAATAAAAAAATTTAAAAGTTTTCAAAAAAACAAAAATAAATAAACTCTTTGTCAGCAATAATCGAAAACCCCAAACCCGCCTTTAACAGATCCCATCTCTCTCCGCTATTAAGTATTAACACCCTTCTCTCAGGACAAAACTGTCATTTCATTTCGTCTCACACGCCATTCTCAAAGCACCTCGCCGGAACCAAACCCAAAAAGAAACCTCCCCTTTTAAACCAAATCTGAAGAAAAAAAATTAAGAAACCGTAATTTCTTCTCGATTTCAAATCGAGAGAGCGTTGAAAAATGGGAGATTTCAATTTAGCACTGGTAATCGTAGCTATAGTAGTATGCATCATCGTGCTCTTGTTCAATGTCTACCTCCTAGTCAATTACCAGCATCCGGACGACAAGAATCAAGCTTATTTTCCCAAATTCGTTGTTGTTTTTGGCCTGTCCGTTGCCGCTATCTCGATTTTGATGTTACCGGCTGACGTAGCCAACCGGCAAGCTTGTCGTCACGCGATTTATAATGGCGCGTGCAATCTTACCTTGCCAATGAAGGATCTGTGGATTGCTGTCTACATTGTTGATGCTGTGCTTGTTTTTTTCATTATTCCTTTTGCGATGTTTTACTATGAAGGGGATCAGGACAAGTACGTTTTTTTTATTTGATTTTTTTAGGAGATTATTAATTTGTAAATTGAATCTCATTTTAATTGGATTCGTAATTTTATCCTTTTGGCTTGCAGGAGTGTTGCTAAAAGAATTAAAAGTGCTTTATTGTGGGTTATAACAACGGCGATTGTGTGTGGTCTTGTGCTCGGCATTTTATACGGTATAGTTGATATATATATATGATTTTAATTAGTAATTTTTTATTGAAGAAAACCAAAATGTATGTTGAGGCGTGGTTGAGATGGTTTGTTTTAATTATTTAGCTAAAGAATGGTGTATGAAGTATTCTTTTGGAGTTCATGAATTGATGCGTTACAGTTAGAAATGTGAGTAATTGAGCTAATAAATGATGATTTAAATTAGCTAGATGAAATTCTTATGGTTAGATGATGTTCGGGTGAGGATTTTGTTTAAAGGGCGTGTGTGCTTAGTTGTTGAGTGTAACTTTCTTTGTGTTACATGATTAGATGAAGGTTTAGTAGGTTGGTGTTGTGTTTGTGTTGATTGATTAGAATGTAATGCACATGCTATTGGTTTAACTCTTTTTGTGGTTATATTAGGGGTTATTGGAAAAGTTGACTTCACTGTTAGGCATCTCTCTTCGACCACAACTACTTTTCCGAGTACTTGGGCTTTCTCTGGCAGTCAACCATGTATTGGAAGTGGTTCACACCAGGTTCTGTTTCTGTATAGTTGGTTAGCTATGTTGTTGTGGTATATTATCTTAACTGTATTTGCTTCTTATATTGCAGTTTAATAGTGCAATTAAGGAACTTTGAAACTTATTCTTATGCATGTTCCTGTGTTTTCATTTTTCTCATTTTTGATTTTCTGGTTGCAGTGCTCTGCACATCTTGCAAATGCTTCCTCAGAGAAAACTTGGACCATGCGTGCTACATTTCCAGAATATGTTGTTGCTCTTGCTACAATTGTTGGATCTGTACTCTTTGCGGTATGATCATTCATGCAAACTTTTGGCTTCTGATTTTATTAAAAAATTCTGTTCTTTTGTGAAATAGGGAATCAAATTTTGAGTGTGGTGTAGTGCCCCTCTATGATTTCATCAAAGATCAATGGTTTGAAAAGAGTTGGTGCCTGGGTAAAGGTTCTGTGATGAAAACATGTGGATGGCTAAATATGTGCAAGTCTCCAGAGACCATACTCATTTGTCATAAAAATTCCTTTATGTGTGAATTTCCTTTCAGCTTTGTCCATGTGGAAGAATATTGTATATAATATGCTCTCTCATTTGTTCAGATATTTGGTGGTGTTGGGATTGCTTGTTTGCCACTGGGACTTATCTTCTCTTTCATCAGGCGTCCAAAGGCTGTTATCACGCGGTCACAGTATATTAAGGTTGATTCTTCCTTGCATGACAACTAGTGGTGTGCAACTACATACCTTAAATAGTTAAGGGAAAGTGCATAAATTTTCTGGTTCTTATGGATAGCTGTTAATATCATGCAGGAAGCAACTGAACTTGGTAAAAAAGCAAGAGAACTGAAGAAAGCAGCTGATGCACTCCATCAGGAGGAAAGAAGTGGTTCCAAGGGTAGAAAATGGCGAAAAAATGTCAAGTCAGTAGAAAAGGTAACTGCGAAGTTCTGTGCTGCATGCTTTTCATTAGTCTCCCCCCCCCCCTCTTTCTTTCATTGTTGTGCAGTGGGTTCAGTGCATGCTCGGTGTACTGTTAAGCAGGCAGGGTTTGAACTTGAATTTGTGGCTGACTGGCTGTTTTTTCTGTGTTGCTCACCCTAAAGCTTTGAGAATTCTAGTTTAGATTCAGACTTGAGTTTTACAAAACTTCTTAGTTGACTCTGTTTATTTTCTGAATTAAAAGATGGGTGTAAATCAAGTAATTTTTGTTTCCATGCTATGATTTAGTCTGATTGTTAAAATGTTTTGGAACTTCAATCAAAGTATTTTAATTCTTTCGAATACCTGTACAAGCTCAAGATTTTAATATAAGTTGGTTGGTTACTACAAAAAGTGGTTACAAACAATTTGATGGTTTGATCAGTTCATTTTGAATCCCTGTATTGGTCGCTGGACTTAATTTTCATGCATGTTTAAACTTCAGGAATTGCTTCAGCTAGAAGAAGATGTAAAGCTGTTAGAAGAGATGTACCCGCAAGGGGAGAAGGTGATAATCCTAACTCCCTGACTAGCTTTGAAGCAGAACCACTATTTTACCATTAATGTTCTTCTCTGTCATTTCAGGCTGAGACAGCCTGGGCTTTGACAGTTCTTGGCTACTTGGCAAAACTTGTCTTGGGAATCTTAGGGTAAGTGCAGCCACATGTGTGACTCTTAAAAGCTCTATGTATTTCTTCTATTACCTTAGAGTTTCTCTGTTTTCCATTCCATGGGAGACAGTAGTAGTTCCTTTAAGCAGTGCATATTGACCAATATCCTCGAGAATAGATGAGTACAGAGCATCCTTCCAAAGCATAGATAGGATAGTATTGTTATAAAAACTGAAAAAGGCTCCATGTGGAAGTTGAAGAATAAGAAAGAAGTACAGATAAATTTTCTTTGATGTTTCTGACCTTGGTTGCTTTTTCTTTATTATTATTATTATTATTAGGTTGATTGTTTCGGTGGCTTGGGTTGCTCATATTATCATATACCTGTTGGTTGATCCACCTCTTTCTCCTTTCCTGAATGAGGTCTTCATCAAGTTGGATGACATATGGGGTAATTTTTTAATACTCTAGTGTTTCCTTGTTTTCCCTTTCCCCCTTCTTACTTGGTGAGCTTACCTTTAGATGTATTTTCTGCTATTTTGCCAGGTCTTCTGGGTACTGTTGCGTTTGCTTTCTTCTGCTTCTACCTTCTGCTAGCAGTCATAGCTGGGGCAATGATGCTGGGCCTGAGATTAGTTTTCATTACGATTCATCCCATGAAGTAATAGATATGGCAGCTCCCTTTTTTTTTAAAAAAAGAAAATCTTATCATGTCTCTGTTGATATATAATTTCAGCAGTATTTTGATGGCTTGTTAATTGAATGGACTTGTTTTCAGGTGGGGAGCCACTCTAATGAACTCCTTTCTTTTCAATGTGGGACTCATTCTCCTATGCTCCATTAGGTTTGCATCTTTGATCCCTGAGCATCTTGTTTTCTAAATATTCACCAGTTTGTTGTGTTGCTAAAAGCTAATGCAAGATTTGGTTATAACTAACATTTGGTCATATGATTTTATTATCCAAGTTGACATTTAGAGGCTTGGAGAATCTGTTAGATAATGATGCTATGAACATTTATGTCCCTTGTCTTTTAATTATTTGCAATAATGAACTTCACAATGAAACCTTGCTCTTCACCTTCCATTTCCTTCATCCTATGCTGCAAGTTTTATTGTGTATATTTTTTTGAGAATGCTTCTATTCTGTGTTTTATAACAACAGAAGATAATTATTTTGTGATAGAAAACTTAATTTCTAATCTTTGAAAAATATATTGGCTTTTGCAATTTCAGTGTGATTCAGTTCTGTGCCACTGCATTTGGCTACTATGCTCAAGCAACTGCAGCCCAAGAAATTTTCGGTCACACATTGCAGTCACTCCGTGGAATTAAATATTTGTACAAGTGAGCTCCAACATAAACATTGTTTGCCCCCTTTTTTTATTCTATTTGTCCCTGTCCACTTCACTGATCTTGTTGGACACATTGGTGATTGCATTACAGGTATAACGTGTTCCAAATATCATTTGTTGTTCTGGCGGGTTTGACTTTTGTTTATTATGCTGCCTTTGTAAGTAGCTCCCACTTTGACTTGCTGTATTTATTACTAGTATTCTGGTTATGGTTATCAATCTTGTTGACTACACAAATCTGGATTTTGCTTTTCACTTTTTTTAAAAAATTGCCAGGGATGGAGAAGAAAAAAGCGTAGTGCCAGGTTCCAACTTTCCTCATAAGCATGTTCTTTACCAGAAGTGCATGTACCTGCCTGGAGGCGTCGGAATTCATTTGTATCATCTGTTTTGGAGTTTGTTTCATTTTTGGATGTCTATGGCCCAGGTGTGTTAATGTTGAAAAGCGGGCGATATCATCCTAGCAAATTGGGTTGGCTAGTGGTAGTGACATTGTGAGTGTTGCTACTCTTTCTGCTTGTTTTTTCCCCCTTATGTATGTATTATTCTTTATTTAGTTAGTGTTATACCATTGCTCGGGCATGTACCGAGTTTCTTTAGCAGTCATAGATGGGTTTGTACAACTTCCGACGATGTAATATAACCATTGAGAACAAAAGATCTTAGAAGTCGTTCAATGTTCATTCTTCTGTGTGCTTTTATATTGTTGCCTTTCGACCAATTTCTGTTTTTGCCATGTTGACATGCAAAAGCATTCCAAGCCCTGCCACTAGAAAGATTATTCGAATTGATGATTCCTGCTGCGAGTTTTTTCTTTTCTTTTCCCGTGTAGGGTATGTTTGTGAAATGGTACTCGAATTAAAAAAGAAGGGTTGAGGTTTAATTTTAAGAAAGAAATGTGCTTTAGCAATCAAATTATTTTATCGCTCATGCAAAAGAGCCAGGACAAGCTCAACCTCTCACTGGGCTTGTGATCTTGAAGCGTTGTTTATGTTTTAGTATGTGGTTGCGAGAACATTCATTATGATATGGTTAAAAATCGCGATGATGCTTTTTCTAGTGAAAAAATAAAATAAAATTGGTGTTAGGTTCTATTCCCACGTAAAATCTCTAAGCAAATCAGGCTAAGAAACATTCATATATTTTTTTTTTGAAAAAAATAAAAAAAATATACATCTCAATATTTTAATTATCTAATTTTCCTGGATAAATTTACAGCTGTATAAATTTACACTGTTGATTTTTTCTGCTACTGACATGGCTACCACTATCCCAATGTACAGACCAACAATCTTTTTCATCAAGGCATAGACTATCTATTATCCAAACTCATTATCAGCATTTCCTTAGATCAAAGTTGCTTAGGTTTACATGGTCTTTACATCTAAGTTGTTTAGGTTTGATATAACTACTAAACCTAAATAGTTTAAATCAAGGTATGGCCACTAAATCCAAGTTACCAAACCAGAAGTAAATCTAGCAAACTCAAGTGCATGGGTATGACAAACCTAGGTGTAGGTTTGGTATGGATCTAAGCATCATAGGTCTAATAAACCATTCCAAACCTTTAACGTGTTGGTTTAGCCTTGGTTTGATAGCCATAGCAATATGCTTGAGTATAACAAATATGTTTAATTTGATAAATAACTAACAAAGAGGATAATTATATATTTTAGTTATCAAGAGAGAAAAAAAAACACAAATAATCGATCATTGACGATAATCTAACCATTATCTATCTACACATGCCATACTATATGGAAGAGGACACAACTACGTATTTAGTGAGATGACGGATGATCATATTTAACTACCAGGAAGCGTCACATGTATTTTCTTAATAGCTTGAGAACCGTCCATTTGCCGGGGAAGAAAAAGAAAGTCGAAATGTCTAGTGAAAAGATAAAAAATTAAAAGTTAAACTATTATTATAATCTATAGTGAAATGTTTCTCGATCTATAATAAATTCTCCACACTATTCGATCTATAATAATATTTTTTTAATATGGAATAATTTTTTTTAAATATTTTTTAAATTTTATTATTTATAATATGTATAATCTATATTTATATGGATTTTTTTAAAATATTTTTATATAAATTATTAAATTTTTAAATATTATTTTAATTTTTCTAGATTGATTTAAGTTGTGCCAAATTGATCCATAAAACTAAAAATTTGATCCTTTAACTCTTAAATTAAGTTTAATACTATTTAGCTTTTATTATAATTTCACAAATTGCATAACTTCACCGTAAAAGTAATTAAAATCATGAAAGTGTACTTCTTACCTCTTAATCACTAAAAAATAAAAAGAAATCAACAAAGAACCAAGCTATTACTTCACTTCTTCTCTTCTCACAGAATGTTCTCTCTATACCCAATAAACCCTATAAATTCTTCAATTTCTATAACTTTAGTCTCCTTTAAATTTCTTTTGATCACTAAAACTAACCCTCTTTGATGTAATTTTGATTTAATGAAATTTAACCAAGAAAGCCCTGAGCCCCCTTTGTTTTCCAAAGTCACTGGACATAAGTGAAAGGGAGGGGCATTTATAGTTAAGTTTTTTGCTATTTGCTGTTTGACCCTGTTTTGCCTTCTATATTTTATTTTGTCCCCACAAGATTTTCTCTTTCTACGAACTTAGTGTTATTTGTCCTTCTTTTTATTCAATTTCACCCTTTCTTCATTTAATTCAATTTTTATTTTGAAATTAACCCTTGCATTACCAGGTTAATTGTTATGTTCTTCACTAGTATCGTGAATTCTTTTAACTTGGGGCTTACCAACTGCAATCTCGACCCATTTTTAAAATAATGTACACGAAGTTTTAAATCTTTAAGAAATTCAATCTATTTAATATCTCTTTATTTATTTCCTAATTAATCCATTTTATTTGGGTTTACAAATTCTAACCTTAGGTAGTGCCACATTATACCCAATGATATGGCTGTCATGGTTTTCCATGACCTCCCCACAATTATAAGCTCTATAATTAGGTGTTATCCCATCAGGAAGTGAGTTATCCATTCTTCCTCTTTCTACTTCCTGGATGCCCATGAATGACTTTGAGGTTTCCATCATTGCCTACATTTACAGATTAATCTGCTTAGCTCTTTTGGTTTGTTCTTGCCATTGCCTATGGTTTTCAGCTATAAAGTCTTGAAGTTCTTAATCAAACACTTTGTGTTTGTTCATCAAGCCTTTCATTATGCTCTTTTAGTGCCTTAATCCTGTTGCTCTTCATCTCGGTTCACCTTTAGAATAGCTATAGATCTTAAGATTCTATTGGTGACCAAGGGTTTCAAGCTCTAATATCAATTTGATATGGTCTTGATCAGTCCTTAACAAGTGACATGTATTTACTTAGAATTGGAAGAAGAATGAGAGAAATAATAGATAGAACATGGCAGCGAGAGAACTGCTCAAACAAACTGGAATTTTATCAGTTGAATTACAAGTTTCTGTACATTGATTCATTTATACAAGAATCCATCTTCTCTAACTAATAACCAAACTTGTGATTAACTGCTAACTAATCCAACTGGATGACTATCTAATTAAAATTTCCATGTGTAATTTTCCTGATCTAGTTATAGAATTGCTTAACTTCCCATGACAAAGACTATATATAGTTCCTTCGATTAGACAAACTTTCCAGTACGAACTACTTCTCAACAGGAGTAATGAGCTTGCAGATTCCAACAGCGACCGCATTATTCATTCTGGACTTTGACTTGACACCATAATGAAATTAAAACATTCTCACTAATTATATTAATATGCCTAGTGGAGATTTCATGGAGGAGGTTTAAGGTGCCCGTGTTTAACTTAATGATATTCCAGACATGCTTGCAGACAACCTATGGTAGAAAGCAATTGTGCAGATGGATATTGTAATTTCAGCATCAGTTCCTTTCCTTTTTGGCTTTCATTTTGACAATCCCTGAGACTTTGTCTCATGAGGGTTGTTGCATGGTTAATGATGCTTGCCGAGCATCATGTTGATATTTTGTTTGCGTCTACCTCTTATGTTAAGAAGGCTCTCTGGTTGTTCCTTCTTTCTTTTTCTCTTTTTCAACTATTATATAATAATTATGTTTCTCTTAAAACGATCTTTTCCTTTTCCTTCAACTTGGATTATCAACGAGTAAGAAAATATTCTTTGTGAAATAACTTTTTTTTTTTTCAAACCGCAACATTTATTAGCAGTTTCTAGCCATTCATTTATTGCCTGTGATCTGAAAGCTATGTTTATGTTCTAGTATGTGGTGATGAAAATATCCAGAATGATACGGTTAAACATCAAGATGACGCACCTCCCAGTAGAGGGAAAAAATAAATAGTGATTGTTGGGTTCTATTCCCACTGAAAACTTCCGAGCAAGTCAAGCTCAGAGACATTTACGGTCTTTCCCTCAGGACTGACAGGATCATACGGCGAATCCTCAGAAAATTCAGTCGGCATTGCCTTCCAATGAAGACTTGGTTCCCAGTTGGCCTCTTTGATGACTTTCAGAATCTCCTTGACGACTATCTTGTTCCCCTTAGGTGCAAAATGGACTCCATCCCTGCATACAAGTATCAGAGATCAGCATTAGATAGGAGAGAGTACTCAAAATGGATTTGGCTGGGGTTTGATTAATAAAGCCTGAAACCTGAAGTGATCTCTGGTTTTGTTTCTTCTTCTTTTTTTTTCAGCTGGAATATTAGAAGATAAACTTACGTCAAGCAAGCAGTTTCCCAATTATCAATTTGCTGCATTGCAGTCCAAAGATCAATTGCCTTCAGGTTCATCTCACGGCACACCTCTAAACATGCTTCTGAATATATCCCGCAGGACTCATTTGTTCGAACCATATCTATTAGATCACTGTTTGAAAAACAATGGATCCTCGTTAGCATTGTCCAATGTATTGTAAACCAAAAACAAATCACAGAAAACGACAGAATGAAAATAACGCACCTCAGATGGGCACGAATTTGTTCGTCACTGACAGGAGGAGCGGTGAGGAAGATGACGCGAGTCTTCTCCGAAAGGCTCTGGTAATCAGACAACAGTGTTAACGTCCCAAATTGCATGCACACGGGAAGTGGGAAATATTCAGTGTTCTGTCTAATAGTGCTTGGGGGTGCAATTCTGTGCTCCGGTGAAGCAACATTCTACTTTTCCAGCATATTACCTTGAGATGTATAGCAATCTTCCTGACATTCTCAATGTACTCAGAAAGTGGCACATGAGGACCAAGTCCAGTTGCATGAGGGTGGATAGAATCGTTACCGCCAAAATAGACTATCACCAAGGAAGGTTGTTTGGCAGCATCCTTGATTGATAATCACAGAAAATCAGAATCCAAGCATGACTATAACAAGTTAATTAGCAGCAAAAGAAAAACCCTAAATAGAAAACAAAACAAAACCGCTGGCAAATTATTTAAGCTAAGACTACTCTGGTTCAGGTCTCCCTGTTGATGACAAAAAGAAGACACCTTTGGAAAAACTTGGTCAAGAATCTGCACCGCACGCCTCGAATTCCAACCCGAGTATCCTCGCAATACTATATCTGCCTGCGCCCATTGGTAAACCAAAGCTAGTCATTGCGAAGGAAAATCTTTATCCTGTAGTAGTCATCACATCTAAGAAAAATTTATGGTAAAAAATAACGTCACTTTTAAAATTGGAATTCTTTTCTTGTGCTCCAGGTTATAAGATAAAAAGGAAAGAAAAGAAACTCCCTGCTGCTGCACCCAATCACAAGAGATTGTTTAGTAGGATAATTTTTTTATTTCTTTTTTTTTATACGGGTCTAATTAGATTATTTATTTTCACTTCAGGTTTTATTAAATTTCTTATACATTAAAAAAAATATTCATTGCTAATGTATTTTTTTTTAAAAAATAATTCGTATAAAAATTAATTAAATGTGACCCAATTGATTTGATTAGTTTAAAAATAACTTAAATAGTTATAAAAAACATAGTTTAACTGAAAAAATTTCAAGATTGTATTTTCTTTTTAAATTCACTATCTGAATCACAAGACTATAATAATCTTATAAAAAACAAATCAATTTTTTTTTGAAAATCAATTCTCAATCAACATAATATTAAATAATTAATTAAAAAATAACAAAAGAAATAAACTAGGTCAAAACTAGTTAACCTAATAAATCTCGATTATGAAACTGAAATAACTCAATAGAAAGTTGACAAAAACAAATTATGAATGTTAATTTTTAATTAATTTAATGTTGAATGATAAAATAAAAAATAAAAAATAAATTAAAAATAAAAATAAAAAGATACAAGGTAACCTAGATTAACCCGTTAAACCTGTAACTCGATTATAAAATTAAAATAACTTAATAGAAAATATATCAAAATAAATTATAAAAAATAATTCTTTACTAACTCAATATTAATGCACAAAATTGGAAAAAAAATAACAAAAAAAACTCGAGTTAACCCACATAAATTATAATTTAAATAATGAGATTGAGATAATCTCGTATAAAATATATTAAAATAAATTATAAAATTCTAATAAATTTAACATAAAAAATAAAATTAAGAATTTTTTTTAAAAAAGCAAGAAAAGAAGAAAAACATGTTAAAATAAACAAAAAATTACGAGGAGGAGAAGAGTAATTTCATCCCCTCATTTAGTTTTTTTTTTTTAATTCATAAACCATAAAGGCATAGAATTGCAAGCCACTGTACTATCTAAAAGATAAGAAATGTGGATCCCAGCAACATGGACATGAAAGTTGTGCTGATGATCCACGTAAACCTTCTTAACGGCCCACGTATAAGCCACATGATATTGCGTTGGATCATAAGATTTCGCAAAATTCTCACACCACATGTATTACAATAAACAAAAAAACAAAATTATATCTATTTATCTATCTTCCTTTTTTCACTACATAAAGATATTTCAATTCGAGATTTCTCGACGGAGAAGAAATATATTGAAATGCAGCTCATAGACAAGGATAGACATTTACGAGTTATATATGGTTTAATCAACTATTATTATATTATTCGAATTCAAATCCCCATGAAAAAGGAAAAAGGAAAAAGGAAAAAGAAAAAGGGAAAGAAGAACACCTTGCGGGCATAGATGTGAGCAAGAAGAGCACCCCAACCTTCATTGCTGTAGCTGAACTGAACTATTGATGATCCAAAGAGCACGAACTCTGGCCTCTCTGGTCCTACCATTTCTTTCCTTCTCTCCGTTTTTCTGTGATGAATCCTATATTTATAGAGCGTTTGAGTTTTCTTCTAGAATAAAGGGAGACAGAAAGTAGGGACGGCATCTTCTCGGCACTCTCTACGTTCAGAATTGAGATTATGGCCTTGGTGCTTTAGTGTTTTTTCTTAATAAATTATTTTTTAATATTTATTAGTATAATAAAAAAATGAATTAAAAAATACTTTTTAGCATTTAGTTATCTTATAAGAAATAAATAAAAAATAATTTATTTATTTTAATTTTATTAAAATAATAAAAAATAAATCTTACAAATTAAAAAGTTGAATAAGAATGAAAATAAAAAAAATATAATTTTATAAATTATCCTAAATAAAATAAATAATAATCAAAATAATAGAGATTAAATCTAAAAAATAAAAAAAATAAAAGATGAAGAAATTAAAATAATAATAATTAATATCTTATAAATTATTTCAAATAAAATAAGTAACAATATAAATAATAAGAATTAAATTTAAATAATAAAATTTTTTAGTTAAAAATAATTAAATTAAATAAAAATTATAAAAATAAAGACTAGAATTAATATAAAAATAAATTTTTAAGAAATAAAATTAAAAAATAAATATTTAAAATAAAATATATATAACAATCAAAAGTTTGAAAATCAAATTTGATATAATTATTAAATAATATGATATTTTTAAATTTTTTAAAATTTTTAAAAAGTGTTTTCTACTTAAAATAAAAAAAAATATTTTTTAGAAAATCAAATCAAAATTTTTTTATTGCAAAATATTTTTCATCAATCAATTTTTTTAAAATAAATAAACATAAAAAAAAATTAAAAAATAATTTTACAAAAAACTACTTAACAAAAAACAACTGTTTTATAAAAAACAACCACAATCTTTTATTTTTATTTTTATTGAAATAGCGTTAAGATTACCGTCGGGTTGTTTTGAATTTCAATGTCAAATAGGTGGCGACGAGCTCCTAAATTACAAAAGCGTTAATTGGCTCTTTCTTCAAAACCACTGACGCGTTAATTGTACTGAAGAGAGAGAAAGAGAGAGAGAGGCTATTGGCACGCTTCTTCGAATTGTTATATTAAATACCTACACTGTCCTTACTTTAAACAATAATTACCGAAAATTCTAAAAGAGTTCTTTTTGCAGCTAGCCCATCTCATAATTCATTACGGATTCGTACAGTAAATTTATCAAATTATTTTTGACAGAGAAACTCAAAAGCTGGCTTTAAAGGTGTTTTTGGACTTTTACATGGGATATATTTGATACTGTGGATTTGATAAGGGATTTCTATATCTTTTTCTCACAATGTAAAATTTTAAATACTTTGGAAGCAAATCTTTGGTTTGCTCTGGGAGAAGAGCTTCTTTTTTTTTTCATGAGCATAGTAAAATTACCAAAATATTTTTTGATTTAAAAACAAATGCTTTTTTTAGGGTTTTAGCATCTTTGTATTATGATTTTTTTTTTTGTAAATTTTGTGTGGAGTCAAATGTTTTGATATTAATAAAAAAAATAAAAAAATAAAAAATTATTAGCACATAATAAGAACATGCCAACATATAAAGGTTGTCTATGATATTTGAACAACATTTGACACCTCTCCTACTAGGTAAAAATACCTAACTACCGTCTTAGGTAAAGCATCTTAGAGCAGCTCCAACGGATGAGGCAAATGAAAAGCCAAAGGCTTTTTGCTATTTATTTCTCTCCTGTTCACATCCCAACTGAAGAGCTAAACAAATAGCTATTTGTTTTGTTAACAGCCATTTCTATATTTAACTGTAGAAATGGCTAAAACAATAGTCGTTGACCAATAATTTTTTTAAAAATATAAAAGAAATCTTCTATAAATACATGAAGAAAAAAATTGTAGTTTTAAATTTTTATATTGTGCCTCATCCTTCTCTCAAATTTAAAAAAAAAAAACAAGAATAAAATATTATCTGGTTAATTATTAACATCGGTTATGTTAATTAGTTGAAATTAAAAGGTATGCTTGTTTAAAAGCCTTTTCTATTTTCTTTTTTATATCTCTTGATTTTTTAGATCTTTTGTTGTTAATTTAATATTTATGATGAGTTTTATTTCTTTATTCTTTGATGTTTTTAATATGGATTAAGGAAGACAATTTTTATTTATGTTGTTATCTTTGATAAAATTGAGAGGAATTAATAATGATAGTTGATATTGATAAAAAGATAGAGTTACATATTTAAGATTTATTTTTGATTGTATGTCTTAATTTGAGGTCAATTATATTTTATCCTTTTGAAAATGCAATTAAACTAGTATATCGATTCTATTTTAGTTCCAAAAAATGATCAAATTGTTATGTTAAAACAAGTAGGAGGCAATGCTTATTATTAATTCGCATGTATGAAAACTATAAAATTACTAGACATTGAATATGAGCTTCTTTTATACTCTCTTGTAAGGTTTTAACTTGAGTTTTTTTTTTTAATGTAGATGGATCCAAATTTTTCAAGCTCTTTTACCAATTTTCTTATGAGTGAGTCAGTAGCTATTCTCTCTCAACCAAGTGATTCTAATCAATTAATTGATGACTTAACATGCTCGAATTTAAATGTTTATTCGGCAAAAAAATTACAAAGAAGTAAAAATTTCTCACTAGAGGAGGATTATTTACTTGTCTCTATGGCTAAATACAAGCAAGGATCCAATTACAAGAGTTGAACAACAAATAAAACAATTCTGGGCTCGTGTGCATGCTTGCTTTGTAGATAATGGAGGAAGCTTGCATAATCGTTCACAAATAAACATATCAAGTAGATGGCAAGAAGTAAATAGAGAAGTCGGTAAATTTATTGGATTTGTTACTCAAATTAAAAATCATCAGCAAAGTGGAATGATCAAAGAATCAAGGGTAATGTTAATATTCATTTCTATGTTAAATTGTTTAACATATATTTTAATATTATTTAATTAATTTATTTTTTTACCAAATTAATGATGCTCGGCAAATGCATGCTTCTTGCGTTGACAAACAATTTCAACTAAAATATTGTTGGGTTATCTTAAGAAAAGAACCTAAATGGCAATTTGAGCATGCAAGACAACATCAAAGGTCAAACAAGAAACAAAAAGGTCATGTCAATGCAAGTCTAGCTTCATCAACTCCATCTACCCCTGATTCTGTAAGTTTAGGAGAAGATAATGAATTATTGATTTATCAAGATAGACCAATTGATCAGAAAGCTGCAAAGGAACGACTTAAACGCAGACAAGGAAAAGATAAAGTTGGGGATGTAACTGTAATGAATCTCTTACAACAATTCAGGGATACTCTAGTTGAAATTGAGGATCAGAAAAAACGAGATAGGAAAATTATGTTAGAACAACAAGCCATGATGATTCAACAAAGTCAAGAGAAACAAGAATTTGACAGGATTGAGAAAAAAAAACAAATTATAAAAATGGATATTTCTAATTTGGATCCAATTTTTGCAGCGTATTTTCAAAATAGAAAGTTAGAAATTATGCAAAAGAGGGTTTTGATTTTTAATTAACTTTGATTGATTTATTGTAATGTAATGTATTTTTAATTAAATATGTAAACAATTATTGGTTATTTTAAATACATTGTTATGAAATTGATATCAATTCATAATACTTTTTTAAAGTTCCTCTAACACTTAACAATAACAAGTAGGATTAATTAACTTAAAAGATAACAAACATAATGAAAAAAAAAACATAAAAAACTTGAAAATTATGATAACATAAGAAGTTAAAATCTAAAGATTCTGCTCGTTGCCATATTGTTCCCACAAATGTTCAATCAAATCTTCTTGTAGTTGAGAGCTAGTAGCTCTATCCCTAATTCGATTATGAGTTTGAAGAAAATCATGTAGTTCTGGTATTTCACAGTGTGACACTGATATAAAGGAATTGACTTCGTGTTCGTGGTCAAATCCAATGTTCATTGCATCTTCATCCTCAATAATCATATTATGCATTATTATGCAAGCTTTTATAATATATGCAAGCGTTTCTTCATCCTAGTATCGAACAGGTCCACGTACAATTGCAAAACGAGATTAGAGCACCCCAAATGCCTGTTCCACATCTTTTCTTGCAGACTCTTGCTTGCTTGCAAAATATTTTCTCTTTGCTTCTAATGGTTTTGGGATTATCTTAACAAAGGTTGACCAATTAGGATAAATCTAATATGTTAAATAGTATCTCATTGTATATTCATGCCCATTCATTGTACAATTGACAGGAGCAGTATGACCTTCAGCAAGTGCAGCAAAGATAGGAGACCGATCAAGAACATTAATATCATTTAATGATTCAGTCATTCCAAAAAAGGCATGCCATATCCAAAGATCTTGTGAAGTTACCGCCTCTAGAATTATAGTTAGTTCACGACAATGACCAATATACATCCTATACCATGCAATTGGGCATTTCTTCCATTTCCAATGCATACAGTCAATGCTCTCTAACATCCTTGGAAACCCACGTTGCTCTCCAATTGATAATAATCGACAAATATCAGCCTCGTTTGATGCCCTTAGATACCAATCACCAAAAACTTCTACGATTGCTTTGACGAAAGCTCTAAGACTTTCTATTGTAGTGATTTCTCTAATTTAAAGATATTCATCAGTAAGATCTGTAGGAATACCAGATGCAAGTATTCTGTGAGCTGCAGTTATCTTTTAAAGGTAAGATAAACCAAGAACACCAAGAGCATCTGTCCTTTGTTTGAAATATGAATTATGATAAACCAAGAACACCAAGAGCATCTGTCCTTTGTTTGAAATATGAATTATGAGCTTCCACTGTATTTGCGATAAGAAGAAAAAGACGATGACTCATCCTAAGTTTTCTTCGAAATTGACTTTCAATGAATTTAGGATTTTCTACAAAATAATCATTATATAACCTTAACTCAATTTCCTTTCTATTATAATTGACAATATTATGACTAGGAATAGAGCCACGATACCTTGTTCTCTACTCTTGATTATTTGATTCTTCTTCAGCAACTACAGTAGTAGCAACTTGAAAAGCCAACACAAAAGTGTTATTATCAAAATCAAAAGCATTATAAAATTTAAAATTAGACTAATTCATGATGAATTTTAAGAAAATATAATAAAGATTGGAGAGAAGAAAATCATGAGAAAAAATGTGAAGATATATGAGAATATTTATAGATGGATTATTTTTTCAAATTGTAAAATTTTAGAATGTTGACGGTAATTTTTTTTAAATTTAAAATTTTTAAATTTAAAATATTGGCGGTTATTTTTTCAAAATTTAAAATTTTAAAATTTAATGTTGGCGGTTATGTTGGCACTGATTTTTTCAAAGTTTGAATTTGAATTTACTTTTTTAAAATTAAATTTTTAACAATAACATATAAAACTTAAAATTAAAAATATTGATGTAAATAAATTTTAAATTTAATTTTAAATTATATTTTTTAACTTTCATATTACTTCATTAATTTTATATTACTTTTATAAATTATTCATATTAATTATATAATTAATAACATCATAATTATATTCTATATAAAATATCTAAATTAGTTATATAATTATATTAAAATTAATTTAACATGAAATATATTAAAATATAAATGGCTTTTCTAAATAGTTTTTTACCATTAGAATGTATATAATTTAAAAAGCTATATTTATACTATTCAAAAAAGCTATTTTTTTTCATTTGGCTCTTTAATACAACATTTTTCACTGGAGATACTTTAAGGGCAATGCTTCTTCCCAGACCAACTCATGTTGTCTTAAATGTAGCTATTAGGAGGAGCGGTTGGATTTCTCTCTCCTCCACCCAAGTTAAAAAATGTTCTAATCTCTTGTATTCTTTTAATTGCATTTTTTTTATTTTTTATTTGCTTTTTTTTTAATCTTATTATTTATTATTTTATTTTATTTTTGTACTAGATTTAATTCTTTTTTGATTGATATTTATTTTGCTTTTCACCTTGCTTCTAATTGATTTTCCTTTCAATTTTATCCTCATTCTTTTTATTATATTTTCTTTTGATTTTATTTATTTTTTTAATTGATTTTTTTTAAATTCCCTCATTGTTTGATTTTATTGCCAAATATAACCTTTATTTTTTCAATCTTGGTTTTTAACCTTGACCTCAGAGTTGACTCTAGTAAGTCCTGGATAATAGATCAAGTGAGTTTAGATAAAGTTATTCAAATTAATTTAGTTTTAAAAAATATTTAACGAGTTTTTTTTAAACATGCAAAAAAGTTGTATTTTTTTTAATAATGGTTTATTTACGTGAGATGTGTAGGCATCTTGATTTGGTTTTAATTCATTATTCCAACAATAGGTAAAAAAATTAATCATGTTTTTTTTATTATAATATCAATAAAACATAATTAATTTTTGTATTTGCTTGTAAGAATAATTTGGATATCTATTATATTGAAAAAAAAACAACTTGATGAAAAAATTAATTAAATTAACTTAACCTAATGATTTTCTAATTTTTTTTTGGATAACTTTGTTAGAAAATAAAAAAATTAGTTTGATTTGATTTTTTTAATGTCATAACAACTGAAAAAAATTAACCTAAATCAAGTCAAATTGAACAAAAAAAACTCATTATATTATAAACTAAAAGACTTATTGAATAAAAGATTGTAAAAAATAACCCAACTAAAAGCTCATTAATTAAGATTGTAATTATTTGATTTTAGCAAATGTAAAACCGATAGCTGACTTCTTTCATTCTGTCCGGTTCGTTTTAAAATTAATGTTTTTGTCTAATGTTTTGGTCAAACTGAATTCAAACCGATACTCACCTTTATATATAGCAGGAGGTCATGCGTTGTAAGGGAGCAATCTGTTTGTGTTTTCTTGGCGTGCTGTTTTTGGCTCAATGTGTATGAATCAGTGAGAGCTGCAAATGCGTGGGCGTCCGCTGTTTTTTTACAGAACTGTAGTGTTTTTTTATTTAAAGTATTTTTTATTTAGAAATGTATTAAAATAATATTTTTTATTTTTAAAAATAATTTTTAAAATCAACATATCAATATAATATAAAAAAATAAAAAAATAATTTTTTTTATCAAAATATTAAAATTTGAAAAACGTGATTTTAATTGTATTCGCAGGCACTATACAGCTCTCCCTGCATCGGATGGTTTCCGCCTTGTTGGTGTTATTTTTATTTTTTTGAATTGGAATATCTTTGGCCTCTAGCGCATGCTGTCAGATAAGAGTTGCTACAGACAGGGTTAGCAACTCTTACTGTCTGTAGCAACTCTTACGTGGGAAGAAGAATTTTTGGAGGCGAGGAAGTTGCTGGTGACCAGTAACCTAAACCCAACTATTTACTCTAGTTTTTCCCAGCTTCACCAATTGGAATATCATGCTTTTTTTTTTCAATTTTTTAGTTAGTTTTGACATTTTTTTAGAAGATAAAGTTTAGATGGAAATTTATTCTCTTTTTTCTTATTAAATATTAAGTGGTAAAAAATCACAATACATTTTTCTTTATTCATATTAAAAATTTCTTGCCTTCTTCTGCTTTTTTTTTTTCATGTTTTTTTTTGGATATAAGAATAGTATTTGAAGTTAAGATCTTACTTCTTCTTTATTGCTAGTAGCTCTTGTCACCAAATTAATCAATGGAATGAAACTTTTTGAATTAGTGGTAAAAGTTTATAAACTTATATAATATAAAAAATAATTTTAAATAAAAAATATTTTTTAAAAACCACGCTATATCATAATATATATCAAATACACATATAATTACTGACCATTCATCGCTAAATTAATATAAGATGTCATCATCGTATTTTTAATACTAGACACAAATGTTGTTCTGAACTAACATCACCAAAAAGTTCGAGATATATAGTTTATGGGTAGAAAAGAAAAAAGAAACTCACGCATTGTCATCAAATAAACATAGATGCAGCAAAATCTCAATGTGTTAGCTATTCAGAGGATTCACATGGCTTGACGTCGGCCATTCCTATGAAAATAATTTCAACAATTTCTTTGAACTTCTCCTCTCGGTATGAACAAAATGGGGAATGAAAATAATAAATATGCTTCATTTCTTCTATTAATTTCTCAAGAAAAGAAATTGAACAAGAACAACAACAACACTAAAGAGCAAAAGGAAAAGGGCAAACCATGTCTAAGAAACAGCAATGAAGGCATGTATATGATACCAAAAAAAAAAAGAGGGAAAGATTGCCTCTGTGATTTTGACTTGTCCGCTTCATTGTTAAATATTGAGACTTCTTCGTAGCATGTACCATCCTTTCTTGCAAATACCAACAACTTTCCATCCTCTTTGGATTTTACTCTTGGGTTCATTAGCTCTTTCACTTGCCTGCATATCAAGATCTCCCATTAAAATTATGCAATGAGGTTTAATGAAATTGTAAAAAAAATAATAAATAAATAAAATTATGCTCATTGATCATCCCCACGTGACCTCCAAAATTTACTTCCTCCTTTATTCTGGCAATATGTCTATTTTGTAGAAATAACTTAGATTTTTATCAAAAATATTACCAAATTCAGTTTATGCTAGCTTGATAACTTGTTGAGCTATTAAGAAGTTCTAGCCATCTCTTCCTCTGTTATTTTTAGCATATTTAAATTGCTTAGCAAGATTAGTTATCTTCAAGTTCAACCCATGTCTATGCTTACCTTTCTTTCTAGTACGAAAATGATAGAATGTATTATCTATCCCTTCAGTTTGTTATGGAAAATATACTAATATCCCTTCAAATTCAAGGATGATGATTTACACACAAACTTTTCATATTAAATTTTCATGTTAATTAATAAGTGATAAAAGCAATCGATAATGATATCGAATAAGGCCCAAAGTTCTATAAAATTCAAGTAGCATAGGAATATAATTTTTGGGTTAGATAATTGGTTAATCAATTGATCTTAGTAATGCTATTTATTTTTCATAATCAAAGTAGTCAATAGCTTATACTCAATGCTTGGTAGACCAATGTATCTTGTGACTAATATCAATAAAAGATCTATTTTGGTGGAGGTGAGAACTCTTTAATACTTAAATAAATATATTTTTAGAGAAAAATACAATAATATTATAAAGAGAGATACTCTAAAAATATATATATGCAATAAAGAATGGAGATAGTGAAACTTTGATTAAAAGGTTTTATGGTATATTTATAACTTATGAATTTTATCTTTTTATAAAGAGAAAGTTCTAGATTATAATTTTAACGTGATAGCTTTTAATAAGGTATAAATATCATTTATATCTATTTTAATATTTGATAGAAATATAGTGATTTCGTGAAAGATTTTTATATATCTAAAAGATGTAGAGAGATTAAGATCTTAAATATCAAATGTAGTTGAATTCATATAGGCTAAGCTTTTCTTCTAGGTTAGACCTAAGGGAAGAGGGTTATCTTTCTGAGCATGTCAAGAGAAGATAATCATTTTCTTAGGTGTGCTAAGGGAAGATGGTCTTTATCTTGAACTTGTCGGACTGCTAAGTTCAAGTGCCTTATGTTTTGCATCTTTGTTAAACTTATGTTATCTAGGACTTGATAAATAACTAAGTTTAATTACCTTGAATTTGACATGTTTTTTAGACTTACGTTATCTTAGATTTAGTTGATTATCAAGTCCAATCACCTTGGATCTACAATGTTTATCATATCCATATTATCTTGTTCTATTAGGTGTGTTAATAGAGGATGATCATTTTCTTGGACGTGTCTAAAAAAGGATGCTGTCATTCTCTTAGACGTGCTTAAGGAAGGATGGTCATTCCATTAAGCGTACTAGACTATTAAGTCTAAGTAGACCCACGTTGTCTTGGCTTGATGAATTGTCAAATTCAAGTGTCTTGAATTTGACATATTTTCCAGACTTGTGTTATTTTAAACTTGAATAAATGTTAAGTTCAAGTATTTTGAGATTGATATGTTCGTCATATTTATATTATCTCATTTTCTTGAATGTGATAAAGAAGAATAACCATCCCTTTATACATGTCTAAGGTAAATATGTATTTTCTTGAGCATATCTAAAGCTTGACATATTATCAAGTCCAGTCATACTTATTTTCTTAAAACTTTAGCTTCTCAGTAAGAAAATTTATGTATGAAATTCTCAACAAATAGGTTACAAATTATAATTTATATTTTAAATGTCTTAATGAAATATTTGTTGAAATCTGAGATTAATATCATTTCCCCCTTGTCTGCCACCTAGCCTTGTTTGAATAACCGGGAAAATGATAGCATACAAGGCAATACCAATGAAAAATATAGTAATCTAATTTGAAGTGACGTCATAAGTTAAAAATCAAAATTAAGCCAATGTACCTTCACCCAATGAATGTTAAAAACAAACTCTCTGATTGGTGTATTTGGCAAAGCTTTTTCATTTTTTTGAAAAACAATTTTTTTTTAAATCAAACAACCAAGCTACCCTCTTCTATCTTTTTTTTTCCCCTGCATATGAACTTAAATATCTAAAACACCCTTGAGGGAGAAAGCGTGTCTTTATAAAGGTTACATCATTTGAAAGAACGCGCGCGCGCACTCACTCACGAATAGCAAGGAGACAAAGGTCCGAAAGAGGAACTTATTAGCTTTTCTCACAAAAACATAAAAGGTTATCTGCGGTTATAAATTATCCAAGGGCTCGGAAGGTCATTTTAGTCATTTAACCATACAAGCGTCCACAGCTTAGGCATTCCAAAATATACAATAAAACCCCGCCAGAATTCATAACAACCAGTCCGTCGTCTCTTTTCGAAAAAAGTAGACTGATCGGTGAGTTAGTTGCAGTAACTCAGCCAGTATCATCCACTCTCATGGAATCTCCTTCTCTTCAACTTCTCCAAGGTTTGCACCGATCTTCTTCCTCTAGTTCCTACTTAGGGTTTTCAATTTTTCACTCATTTAATTAAATTATCCATCCTATTTTGCTTCTTAGAATGGCACAACCAGGTCAAATTTCAGTTTCTTCTAGGGATTATTCCGCTGCTGCATCTTCTTCTTCTTCTTCTTCGAATCACGCTTCTTTTCCAGTCCACGAAGAAGATAGTCAACGGTTTCGTCAACCTGAGTTTAGACAGCCAGAGATAGAGTATCTCCAACACCAATACATTGAGCTTTCCTACCGTGGAAATTATTTTGGGCTTGATGATTTATCTGCTATCAGAGATTGCTCGTGGTTTTGTGTCGTCGTGGTTCTCACATTGTGCTTCTTTGGTTTGTCTTTCGTTTATCATTTTTCTCTCTATTATTATTATTATTATTAATTTTAATTTTTTTCAGATCAATTTTAGACTGTTCAATGTTAAATTGTAGATAGTTTTAGTATCTTATAATTGGTTGTTAATTTGACAGTATCCATGACTTCGATTTTGGGGGTTTATGGTTCAACGAGGCTAACCCTAGGACCGAAATGCTCGATTCTTTTACCACCTAATCCCTTATTTGTGCAGTCTATGAAGGTAAATTATTTTATTTTATTTTATCTGTATCTGTCGTTCTTAAAGCTGGTACCGACGGGAATTAATGGTTTAGATACAATACTTCCATTATTGAATTAATAGAGGTTCTTGAACTTCATATGGTGTTTTGGGTTGTAATTTTGATAAATTTGGGTTGGTTTTCTCTAGGTGGAACAGTTGTATGATACTAATCCGGGGCTGATGCTATATGGGTTTTCTAAACCTCCTCCACTTGATGTTGTACGGACCTGGTCGAGAACTCTTGATTTCTCTGTTCCTGCCTATTCTCACAAGGCAGGTGTTTTTTTCTGTGAAATGGTGCCTGTAAAGCTATGGTTGCAGTTATGTTTTGATTGGTTTTGGTGCTTGTGAATGTTCTTGTGCTTATTTTGCTTTTGTTCTCCAGGACTCCGTATATTTTCTGAATGGGGGATCTCAAATAAATATCTCATACAGGGTGAACTCCCCGAGCTCTTCTGTTTTCCTTGTAATTGCACAAGGTATGCTTAGGAACTGATTATTAGATATATTTTGTGGCTTTTCTGGAATTGTCATATGTGCTTGCTTCAAGGGTAGCTATGAAAATGTAATGAGTCCATGTGAATTGGGAATTAGTTATCTTTCTTTGTTGGCTACAAAATTGGACTTTGAGTTTTATTTTCATGTGATTCTGAAGCTGGGAAATCACAGGGAATGAAGGCCTTTCTCAATGGCTTGAGGATCCAACTTATCCAAACACCACTTTATCATGGAATGTCATTCAAGGTGAGATTAAGGTTGTGATTTTAGACGTTTCTTTATATAAAAATGTCAACTGATGTGGAATTTTTTTCTTCGCAGGAAGTGGTTTTGTCCAACAGAGTATATTGACCTCTGCAAGCTACTGTATTGCAGTGGGTAACTTGAACTCAGGGAAAGTAGAGGTAATTTGCAAACTTTTGGACCTGTTTATGTATAATCAATTGGTTTCTTTTTGCAGGAATGTTCCACAAGCAATTAATAAAGATTTAATCTATAAATATCTCATTTCTTCTATTACGATCCACAGATAGACTGTTCTTTGTTTTTGTAGTTCATTGGCTTCCTAGACATGATATTTAGTAATTGAAGAATAAGTTGGCTTCCCAGACATCATATTAAGTGATTGAAGAATAAAAAGACATGAACGATACTTTATCTGAAAATTTAGGACCTTGCCTCTCCTTGTTTCTTGTATTGAACTTGCTAAAATATTTTCCTTTCGGCAATGTTTAGATCGCCCGGTGCGCCTTATCATTGTGATATTTTCTACATTGTCAGATAAGTGCAAAATATGAAAATTTCCTTGTGCCACTGGTGCTTGAACCACATATTTTTTTTGTTTGATTCACTTACAAAAGAATATGAGAATCTACATGGATTAGTATTTGGCTAACGTCACCCGTGAATTATGCCATAAATAGCAAAAAAGGTGTTTATTTTTCTCTACACTGGTTTTTCATCTCTTGATAAGTTTACAATTTTTTAACGTTGAGAGCATTCATGTTCTTGTCAACCTAAGCTACAGCTCATTTGAAAGGACAACTTTGTAGACAAAACATGAAAAAGTACTCTGGTTTTGGCCATTTGCACTCCAGTGACAGAGGCCCCCCCTCCCTCCCTCCCTCCCCATTTTCATCATCCCCAGGTTCTATAATCGGTCTAGCAGATAACAATGAAGTGATTGTTATGGTATCCTTTCTCCTATACAAAAATCTTAGGCAAAATATGTATGTATGTATGTATGTATGCATGTATTTTATAGTGCATTAATGCAGGGTTCTGGAAGTTAACCCTTTAGACGCATAACCTACTTAAGATATATTCAAAGAGTCTAAAAAAATGGCCTATTTTCATATGTGCTATATATCGTACGTGTGAAATATCTGTGTTCATTTTATTACTTTATAATCTTGTTTCTACTTGTGTTGATTTTGAAACTGTCCTGTGTCCTTCCTGGATGGCTGTTTGCACTATTTACTCGGGCGAGTCTTTTTTTTTTTTTTTTAAACAGGTTCAGTTAGCCATCAGAGTAAGATCTTTCCAATACAATACAACCAAAGCGTACTACAAATGTGCATTTACTGATGGCAAGTGTAGTTTGAACATTATGTTTCATAATGGAAATGTTGCTGTCTTAAACTCTTTCGGTCCAGAACAGGTAAATCTGTTTATCTTCACTGTAACGCCTCTCTTTTAATGTAAGGCCAACATCTGGTGTTGAGCTTTGTTGAATGGAAGAGGAAAAGAATAAGTTTTAAAAGTACCAGTCCCACTTTAGACATAACTTTGGAGTTCCATTTCTTTTAAGGCTGTCCCATTGGCACTCTTACAGTATTGTATTTATAGATTTCAGTAGGACTACCAGAGAAAAGATCATCATCAAATAGTCTGTAGAACGGAAGATTCCCAACCTTTATCCATGTTTTTTTTTCATTTGCTTCAGGGTTCAGAAAGTGATGAGTGGAACGTCAAAGTCTCCCATGTACCAAGATGGGCCACATATATTGTCGGCATAGGTATACTCTATTCTTGTGTCTCCTCCCTTTAATTGACACAGGGATATCTTATGTTTACTTGTTTTTCTGCCTGTAGGTGGAATGACAGTTCTCATACTAGCGGCATTCAACTTCTTGAACAAGTTTCAATGCATTGATGAAGATGGAACCAGACTTCTGTTTGGAGAGGTTGAAGCTCAGAGAGCCCCCTTGCTTTCATGTAAAGATGATGACCTTTCAAGTTGGGGCTCATCTTATGATTCTGTCTCAAACGATGAGGAGGATCTTGAAGATTTTCTTGCAGCTGGTTCCATCGAAGGGAAATCAAGAGATGGTGAAAATGGCAATAATACCCATCGTCTTTGTGCAATTTGCTTTGATGCTCCGAGGGTATGTTTCTTCCTTCCATGTGGGCACTGTGTTGCTTGTTTTGCATGTGGAACAAGGTAATCACTCTCCACCCTCAAATTTAGACTATTTTTTTGATCTTGAAACAGCACTTTCCGGACCTTGTGACAAATTAAGGTTGGCAAACTGGGGATGATGTAAATGCATCAATTCTTCATTTAGTCTGTGAGGGCGTGCCCTGTGTAACCCTAGGATGTGTTTTAGACTTAGCTGGCACTTGGTAGATGGCATATTGAAATGAAGAAAGCACTATTAATATGCATATGGTTACAGAAAGTATTTACAATGCGACAAGTCCATGCTTAGGCCTTTGGTATTGTAATCATTGTTTTAAATCACAATCAGAGTGTTGCTGGCTGATGCGGATGCTCTTTGATGGTAGTGGGCAAGATAATCCCTTCCATGATAAGTGTTAAAATATCAGCAGTCTAAATGTCTCACATTCCTTGGTTATACTCGATATTTTAAACCATGTTGTCTGCAGAGTTGATTAGACCTAGAGAGGCTTGGAAACCATTTCAGTGTTTTAGTTGGTCTATCGGAGCACTTTGATAGTATCTTTTAATCACGGGACTATTGTTTTAATGGAAGCTAGATGGCTGTATCCTTTGTTAGTGCACAATCCCAACATGACACCAATTATTAGGCATGACCTTTACAACAAGCTGATCACGGCATGGTTTGGTTTGGTGGGACTTGTGGAATGTCATGATTTCTATTTGAAGTTGTTAGCATGCCATATTAAGGTATTCTTTTCTGTATCATAATAGCAATTGCACATAAAAAGAGTCGGATGATTTTAGTGTTTTCAAATATCGCAGGGAATCAATAAAAACTTGTGAAGTTCCGGAATGCTATTTAGTGTGATTTTACTTCTGACTCACGCTTCTGGGTCATAGCTAATAGTCAGAATTGGTCTGAATAAAATTTGGTGTATGCCAATACTGATTGAATTTACTGATGCAAGGCTATTTTTCTTTCCACGACAATCATCTTGACAAATAAGAAGCCAATTTATATGTTTAAATTTGATCTTTGCAGGATAGCAGAAGCTGATGGTACTTGCCCTATATGTCGCAGGAATTTGAAGAAGGTGAGGAAGATTTTTACAGTTTAAGCGACATGAAGCTATATTCTCAACACCTTGTAGATCCGGTAATAACTTGCAACATGTATTAGTTGCATCTACACCATTGCTTGCTTTCATGCCCATGAATACTATTTGATGGTATCGCATTTGATTTAAGGTGGAAGACTGTTTTGACCCTTCCGCCATGTAACATTCATGGTCTCTTTGTATAGGCGTAGAATACATGTTACCCAGGACCCATGATCCATAGGTTTAATGCACTATGTTATCTTCTGTTTTTCCATATTTGGTCTCCGAGGGCTTCATCATGTGGCAAAAACGTGATGTCTGGTTTTGTGCGACCGAAGGAGCTGATCAACGGGATGATTTGATTTTTGTTAGGTTAATTTACTATTTTAGGTTTGAATAGATAACAAAAGAAATTCAGATATAATCTCTAATATCTAGTGAAGTGGAGGCGAGAGTTATTTCTCGTGGTAACATTGCAAATGGCTTCAATACTGGTAATGCTCCCTCAAAAGTTAAAACCAGCTGACCAGTAATCAATCAGCTGCGCCTTAGGAAAAGAAAAATAATCAAACTTAATTAGACTAAATACTTTACCAATCATATTTTAACACAAAGCAAAACAAAGATTTGCTTGCTCTTTCATGCTGAAAGCGACCCAGAAGAGTAAACGACAGTCAACAAATGGAAACCTTTTTCCAAAATCCATCCCCCCTGACCCCACATTGTTTAACCATGTTTAACTAGAGAAATCAAAGGAGGACAAATCTAAGACGACTGCATGACCATTTCCCCACTTTCTTCGTGGGGAGGATAAATTTTATCAGGATTGGAAATGAGCCGCAGCCTTCCTCTCTCTTGTCCCAGCCACTTGAAATCCTGCCTTATCACCTCTCGTTTTCTCCATCGAGTACGAGAGAACAAAAAAAAAAGTATTTTCTGAATATACTAGTGGCCATGTACTGTCTGCCTGTCCACGGATACGTGTGTGTGTGTGTATATATTGTCAAATATGGATACAGTTTTGATTTGAAATCATCTCACACCATCTACAATTATTATTTTAGGCGTGGTCCGATGTATGAAAAGTCTTCTGCCTTAATTTAAGCTTTTCAAAAAAATTCCATGATAAATTTATTTGTATGTCATGGCCTTAATTACTCTTTTTATCCTTTTATTTATGTATAAGTTCGGTTGGTACGGGGGTTTAACTTGTTTTTTAAATGTTTTTCAAACTATTTTTCATATAAAAAATATTAAAGTAATGATTTTTTTTATGGTTTTGATATATGAGTGTTAAAAATTAAAAACAATCTTTTAAAAAATCATTAATTTTTAAATTAAAAATTACATTTGCAAGAATATCATACTTTGTATCACCAAACATGTGATGATTTTTACACACTATCTATACACGTTAATGACTATCTATACATGTAATTTTTAAGATTTTTATTTTTTTTAAATTTTAAATTATTATTTTTTAATTATTTTAATATATTTTTATAAAAACAAAAACAGTTTAAAAACCATTCAATTGCCACTTCAAATAAAACAAAATTGAAATAATAGGCCGTAAAAAATCCGAGGCAAATTGGGTTGGGCACAAATTCCTGTCAGTCAAATAAACAAAAGAACCTTGATTCCCCACGTAAGCTGAGCTGATTCCCCAAACCGAGGTTCCGCATATCGAAAGGAAGGCGTGGCCTCCCAGTTCCAAAAATCTACCTGACCCCACCCCCTCCAAGAATCTTTTCAACCGTCTGATCAGAATCTCATATCATCAAGACACAACCTCCCTCCTCAACCGCTAAGAATTAAGGCTACTCAGATTAGTCCCCCAACTCTCATTTAATATCTCTCTATGAAAACCATTTTACAAAATTATGAAATAGCCTTCACCCCCTTTAAACCAAGCTCACATTTGATAAAGTATTAAAAAAAATTAATTTTATTAATTGAACATTATACCTGGGCCAATTTGAAATTTAAGAATTTTTTAACCATCTATTTAATAATAAAAAATATCTATAAACCAAATTGAATACATCTTTATAATTGTAGGACTAAAGTCGATGTTTTCCAAATAAATAAGAACCATTCAACAGTCCCACCGCTCTCACTACTTAAGCACCACAATTCCCTCTCCTCTATCGCCGCCTCTCTCTCAACCCATCCTAAACCAATCTCTCCCTTTCTCTCTCTGAAAAAAATGGCAGGAACCGGAGTTGTGGCTGTCTACGGCAATGGGACAATAACAGAAACCAAAAAATCCCCATTCTCCGTTAAGGTCGGCCTAGCTCAAATGCTCAGAGGCGGGGTCATAATGGACGTGGTCACAGCTGAACAAGCCCGTATAGCCGAAGAAGCCGGAGCTTGCGCCGTCATGGCATTAGAACGAGTCCCCGCCGACATCCGTGCACAAGGTGGTGTGGCACGCATGAGCGACCCTCAGCTCATCAAAGAAATAAAACAAGCAGTGACCATCCCTGTCATGGCGAAAGCCCGAATCGGGCATTTCGTCGAAGCCCAAATCCTTGAAGCGATTGGTGTCGATTATGTTGACGAATCCGAGGTTCTTACACTGGCTGATGAAGAAAATCACATTAACAAACATAACTTCCGCATCCCTTTTGTTTGCGGATGCCGGAATTTGGGTGAGGCCTTGAGGAGGATAAGGGAAGGGGCGGCAATGATTAGGACTAAAGGCGAGGCGGGCACGGGGAACGTTATTGAAGCTGTTAGGCATGTTAGGTCTGTGATGGGGGATATAAGGATGTTGAGAAATATGGATGATGATGAAGTTTTTACCTTTGCAAAGAAGATTGCTGCGCCTTATGATTTGGTTATGCAGACAAAGCAGCTTGGGAGGTTGCCTGTTGTGCAATTCGCGGCGGGTGGAGTGGCTACTCCTGCTGATGCCGCGTTGATGATGCAGTTGGGATGCGATGGGGTGTTTGTTGGGTCTGGGGTTTTTAAGAGTGGGGATCCGGTTAAGAGGGGGAGAGCTATCGTGCAGGCTGTTACCCATTATAGTGATCCTGAGGTGCTGGCTGAGGTGAGTTGTGGGCTTGGTGAGGCTATGGTCGGGCTTAATTTGAATGATAAGAAGGTGGAGAGGTTTGCTAGTCGGTCGGATTAGGAGGGGGGGTTTGGTGGGGGTGGCTCAAGGTGAGGTTCAAAGATGTTGGTGCTTGATAGTAGTAATTATATTAAGATTGTTGGTTGTTGGATTTGATGTTTTCGAGATTTTATAATTCTTGTACTTTGTTATGTTTTAGATGGTGTTACTATCTCGGGTGGCGTTGTTTATTTGTCAATGGTCAAATATATGGCACCTTTTATGTTCTGTCTTTAATTAATAGCTTATTATCCCTTTGATCAGTTGATGGCTATTTGTTTTCTGTCTTTAACAATGATAATCTGGAAACTTAGATGTTCATGTATGTGCTCCTTGATGTGGGGCTGAGGCATTTTTTAAAGTCTAGTCTGTAGCTGTAAGTGAAGAGAAAGTGTTGTGATTACTGGTGTTTGGCTGCTTATTTTGGCTTCTTTGTTGTCCCAGTGCTCTTACTTTAGGATTTGACAGTATGCACAACATCGACATAATTATTCTATTTTACTTCTGCTAATTTTTCTTTGATTTAAAAAATTATGTTAACTTTGTTGATTCTTGTTAAAACAATCTCAGATAAACGCCAATGATTGATATCTGTGGACGTGCTGCTGTTTTCTATTGACGATTTGTTCCCTTGTCAAATTTAAGAAAGTTAAAACCAGGTGATTACTTGTATTGTTGATTCACTGACCTGTTCTTGGTCCTGGAGGTGTGACCATACAGCTTGGAACTGCTACATATCAATTTAAGAAACGAAAGAAAATCTTACCGTTTCCATTGGTTTATTGGAGATTTAATATCACATATCACGCCATTATGGGCTGCATCTGGGCACAGATAGAGCTTCTTGAAACTAGCAAGTTGTTGCCCCCAAAAGGACCAAATATATATATATAATTACCGAGAATAGCTTACAACTGTAAAAAAAATTTATACCAAGTTGTTAGCAGTTCAAAGAGTCTGACTAGGAATGGTTTAGATATCCTCATAATTGGTTGCTTTGCATCTCACCATGAATTCATTAGTATAAGGCAAGCCTTAGGAATCTCATGTGATTGCTTTATGCTTAATCTTTAAATTCGAATTTTGTTATTGATGACAAGATTAGAAATGCTCCTTCCAGTGATAGATACCTTTTCACTCTTGCAGCATCTCATGGGGGTGGTAAGAGTTTGTGATTATTTGAGACTTGAGAGAGCTCAAGTTTTGGTCTTGTTACTGATATTTACATGTTATCGCTTGCGGAACATGTAGCACTGCTGAATGTTCCTATTTGTATTGTGGTTTGTCATATATCTCACGTTTGTAACATTACAATGGTAATTTATTGTTGCCTATGTTTCATTAGTTATCATGTCTACATGGTTATGTCTTTCAATACATGCTCGCCTATTCAGCTGTTTGTACTGTTTTTCCCAATTTAACAGTTCTTTCCGATTGTTTTATTCGTAATCTTGCAGAAATATTTTCAGCTACAAAGATGGTGGAGAGCTTGCTGATTTTGTTTGATTGATTTTCTGCAGGGGTCTTCTCTGATGTAGCTGTGCTCAAGTCATCCAAAAGCAGTCCATAAGCACTTGGCTACTTTGTGTATAATATTTGCTAAGTGCGGATCTTTTCGATTGCTTTTACCTTTTCTTTTCATCCGAAACTACAGAGACAATCCAATAAATGTCCCTTTCTTTGTTAGACTATTTATTCATGGTTTAATTCAACTTTTAAGGCTCCAAGATCTTGTTTGATCTTGAAATTGATTTTTTAAGCATGTGGTATTCAATTATGTGAGCAAATGTGTCTTTCTCCTCATCTTTTGACAAGCCTGCATGATTCGTACCTGCCATTGGGAATGTTCATGCATTTTGAACTGTGATGGCAGTCATGAATTGGGATGCAGAGTGGGAAATGTGCTTTGTTTAACATGCTTCTGTAGCCCAGCATTAGATATTAGCAACGTCAAGATATGCTTAAAAACGTCTGGGCTTTCTAGCCAACATTACCATAAAAAAGCTGCCTCTAAACGTTTACAGATTTTGAGAGCATATCGCGTTATTTGCCAATTAATCATCCTTGCCCACGGCTTGCAACAGTATAAGTAATTGAAGGAAGAAGTAGGAAACACCACCTATGGTTGCATATTGCAATTTTCCTGAACCTTCAACAGCGGGGAAATCACCAACTGCAGAACGATTGAATCCTCCAGCAAGCCATCCCAAGTTCTTGAATCCTCCCGCGTGCAACTTCGAAGCTGCCATAATGGACCTGAGCCATCGCAACAAAGTAAAGCAAGATGGCTAGAGAACCACATCGGTCACTTCATTTTGGGCTAGTAGCCTGTTTTAACAAAGATTCCTAAGAAACAAACACCAATCTTTCTTACCTTAGCCCTTCACCACAAGCCACAAGAAGCTTGGCATCCTTGTCAGGAACTTTGGCCTCCACTTGCTGGAGAAAATGAGGATTCAACGTGGTGAAATTTTGGCCAGTCCATAAGCCAATGTATCCAAAATGAACCCACTTCTTCAAAAGAGTTAAAGGACTATTGTCCATGTCTTTGACAAAGAGTGGCACGTGCAATGACCCAGCCACACGTGCCCTCTCCATCTCCCAATCTGGTCTGATGTCCAGGAGCATGAAACCTTCAGAGCTCATTGCCATGGCTGCCTCCGTTGGTGGTATTGGCCTGACTGCACCAGACTGTATCAGCTCCCTGCCATTTGTGGACGCTGCTTTGACTTGAAATTTTGTTGGCCTAGGTCTGGTGGAGGTAAGTGGAGGCTTAGGTTGTTCGCCATGCTTAGAAGTGTATGGATAGAGGTGGTTCAGTTGAAGTGCCATCTCTCTATCTCTCTCTTATCATCAACTTACTTTTGTCAACAAATGTTGTCTGCTCTTGAGATATTTGTTATTCTGTTTCTTGCTTTCTGTTATTTCCACCTTTATATGGATTCCAAGAATTCTTTGTAAGGACATCCCTGGTAGCATAAAACTAAAAGAGTCCAGAACTGGAATTGTAAACAGATAGCAACGTGAAGGGCAACGCTTCGATGAACTAGTACATATGATAGCAACCAAGAACATCAGCAAATAGAAAGATGAAAGACCGCCTATTCTCTGTAGCCATAATATTCAAGCGTGTAATGATTTTCTAACACATCACCTTCCTGAGAAATTCTAAGAGTTAGTGCTCAAATTAGTTGTCTAGGTAACATTTTCCGTCACCGCATTCATAATTAACCCTCATCTTAAAATCTCGCCTTGAAATTCATAAAATAACGAGGACGTATTATTTATCTTGAAACGTCTTCATTTTTTCATAAATTTGAGTGGGTATGCTTAATATTGTTGGGGGACCTAGGTGAGAACGTATTTTCTTTGAGGATCTATTTGAGAATCATGTGCTGCTATAACAAGTTTTAATTAAAAAAGCGACCATTGCATCTTCCCCGCCATACCTTACAAGTCTTTTTAACTAGGAGATGATGATCTCCCTATTTCCTCAAGACCAGCCAAAAACATCTTCATCTTTGTTCTTTATACTTTATGCCAAATATTACCTTAATGAATTATTAGGATAAAAGAAGCAAAGACCAATTCTACATTTCTTATGTTCAATAATTTTACTAAGTTTTTCTACACAAAACACATTTAATAATTTACAAAAAAAAAGAGAGATTAAAATATCAATTATTGTTAGTTGCACATGCACATTATTAATTAATCATATAATACAAGTGCTGTCAAAGTGACTTAGATATCAATACTCTTGGAGCTGATGATCTCCAAAGACTAATCAGCTGCATCATGACTCGAAATGGAGCTGGCTCTGGAAAATTCGTACACCAGAGCTGATCTGGATGGTTTCCACAACTGTCTTCCGACGGATATATATGCTCCGGTTCAGGCGTCATCAATTCCAAGTCCTTTTTGTTACCACTGCAACTAGGAACAAGAGCATACCTTTCATTGCTTAAGAGCTGTAGTTTTGCGAGACAAATCTAGAGCAATTTGGGTATTTGGTACCATCGAAACGTATTAGCTTATGGTGACAGTTATAATGGAGATCATTGGCTGCTACGTCAAATTCATCTTCTTGCTCGCGACTGTCATTCGGCTTGGGAGAGTAAAGATTTAGCTTGTAAGGAGACAGGCCTGATACATAATATTTTAAATAGATTTTTAAACGGACGCAACTCTTCATTAAAAAACTCACCTTTCAATTCACTTCGTCGACATTACGGAACTTGGATATAAAAGCTTACTTTATAAAATATCACATTATTAATAAAACATATAGCAAAATTGTTCAAAAAGTCTATTAATTTATCAATGTCAAGTCCATCCAACAACCAAAATCTCAAACTCCCTAGCAATATCCCAAGTGTCAAACAAAGAAGGCATCTTGTTTCACATCATGATATCATATATATGAGCACAATCAACGATTCATGTTACAGATGAGTTTTGAGTAGCTTGGAGAGCAGTTTGCAGATGGAGAAGAGAATTGCAAAGATCGAGGATTATTTTTTACTGTGACAGAAATATGATTAAGCGAGGTGAGAACCCAATTATTGCCTATGGAGTTTGCGTATCATGTCATTGTACGTATTGGTTGACTAAACAAAACGGCATCAGATCAAATTGTGGTCGAGATAGGATCGTTTTCCCAGGCAAGGGGCGTTCCTGGGGAGGACAGTCTTGCATGCACATTAATTGATAATATAGAAATTATTGGATGGCTGGAATTGCTATTATGTTGCCTGCATGTTATGGAAACTGGTCGTCAAGCTCGAATCTTTCTGAAATTCAATTGAGAAAATGGTTTATTTAAGCTAATGTCTAAAGATGTGCAAATATTCTAGGTCTCACCTCCCTTCTCGCTTTCTACAGCTTCCTTGGTTTCATGTTCCGCAACTCTGATGACACCCATCAATGAAATATAGTAATCAATTAAGGAGGAAGAATCTTCCTCCATTGTTGTGCCAAGGCGAGTCAGGGTCATTCTACAGGTTGGAATGCCCCAGCGCTCCATGATTTTGTCCTTCAATTCGGCCACTGTGGTTGTCTCTCTCACTTTCATTGCCTTCCAATCATTACTTGGAAGCCCAACAGCAATGTCGAACTCTGGATTTCCAGATAAGGGACTAACATCAAGATGACCACCCCTAAGAGTTAGCCTGTTCCTATTAAAATTCGTTAGCTCAGTAATCTTCTGCTTCACCTCACCTATGGTGCTCAGAGGAAACATTTCGAAAGTAAGTGTTACCTTCGCTCCGACAATCGTGCTCGTTATTGTGGCCATGACAAAATTATATTATATTTCTCTTTATGCTTAGCTACTTGCTGTATATTGGCAGTCCGGTACATACAGCTAGGTTTATAAATACATGCTTGAATGGAACAAGATGGCGTAGTGCATGCTCCGTTCATTGCTGTTACATCTGAGGAATATGAGAATCTCATGCCTCCTCACATCACATAATATTTGCTTCGATTTATAACCTCTCTCTTTTCTTGTGATTCTATATATAGCCCAGCTAGCGAGCTTTCAAAAAAATAAAAAGAAAGCCACCCAGCAAACGTATATTAAGGACAGTGACTGCTTGGGAACGTGGTTTCAAACGCGTTTCCCAGAAAATTGATTTTTTTATTTTACTTAAAATTAACCAATCATAAATATAATAAGGATTAAGTGGCGGAAAAAACAGAGGAAAGAATCATAAATAACCATTCCACAATGTTTATACAAGGGAAGAGTCAACTAATCCGCAACAAAAAGCAATTTCCAAAACCTTCAAAATCATTAACGCTACTGACTATGCCTAATTACAAAAGAATCTGAGCTTGCTCAATCATGGAAAGCCTGCTTCATAACTCACTTTCAGAAATTCACCATTGCAGGTTCCTCAAAAGAACATAATTCCCTTCACCAGCACCTGTTCATGACAACAATAATATACATGGAATGACAATTTATCACTGCAAAACGCTACCACGGAGATGTGTTTGCGCAGGTGCACATAGCTTATTCATTCTCACACTGTCAAAGCAGAAGCCGGAATGCCATGCATTTGAAACCATTCAGGCATTCGGAACCTCTCGTAAAGAACAGGCCTAACATCCTTTTGTAGGGATAGGTTTTTGAGGAGTGGAAGGAGGACGTCCAAAAGCTGCACAAGCCAAATGGCAGAAACAAACAGAAATGAAGTATATAAGATTCTTTGGCATTAAAAAAAGTTAAATTCCTAAATGCACTGGGAATTCCTACCTGCTCATCATATGGCAATCTAGCAGAGAATGGAACACATGGTATTCCATTCAATGGTTGTAGCAAGAAACTAAATGGGTTGTTGTCAACAATCACAACTCGTGAGAGATCTTTTGATAAACAAGACAGATCCTTCACATGTTCTCTATATTCCCTGTGATTTACAAAATGTTGAAGATTGTCAGCATTTGCAAGCAAGATCCTCAATCTATATTCATTTCAGAATCCAATAAAATGACAACACCTTCTGGTTTATTCCAGTTTTCCAGATAAGCAACAATTTCCCGCATGGCTTCCAAGTCTGGAAGGAGTCATGCAAGTGGTAAACAATGATATGTGAACTAGAATTAGCTTTTCCAGTAAAGCTATTTCTAAAATGAATGCTCTAATCAAATCTTCTCACTGGCAACATAGACCCTATAAACCATTACACATGAAATTATTCAAAAAGAAAAAGGGGAACAATTATGCCAGATGAGATGAGAGGTAGCACTCACAAAACATTCCAAAGGCATTTCTGACCTAGCTATCTAGCCTTTCTACTCTTTGATATATACTCATGCCAGTTCTAAATCAATCAAACAAGTTAAAATACCAAAATATCAAACATATATTGCCTCAGTAACGCAAATAATATTGCGCACAAGCTTGTTAAAATTAGTATAGTCACTTGATGCCATACCAATAGCATAATAATAGCCTAAATTAGGGATCAAACCCCACTCACACTCCAGAAGGGAATGATTGCTTAGTATGGTTTCATGACGCCATTCCCCATGTGTGGCCCAAGGTTCAATGAGGTTCTCAATAAACCAAAGATGAAAGAGGACAAACTGGCTATAACCAAACCCACTCATTCTAAGTTAAATTTCTCTTCACTGAGTTTGAAGATGGAACCCATGTGACGTTACAAGGACTGACCTCGCTCTCTAACCCTACCTGTTAAGAACACTTTGTTCTGCCACTTAACCCTAATAAAGAAAGTAAGTTTGCTAACAATATCAAAAGGGTGATGCCACACCCCACATTGTGTAGCCCAAGGTTCAATGAGCGTCTCAATAAACCAACAAAGTAACAGCACAAAATGGTTATAAACACCTATCTGTTACAGCATTTTTGCAACAGACAGGATATTCTATAAACAAAGAGTGTTGGCAATAAACAAGGGCACTTACGTGCTAACAGTTGAAGGTCGATAAAGACGTTGACTAAATCGGTTCTCCACATCTATCCTGTCAAAGAGCGGTCTGGCATAACCTGTATGAAATCTAAACATGATAAATAAGATAAAAAATGAAAACAATAACTGGAAGATCAATAAAACTAACAGAACAACATCTACCTTCAAGACCAGCAGTAAACAAAATCAGATCTGCAAATTCACCAATCTGTTTCAAGAACTCTTTCAAACCAGGTCTTTCAAACACTGTCACATAATTAATCCTTGGTTTTCCTTCAACATCCTTCAATCCAGTAAGATGATGTTAATATGTAGCTAGGATACTGATAAAAATCGAAGTATCAAGTCTATATATATATATATATATATATAGAGAGAGAGAGAGAGAGAGAGAGAGAGAGACCTCTGAAGAGAAACATTCCAACTCAAAACACTTCACCCCTGCTTCTACAGCTTGGGTGCGAATAATGGCTGGCAAGCTAGAAGCCTCATATGCACAAATAAGAGTTTCATCCAAGTCAAGCACCACCTACAATTGCAGAATAAACTGCATTTATACAACTTTTTATTAAAAAAATTAAACTATCATAATTTAGGCCAGTGGCAGATTTCCTTTCTACCACAACATAACTTATACTAAAACAACCACTATCACTCCATGCGACACAAAAGCTCCCAAATTCAATCCATAAAAGTTACGTATCTAACAGCATGAATTTGTTATTCATCATTTATTACTACATTTCCCCAAACTGTCATTCATTTTCTCCTGTCTACTAAAACCAAACTAACCTAAATGAAAAAAACGTATAATAAAAAAACTAAGCTAGCCACTTTCAAAACACAGAAAAACAGTGCCAATAACCACTAAAAACACCCTACAAAAAAATTAGAAATTTCAACAAAACCCATAATAATAATAATAATAATAATAATAATGGAAACAGTAAAAGAGAGCACGTACAGTGAGTTTCTCAATGAGGCAATCATCAGGAGCACCTAAATCACGGACATAACCAGGAAGACAACTGCTATCATGGGCTGTGTCTGTGATCTTGTTCGACGAGGTTTCTTGCAAGGGAATCTCAACAACAGGCAATGGCTTAAAAGAAGGAGAAGAAGAAGAAGAAGAAGAAAGAAGAGGAAATGTGAAACCAATATAAGAAAGTAAAAATTGAGCCATAGAAGGAGTCCCTCTTAATATCTGTAAGAACAACTTCATTACAAACCCTAACCAATTCGTCATCCCTTTCCATACTTCGTTCACTGATCTAGACACACACACTTCTCCTCCTTGTTTCCCTCCTCCTCCTCCTCCTCCTATTTCCTCCATAATTGCCAATCCACAATTTTCTCGTTCTGATTTTGTCTTAAAAAGTCAGACAGAAAAATAATTTAAAGACGCTGGCCGAGACTATGTTGTCTTTCTAATTTATGGGCGTGTCGTTTGGAAGATAGTTTCTGTCGGTTGGGAAATGGAGGGATGGTGGTATCGGCGGCGTCAGTGGGGTTGGAGTATGGTGGGCTGGATACGACTTTTCGGCTTTCGTTGCCTGGACTAGACGTTCGGTTAAGGCGGAGAGGAGAGTCTTTAGATAAATTGAATTGAATCGGGGCATTTGAAGAGCCAGTTTTAACTTTCAATTTTTTTTTAATGAAAAAAGAAAAAAGAAAAAAAATAAAAGAAAAGCTTAACTCATTGTTTTGTTAACTATATTAGTTCCCCACTGTCTAATTTGATTTCAAAATGGATTCGGATGATTTAAAATTTCTAATTTTTTATTTTATTTGGGTGATTTAAAAAGGATATTGTGTTGGTTTTAAAGAGACAATAAAAAAATAATTTAGTAGTAACGAGATGCTGCACGCGCTGTTCAAAAAGTGTTAATCCTATTTACACATTGATGTATGAGTTGGAAACATGAATTATTATTTTTATTATATATATATATATATATTTAATTAAATATCAATTATCTCTCAATAATAAAAAAGAAAACCATTGTAAAAGGATATTCCTTTGAATTTAAGCTTTACCATGTTTTATTTTTATATTTAATAAAATATTAAATCGCCTCTTAACTAATCTAATGATAGCAAGATTATGAAAATACAAAAATGTTCCTTGAGGCTAGTTTTAAATTTTTTATTCTAAATGATATTTTGATTGGTTGTTTAAAATTGAAAAAAAAATATTTATTTATAATCAATTTAATAATAACTAATAAATATCGTGAAAAAAACTTTAAAGCTTCCAATAATCAATTTTAAGCTTTCTGGCTGGAATAGCTTGAAATTTCAATGGTCATTAGAAAATGAAGGATTAAGATCTAAATTTTCTCACAAGAAATTGAAGAAGAACATAACTGATGGAATCATGAAAAAACAAACCAGTGTGGGAAGAGCAAAATTTGAAACCCGTCGCTCAACTGCTCAAGCGCAAATGGCCTAAAACCAGGTGGTAGATATTTGCAATTTTGAGGTTACAGCCACCATCAAGTTATAAAGTCAATCACAATAGCAGATGCTCACTAATTTGGTTTATTTAATTTACTAAAGCAAATATTAACGCAACACGTGGGGAGCCAAACAGTAAAACAGAGCGCGCCAATAGCAAAATAACCTTAATTGCGTCAAACGAACTCCCTCTGCCTATTTTCTCCTTTGGTTTCGCTTTTCACGTTTACATGTGTTGTCTTTGTATCATCCTCCCTTACACCCCCTGTTTCTCTTTCGTGCTCTTACCGTACAACAAACTCTATAATTTCTTAAAATTATCCAATAAATAAATAATATATATATTTTTAGATCTTTGTAGTTAATTGTCCATGGAAATGACTTCAAGCCCACGAACCGTAGAGGAGATCTTCAAAGATTTCAGTGCTAGAAGAGCTGCTGTCGTCCGTGCTTTAACTTATGGTAATTTTATTTTTAGTTCGTTCTGTTTTTTCTTTCCTTTCCTTTCCTTTAAATCTTGAATCTTTTTATAAATATGATCGTGGGTTTTTTTCACGTTTGCTTTTATTTTTTTCAGATGTGGATGGTTTTTATGGACTCTGTGATCCAGGTAATGTGTAGTGGTGTAAATGTAGATTTGAATTATTATTGATTTGTTTTTCTTGTGGAATCTTGGTTCTAGTTTAGGGTGAAATTTAGAGAAATTGTTTGGTTCTCGAGATACTATGTGGTGGAGTGATTTGAAGTTTTGCACGTGATCTTCGCTGCTGTATTTTTTACGATTTGTGGGTTTTATTTCAGAACTTGTGGTAGATTTTTTGTAAATTTAAGCTTTGAAAGTGGAAATTGAGGCATCACTGTTGAAACTTCAATGTTTTGTTGACTCTGTAAACAGAAAATTGTAATTAAAATGGATATTAAAAACTGGAAGAAGAGAATTTGAAATAACTAGTACTTGTAAATTGGTAATGTTTTTATTTATGGAGAAACAAGAATTGTAAGATTTGCATTTTGTTGTTACTCTGCTTTTCCTCTGATTTCTCAAGGAATATTAGCTTTACTCTCTCTCATTTTTTTTTTTTTGGTGTTAGATAAGGAGAATTTGTGCCTCTATGGACATCCAAATGAAACATGGGAAGTAACCCTTCCAGCAGAGGAAGTTCCACCGGAGCTTCCTGAACCTGCCCTTGGAATTAATTTTGCTAGAGATGGAATGAACAGAAAAGACTGGCTTTCACTGGTTGCCGTGCATAGTGATTCATGGTTGCTTTCTGTGGCTTTCTATCTTGGTGCTCGTCTTAATCGGAATGAAAGGTAATTTAGTGCACAATTGCAGGGACATGTGGTATTCTCATTCTAGTACATTTTTCCTTTGTTTTTCGCTCTCCAATTTTGATGTGATTAAAATGTTGATGAAGTTAGGGAAGTTAACCTGGGGAAAATTTACATCAGATTTGTTGGATGATTAAATAGATGGCACCACCATGTCCCACCAATCAATGACCTGATCATCTTTCTTAATTGCCTTCCAGTTTGTGAGATCTAGAATCATGGTAGCGTTATCAATTGGTTTGCTTGAACAAGATTTATTACATATATTGGATCTTCTTGATAATATCCTCATTTTTTAACATTTATCCCTTTAAAAAGGACACTTTATGAAATTGTTTATTATTTTTTAGCACCTTATAAAATCTTGTCATAAAGGATTCCAGAAATTTCAAAAAATCCTTGACAGAAAGTAATGTCAAGATATGCTTTCAATTTAATACATGGCAGCATGCAGTGGTAGTATAATTATTCTTCTTAGCAAATTATGATTTGTTTGAATTGGTCAGGACTGGATAGGCCACCACAGATAATATAAAAACTTTAAAAGACCAACCATCTATTTTGGCATATAATATTTGTCTTGCAGACCTGAAACATGATCATTTTCAATTTGCATATTGGGATGTTTTCAGGTTTATTTTTATTGTGTTGTTCAGTTTTTCAGTGTGATGTTATGTTGAGCATGGCTTTAGAAACTAAAGTACATTTTATTGACAGGAAAAGGCTGTTCAGCCTGATCAATGATCTGCCTACTGTCTTTGAAGTTGTAACAGAAAGGAAGCCTGTGAAAGAAAAGCCTAGTGTTGATAGTGGAAGCAAATCTCGAGGCAGCATAAAGGTGATTAATCAAAAATTGATTTAGACTGTCTCTATTTTCTGATAATCTCAAACCTGATCAATAGCTCTTCATTCTTATTTTTTTCTCTGCTTGTTAATTGTTACAACTAAATACTAATCTGGTGTAGAACTATATCATGCATCACCCTAGCGACTGATGGTGCCATCAATTTTGGTATTCTATTGATATACTGCTTTAGTGATGCATAGATGCAGTTATTCAGTAAGCAACAGCAAACCTAATTTCCAAATGTATAAACTTTCTACTTGTCCTCAACCTTTCATGGATGTACTGGTTTGGACTATTAAATGCATATTATTGCTGGAACCACTGACTGGGTTCCTCCTCTCTGTAGAGATCAAGTGATGGACAAACGAAAAGCAACCCTAAGCTTACAGAAGATAGTTTTGAGGAGGAAGAAGATGAACACACTCAAACTCTATGTGGGAGCTGTGGTGGAAATTACAACTCCGATGAATTCTGGATTGGCTGTGATGTCTGCGAGAGGTGGTACCATGGAAAGTGTGTGAAGATAACTCCTGCTAAGGCTGAGAGTATTAAGCAATACAAGTGTCCATCTTGTATGAAGAGGAGCCGGCCATAGTCAGTGTCGTTGCGGTGGCAGACAAAGTAGTGAACATTATCCTTATGCAATGTGAAAGTTAAAATACTTGTTTATAACAGATGCCTCCAACTGTTTAGTTTGCCTTGTTCCCAACTGAACCCTTTGCTTGAATAGCAGGTTATGTAATCTGATCTCTTATTTTATGTTAAATGCATGAATAATATTAAACTATAGATGACTTGCTTCGCAGGAGTCTGCTTGTCTGCCTGGTGATCTAAACTTATTATGCCATCTCAAGGAGTGGCATCCATTTTCCTTTTATTAATTAGTTATCCTAATTATAGAAAATGATTTTTAACAGGTAAGAGTGGAACATAATATTGTGCTATTGGCATCCATTTTGCTTGGTGTATGACTGAGACCAGTTATGGAAATGTGGCCTCGAGATACGCTGCTGTTGATGATCCCATGATGAGCTGTGACAACCAAACATCTTTAAGGGATCCTTTCCTGGCCCAGCTCGCTAACACGCTAGCTAGGATCCGAAATGTCCCGAATAGTCACTGAGCCAGGTCCAATCTGAACCTAAAAGCGTGGCCAGTCCAGGACACTAGAGGATCTCGATTGCCTTGGCAAGACTGGACTAGAAAGTCCATTTGACTGGGCCTTCGCTACAGAATGCCCTGTTTTTCTCCCAGGTGATAATCAGGGTTGACTGAGGTCGAATAGTGCAGAAAAAACCAACAGGGACAGACAGAACATATGCTTATCATGAGCTGTACAGTTTTTGGACTTTGAGCAATACCCTTGAATCTCCTTGTCATAGATGACAGAAAAGTTGAAAAACCCTTTTGAGTTTGGAGTTATCCAGACTCCTACTCTTAAAAGTTTGGTTTATCCTCGACAAAAGACATCATCTGGCATCTTCTTTAATCAAATTATATCTTAGTTCTCATCGAGCCAATCATCTTCTCCCTGTCTACATAACTGTTCTTTTCTTGCTCTCTTGTTTTAATAACCCTCCTTGTAAGGGAGAAGACGCAGTCCATGCATCATTACTTGTACGGTGGCATTGACAGTGTGTAATCACCTTAATTATTCCAACAATGGGTTCAAGTCGCTCCGATGTATCCAACAAAGAAAGATTACGCTGGACGCAAGAACTGCACGATCGGTTCGAGGAGGCTGTTAATCAACTTGGTGGTCCTGATAGTACGTTCTTGGTTAATCAGTGAACATTCATTAATGATATTTAATAAGCCACTAATTAATACTGTGAACCTTTTCTTTTGAAAGATTTTCAGTGATCAAAACTACAAAGAAGCTCACCCTGCTAATTAAGCTTTGACCAAATTAATTTCTTATCAATGCACTGCAATTCCAGTGATGTTTCTCCTGTTTATTGAGGTTTGTAAGATGTCTTGTTATTTATGTGATCAGTCATGTTTATATCTATAACGATTCGCAGGAGCAACACCAAAGGGTGTCTTGAGGGCTATGGGCATCTCTGGGTTAACTATCTATCATGTCAAGAGCCATTTGCAGGTATTTCTCTGTTTCTTCCTCTAGCTAGTTTGCACTTCTGCATGGAACTATACAACCCATTAAGATTTTATATCTCCAACCTGGATTCTTACTGTCGTCAATTCAGATTTCGACCGCAACATGCATAGCTGCACTCTCGTATTTTATCCTGACAATTGAAGGACTAAATACTAATTAAAATACATACACTCATGATCATTGATACTATAGAGTTTTTTCTTCTTCTTTTGTATATAATATGTTTCTTCCTTGTTTTCCTTTCAAACTGAAAGCTCTGTCCATGAGATAGTACAAAGTGTGATTAATAACATCCAGGGCTTCTGTTAATCAGTCTTTAATATTCTCTGATCTCTCTCTCCTTTTCTTTTCTTCAGAAATACAGAATATCGAAGTTTATCCCAGAAACCAACAGTAAGTCCGGAGTACCATAAATTTGCAGTACTTGTAATATTGCTTTTGTGTATGCTAATTTTTCGGTATCTTCATTCAGGAGGGAAGTATGAAAGGAGAAATATTTCAGAAATGTTGCCAAATTTCAGTGCGACATCGTGAGTTAATTACTAATTAATTAAGTAGTTTCATGTCCTTCAACCTGTTCATGAACTTGTGTTCTAATCTAAGTACTGGTTGCAAAATTCTTGCAGTGGAGCTCAGCTCAATGAAGCATTACTGATGCAAATGGAGGTTCAAAAGCGACTGAGCGATCAACTTGAGGTAGCAACATAATTTTCTTCATGCAGATTTATTTGCTCAAGAGTGAAAAATGAAACTGTGTTTTGCAATTGTAAATAAACGCAGTGCACATGTTTGTTGATTTCTTTTTTGTTTGTGCAACTCCGAAGGTTCAAAAGAGCTTGAAGATTAAGATTGAAGCCCAAGGGAGATTCCTTGAGAGAATCGTGGAGGAAAACAGAAACCGAAGTGCGTCCATTAATCCAATCCCAATACATGGCAAGACTTTCTCTCCAGTGTCACAGCCGTCTCTTTGTGATGAATCAGAATCAAAAGCTAAAGAATTTGAAACTGATTCGGAGGGTGAGAAAGCTGAACTACAGCCTGAAGAATACCTTCAAGCTCCTAAGAGATTGAGGACAGAAAACCACGCTTTACCCTCGCGGTATCAACTCCAACCTCTCAATCCTGATCCTTACAATCAAAACATGGTTCTGCAAAGAGATGCAAAATTTTCATATCCATCTCACGATGCCAACTTCCCACGGAACATCTTGGCCACCTGTCCATCACCTCTAGTGCCCAGTTTTTTCTAAAGTTAATAACATGTTGTATTGTCGTGGTTGCATGAAATGAAAGGAATGGAAGCACCATTAATTAACCATCGAATGATTTCACTGTTATTCAGAAAACTTCAGTGGATATCTTACTTTGAAGATCAAGAAGGCAACCAATACATTTCTGGTGATGATATATAGCTGTGTAGAAATAAGAACCACATATATAGCATTTAGTGGATGCCTGTTTGATTATATATGAAAGGCGATCTATCTTTTGCCCTGTTTTTTTTTTTTTTTTTCTTGGTTCGTTGAGCGAATACATTTGTTTAGTACTCGTGTTCTTGCCATATTTTTTTTTTAGAGTATAACTATATTCATTTTATTTTTTATTTTTTTATATAAATTTTAAATTTTTAATAAATATTAACCGAGCTAAACCACTATGTATTACAATAACCTCAAATAGAACTAATTTACTAACTTGGTGTTTTCTTGATTAATTTTGTCTAGCAATCCAATTCCTAGATATTTGATCCAATATTATAGGATCGTTTATTTAAAAGAAAACAAAATTAAAAAAAATATTTATTTTTTTTTTCCAAATGAATTAGATGTATTAGGCAATTATAATAGCGCTCCACTGTAAATTAATATTTTTTTAAATATAAAAAATATTAAAAGTATAGATAATATTTAAACACTTGGGGTCTAATAACCATATTAAAGGCATGTGTTTTTATTTTCATACCAGACCCAAGGTGTCTGGGTCTGGTTGCAAATATGATTGTCAAGTCCAAATAACTTAGATCTAATATGGTTTAATAAATATATCTGAGTTGATAAAAAAAATTATATATTTTAAATGTCAAGAGAAAGAAAATAAAAAAACACTAATAATCAATGAACAATAATAATTTAATTATTATTTGCTTACATGCATCACATCATATAATATATAATAAGATAAGAGATGATTAAATTTAGATATTGAAAAGCATCACACAAGACTCTTTAATAGTGTGGGCCTCACCCTTTTTCTAAGAAAGAAAACAATAAAAAAAATCTTATCACACCATAAAAAATTAAAAATTAAGTTATTATTATATTTCATAATAAAAAATATCTAGATTTACCATGCTTTTCCAACTTTTATTATAATAAAAGGAAACTAATCTTGGAAATATTCATAGTCATATGATTTAGTTTAAAAACCTAGTAATTCAAGGCCAAAATCAAGCGAAGTTTATGGTTCGATCACCTAAAAAGTTTGGCACACTCGATCAAAACTAATTTATTCAAGTAACCCGACCATGACTCACTGCAAACCCAATTACTCAAAAAACAGAAAAAGTTTGGCCTTTTGACTGTTTATTATACCTTGGGCAATCTAGTGCCTAGTAACTTATCAGTGGACTATTAACTCGATAATTGAGGTTAAATTTGACAACTTTAATGATAATAATATAGCATTTTGCATTAGTGAAACATGATACGTTAATTAATTATAAATATTCGGTTTGGATTTTATCACTAGATAAAAGATGAGAAACTTTATACTACTCGATAAATAATTATCAATACTTACATAATTAATCAATTTTAAAGAAAAATAAATAATCATTGATAAATAATTATCAATAACAGCTAATCCCAGCTAATGCAAGAGCAATTAACATGAATGTATTTAGGTTGTCTATTCTAGACTTGTTCACCCATGTTACTAGTCAATATTAATCAATATATTGGTTGGATTATTGGATATTAAGATAAGATTTCTTGTTGACAAACATATAAACTAAAAAAAAAGAGATAAACAAACAGAGAAGTTCTTGGCCTTCCCACCACTTGTTAAATGCATGAATATAATTAATGTGACAAGTTAGTTTGAGAATGAAGATTTTTCCTTCAAACTTCAAATAAATGTGCCTTCTACTTTATATATATATAAAGTAGAAGGCACGTTTATTTGAAGTTTGATAAACACATCACAGTTTGTTAGGTACGTAGTTTTATTTACATTATATATATTTCATTGTTTTTTTTTATAATTGATTTTGAATCTAAATGATAATATAAAGAATAGACTTATTTAACTAAACTAAAATTGCAGAAGAGATTTTTTTTTTTATCAAAAAGATAATAGCATATTAGTAATTAAATACATATATAACTGCTTGGTACAGGTTAAAGCATTCCACTCATGCAACACAGGTAATACAATAATTAATTAAATACAACAAAAAAAACATATACAAAGCTAATGTTGTTACATTTAATAACCGGGTTATATATATATATATATATATATATATATATGTACAGTGAGCTTGTATAAAATATAAAATAGTATGCAGGAAGTTTAGGTTTTTACTTTGACCTTGGTATAAAATTGATAAATACAAACAAAAATACCAACAAAATTTTTCCATTAGCAAATTATAGCGAGCTTTACCGACAAAATAGTCTCTAGTTGTATCCATCATTAAATATTAACAAAAATATTCTTTCATTATATATCAAGAGAATTACAATGAAAAAAATATAAAAAAAAATCAAAATGTATAATAACATGTTATTTATATAAACAAAATGATTGATAAAATTAACCTGTTGATGAAATCTATCTGTAATGTTATCATTAGTATTTATTTTATGACCTGGTAAATGACCTCATCTCCTTCATTTCTTCTTTTTCTCTGTCATCCTAACTTTATTTCTTCTTTTTCTTCATTATCCCAACTTCGTAACAAACAACATACCCTTTATTTTAGCATAAATCAATCCATCATCATGAATTTGACCAACCTAATACTTAGTCTGTTAATATCCATGTTCTAGTTTTAATGTTATTGAGGATTTCTCACATCAAGTAAGCAAAGCTATCTATTGTTTATTTGAACTTAATTTTAAAATGTTAATTTTTATTGTATATTTTTGTAGTATATATATTTTGTTTGGGTGTTTAGTTGTCTTATAACCTTTTTTCCATAGAAATTTGGTGGATGAATGTTTGATTTGTATGTGTTAGGGTTTGTTTGAGATCTTGAGAAATTGTATTTGTTTGTAAATTGATAAAATTTATTTCAAAATTGTGACTTAGGTGTTTTGTAATGAAATAAATAATAACTTATTTAATGATTTAATTTTATATTTTGTTAATTTTATTCTTGAGTTGAAAATTCCAGTAAACATATAGAAGTTTGAATTTGTGTAAATGATTGATAATGAATTAAGAATATTATTAAAATAGATTAAATAAGTTTCAGTTAAACTAATGTTAGCTAATGTATTTAGTTTCCATAATTAATTCATACATATTGTCATCAATATTCTATATAGATTTTATATAAGAAATGAATGATCATTCATGGATGTCTCGAGATTCATTCGAAAGATTGCATATGATGAATTATTGTAATGAGATTAAGAGTTTTATTAATTATGCACTATCTAATCTCATAAATATTAATAAATATGGTATTAAATGTGTTCAAACTATACACAAGGAGAAACTTCTACTCCCCCAGAGATCAGTCACTTCTTTAGAAATTATAGAGGAAAAGGAAGAAGAAGACAATTCTAATTAATATGCATAATACAAATGTGTAATGAAATTAATTATAATGTCATATTTCTAAATGAAATTAACTTCAATATAATGATAATGACATGAATTTATTATTACATTACAAGAAAAAATATATATTTTTTATGATTTTATTATAATACACATAATTAATATTATTTTGTTGTGTGTTCTGCTGTGATTTTAAGTATTTATAGGATGGATAAATATCAAATCCAAATACAATCTAACCATAAAAACTATTTTATATAAATGAAATTACCTATGAACCGTAAAATACCAATAGATATACTAATGGATTGAGTTCATCTATATATTCTAGAGAGTTTTGAAACTATACATTTCTCAATGACACTATTTATTTTGTTCTTTACATAAAATTTCACTAATAAATTATGTTTATTGATATATTTTAAAGAGTTTTGAAACTGTTCACTTCTCAATGAGACTTCTCACTATATTCATTATATATAACATCATAGATGAATTAAGTCTGTTAGTATTTTTTCGATAGCCTTGGAACTGCGTATTTTTTAATGGCATTGTTAATTGTTGATTATTATAGATAGAATAACCAACAAACTAAAAAGTTATTGATGATATTTTAGGGGGTTTTTATTTTTTTTAATTAAATTGAAAATTTTAACTAATTATTATAAATGGAAACACTGATGAAAATGTTAAAAATATTAATATTTAATTATTTTTTAGTAAAATTGTTGGTAAAAAAAACCCAAATTAAAAGACCAAAATCTCTAATTTTATAATAGACCTGCATTTCTTCTTCTCCTCCTTTTGTCTTCTATAAAAACCAAAAACATCTCCTTTTCTTCCACTTCCCCCTCTTCTTTTCTCATCCTTTATTTCTTTTCTTCTCCTCTATGTGTGCCAACTATGTCATTCTTTTTTTATTTTCTCTCTTTATTTTTACCCTTTTTTGGTTAATTAACATCTCTCTTTTCTTAATTTTTTTATTTGTTGTTTTTTTCCCTCTCTTCTCAACTTCAATCACAACATAATTAAGGTAATATTTTTTTTCTTTATTTTTTATTATATTTTTTTTTAATTTTTTTCTATTCCTAATAATTGTTGGAATTTTGTTGTTGGAGGTTTTTTTTTCTCATATGAAAACAATTTTGTTATATTTAGATGATATATTAAAACAATAAGCTCTTCTGAGAGCATGAAAAAATGGTTTAAAACTTGCTTGTCATTTTCTAGCTTATTCTTTGAATCATATCTGAAATTTTTAAAGATAAAATTTGTTAAGAAAACTCAAACATAGAACAACTACAATTAAGCTATAAAAATCAATTTTGGATGCCAAAACTCATTCATGCTTCATGAAACTTTCAAAGATTTTTTTGCGTGTTTGTATTAACAATTACCCTCGTCGATACTTATTAGTCATGTAATTGACTATACTTAAGTTTAGGTTACTTGTCCTTATCAATTACAAGTTAAAGTTATAAATTTAGATTGTTTTTTATAGGATATACAATATAATATTATTATGATAATAATTGTATATTTTAAAAAAATTAAAGAAAAGAAGCTTTGCTATTTATAAAGTAAAATTCTAGTTAAAAAGCAAATATTCAATAATTAGGTTTTATCTACAATAAATATATATTAATAATTTTTTTAAATAATCTAAAAAAGACCAAAATAAAATGTTCACTAGCAATTCTTTAAATGATCGTAATTCCTAACAATTGCTCAACTTGGTATAGTAAAATAGAATGTTCATGCATGTATTGTAATAATATTTTATATTTTTCATTTTTTTAAGTCAATATTTAAAGAAATTAAATAAAATCAACTAGTTTGCGGCAATAAAATTTAAATTAATGTGTATTTGTAGATAAATAAAATTTAGGTAGTCTCTTGTATAGAGAATGTGCTGTTATTTTTTTATAAATAATAATAATTATGGTATTTTAATCCTTTAATTTGTGTAGATGTTTAGAAGAAACTCAATAGTATATTATATGGACATGATCATTGTTAGTTCTTGTAACAATGCTTTTAACGATTCTGAATAGGCACCCGAGTCACAAGCATCCACTCTTGATGCAAGCTCGTTGAGTGCTATTCTACCACGCTGGGGGGGCTTCTTTTAGAGTAGGTTTCATTTACTAGGAAGTATCATGCCTAGTGAAAGCCCAACCACTGAATGTAAGTTTATTTTCCTTTTATACACTACTACAAAATAAAGAATGAGTTAATAATTCTTGAAAAAATAATTTTACTCAAAGAATGCAATTTTAAATTTATAAATATTGAGGCTGCTTAAACCATAACATTGGCGATAAAGTCATTGATGAGAGTGTTATTGTTTTAATAGAGTTAGGTTTTCAAATATTCTGAATAGAATCCTATGATTAATGCATGTTTTAGAAGGTTTAAGGTCTGTATTAACTTAAACATTATTTTATTATGTTAATTTGGTTAGTTTATCAATATTAATAAAATTATTTTTTTACAAATTTCAATAATAAGAAAAATGTTTACTAGGATAGAGTTCACAATCCTATTATCAAAAGAGTTTGAAAGAATCATGCTGTAACTAAATAAGATTGAAATCAAGATAATTTTTTTAATCTAAATGTTAAATTTTTTTATTTATTAATAAAAAATTCATTTTTACCATATATGTTCTATAACTTTTGATATGAGATGCAAATGAAAGCAAAATAATATGAAAAAAAAAGGGCTTTTAGGCTGAAAAGACATGGTGGTTTGAAAATATTTCAAGCCTTTATGTATCTTAAAGATTGTATGGGCAGAATATATTCAACATGTGATGTCAAAGCATTTTGTGCGATAGTTACAATCTAGTGCAAGAAATCAAAACTAGCAGATTCACAATTCCATTGCGACACACACCGACGGATCCATTCTATTCATTTTACATGTGAAATGAATAGTAAGATTCACTTTTTATTAAATCCATTTTCAATTGTTTTTTTTATATGATAACATTTAATTAACAATTTTTTCTTGTGGGCTACAATTCTTGGATGCAAACTAAGACCGATAAAGCTTTTTGTAGAAAGACATATGGAAAATGATGATCATTATTGAAGTGTACAATAGCTTATGGATACTCGAGCTCATCACTTTGTGGTAAATTGGACTTCAACAATTTCTTTTCTTAAGTTATTTTTTTTGAATTTTCTAACCTATTTTTTAGGATATATGTAGCACCCAGTTAAATGAAAAATATGTGGATAATCCTTAAACCCATGAAGAATTTGATTTGGATTTATAATTAAAGGTAAGATCATCCAGTGAACTTGATAAAAACTAAGTGAAAGGTATCTGAGATACTACAACTAAAAGCTTGCACATGACCTAAAGTGTTTAAATCGTTGGATGCTTGTAACTGGTTATGATCACCCAAACTTCAGCATTCAAGTTGATTTTAAACCTATAAGTTAAAGCTCAAATGATTTATCTTGTTGTTGTGGCAAAACTACTTCATGCTAAAATGACTAAGCTCCACCAATTGTATATAGAGTGAAATCACAGATAGGTGGTACATGTTTTTCCTTTTATTGGCCCTACGAACTTAGCAAAGACTTGCCTTCTCCTTCTTCTTCAGCCCTTCTATTCTAAATTAATAAAGTTTCAACTTATAAATTTTTAAATTTGTAATAAATATTTTATTTTTATATTAATTTAATTTCTTTTAATTATTTTCTACTTTTATTTAATAGATTTTTTTGAAAAAATTATTTTTAAACCATTACTGATGGTTTTACCAATGGATTAAATTTGTTGGTATATTCTAGAGAGTTGGAAAGGAGTTACTACAAATGCCAATATGTCACTGTTTAATCATTGATGATTTCATTCCCTCGATAATATTAAAAAATCATCGATGGAATTATATACAATGTTTTTATCAATGATATGTCATATTTATCGATGAAAATTAAAGCATGTTTTTTTTTGGCATGCTTTTGCTATTTGTAAATCCACTGATAATTTCTTTATTGATGAACTCATTAATAGACTATAAATCACCAAAGATAAGGTTTCGATAAAGCATTTACATCTAAGAACCTGTCATTAAATGTTATGCTAATGGATTGAGTATATAAATATCAATATTCCATCGGGAAATTTAAAAACCCCGGTAGTGGGAGTTGCTTATGGTATGATCCATTGTTGGGTGGCTTGGAGGGCATAAAAAGGGAATCAAGCTTATTTTAAAGAGGCTATCATTGAGAGGTCTTACCTTTCATGCAAAGACTTGCTTCCAGGGAGAAAGCTTCCCTAATGAGTTAAAAGTGATAATTATGGTTGGAAATCATGTGGAAAGAAAGAAGAAGAAGTGATGCTTGATGAAAAGATAGGCAAAGCTGCCAAAGGTAAAAAAAGAAAAAAAGAAAAAAAAGTGTTCCTTTATGCTTTTAAGATTTTACATTGAAAAAGCTTGAAATTAAAAAAAAATTAAACATTGATGATTAAAGATGGAAAATTTATGTGCTTTAATAGAATATTTTGTTTGAAATATCTTTTTTCAGAATGCTCTATTTTCTTTGGTTTGAACATTTTCTTTTACTCTTTTTTACCTCATCTTAACCTCAGCCTTATTATAACTAAAAAATAAGATATTTTGATTCATGTATTGTTTATAATATGTTAGTAATGGAGAAGAGATTGAAAGAGCAAGCTTATATTAGAACATATTCATTGATTGAATTTGAGAGATTTAAACATATAAGCCCTAAACACGTAAGTGTTGGAGTGCATATTAATGAGAGGACCTTTCACTTTGGCATGACATAAATTTTATTTAAATCTCATCGATTAATTGAGTTTTGAAGTTTGCATGTAAATAAATTCATGAAAATTTATGCTATTTATCCTTTTTGATTATGTTCTTGTTTATAATGCATATATTCTTGGATATTGATGGGAGATTAGGAGATTAATCATAGTGATTTGATTTGATTTAACTTTAATTTAATTTTACCTATCTTTTCTAAGGACGAGCAAGAGCTAACTGTGGGTGTATTTGATGCAACCATATTATTCAATAGTTTCATCCATATTTAACCAGTGTTTTGTCTATATTTTATATATAAAATACCTTTATATTCTTTGTTTTATGTTTTGAAGGCATTTTTGGATGAAAAATACAAAAAGAAAAAAATTAGAGGTAATTGACAAATTTAACCTTTAGTTGATTTTTTTGCAGAGCGTGAGTTCTAAAAGTCGAAATGAAGTGATTTCAGTGACATTAAAAATCTAACGTTCATAACTTTCTAGACATCTAAGGTAAAAAAATAAAATAAGAAATAGCATGGAAATTCCAGCCTTTAAAATCAGATCTTGTAATCTGCTAGTGTTGACCTTCGACCATTCAATATTTAGAGCTACAGAAGTCCAATTTATGCAAACTTAATTTTTTTTGGATTCCTGACTCAAAGGCTTATAAACACTCCAAATTTAAATAAAAAATGATGTCATATGAGGGATATATGATTTTTTAAAAGTGACAACTGAATTCTACCAGGAAATAGGTCTTGTGAAGAAATGAGTATAAATTACATTCCAAAGCATCTAAATTGATATCTAAGTTTTTGTTTAAGCAATTTAGCTCCTCTAAGTCAAAGCTTGAAGATTTCATGCAAGTCTATTTCTTTTTTTTAGGAAAATAATTATTAAAGTACTTAAATATAAACTATCTACTTAAAGGAGGATTATTTTGTAAAATAGAGACTAGGGTTTCCTAAGATATAAAAAGAATGAGACAAGAGAAGGGGGACAACCAGCCAAGAAGAGAAAAACACCCTCCTCCTCAATGAAACTTGAAATTGCATTCTTTCTTCTTTTTGATTAGTCATTCAATAAACATACAAGACTAAACACTTTTTTTTTGTTATAAGGACACGAAAACCTTCGGATTTCAAGAACTATGAGATATATTTTACCTTTTCTTTTTAGTTTATATGATGAATATGCTTGTTCTCTTTTGCTTATTTTTTCTATGATTGTTTATTTTAATTTCTAAAGTGAACTCTAAGTTATTATTGTAGATAATTTATTGCTAAGTTTGATATCAAAACTAGAGTTGTTGTATGAACTTGTGAAGCAATAAAGTTTAACAATTATGACGGATCTACATTATTAATCTTAGGGAGAACATTCAATCAAATCAAATATAGATTGTGGATAATTATGTTTTCTTGATTAATGAACTTATTTAGTTCTAAAGGCTGCCACTGAATTAAATTACTAGTACGAACACTATGGTTGTTTGATGATTACGTTTAGTTATATGATGAATCTGTTAACTAACCAATGTTAAGAAGATATAAATATTCAAAATATAAATTTATGTTTTTTTCCATGATTAGTTCTGATTTCTGTAGGTAGATGTGTACTTGCTATCAAGATTTGTTATCTTGATAATTTTTTGATTTTATTTAATTTTGCTTGATAATTTTTTTTTTTTGCTTTAGCCTAAATAACATTCAAATCTTTCAAATTGCATATCATTTAATATAAAAATCTGACTTGAATTTTTTTCGTGGGATTGACCCCTTACTTACTGTATGCTATCTTGTATGTTGTATTTAAAATTAGAATAATTAATTTATATCATTGCAACATCCCAACAAATTTTAAAGATGATGCAATCTTTACATTTTAGATGACATCACTACCTTAAGATATCACCATGGAAACTTGGTGCCCATCTCATAGCCTTAAAGTAAATACTGTAGTATCAGTGAAGAAACGTGGAAACAGTAGCTCCCACGTGACAGAAACATAGTCAAAGAGAAGTCATGGAAAGTGGACGGAAATATGTGATTTAATTTTTTTTAAGTGGACAATTAAAAATTTCGTCAATGAAGATGAAAACTCCTCTTCAAAAAGCAGAGCAAGATATGCACAAAATATTATGGTTGGGTTTTGTTTTCTAAAAAACAAGCAATAAAACAAGTGTGTTCCAACTTGACGTTCTGGTCAAAGAAGAGTTCCTTCAACATTCAAATAATTGGTTTTTGCTTAACGATTTGGTACGAGCAAATAGACAATAACTTAATTCCACCTTCTTATACAGCAATGAAAAGGAATTCCTTTATATTTGATGACACGGAGGCAATATTGACTTGAAAACAAAAGCAAGCTGTAAATTGCTGGACCACATGATTCAAATTTGCCCCGCTCTTGGTTCCCTGGAACTCATGCTTATTATTATTAGACATTTATTTTAGATGATGACGGGACCAAGGAGCGACACTGTCATCGATTCAACATTCACTGCATGGCCTAGGATATTTTTAAGGATTCAACCTGTTCCTTGCCACAGGGACCCTTTGTCCTGACGTGAAGTCTGTATTCATCAAATGTCATCGGCGGGTAGAGAGCTGGCCGGTCATCGGACACAAGCTCCTTGGATGGTTCAATGAGCAAGTCGCTCTTCGGGTTATAGAAAAGTGCAAGAGAGACTCTATCACTATTAGAATTCACAATAACCCTGTGCTCCACACTCTCATAGATGGCGTTGCTCAGTACCTACATATAGAGGCATTAATAAGATGAATAATTTGCCATCAGTACCATTGATAATATGACTGTAAAAGTTAAATGAAAGTAGTCTTCAAGATAAAGAAGATTGATCGATAGAGATACATATACCTGGATTTGATCCCCTATGTTGACAATGAAGGCATTTGGGATCGGCTTAACAGTAAGCCAGCTGCCCTTCCTACAGACTTGTAGGCCAGCCACGTTTTCATCAGGCAGGAGAAGGGTCATTCCACCAGGGTCAGAGTGTGGGGAGAGACCTAGTGTAAGATCTGGCTGGGGACACTTGGGGTAGTAGTTCACCCTCAAGCACGCCCCAACGTTTTCTTCTCCACCAAAAGCGTTTAGGAGGGAGTCCTCTTCCAGGCCAAGGTTCATGGAGAATACCTTCATCAACTTTCCACAAAGTCTAACCACCTCACTGCCATACTCAGCTACCAATTCCCTACAATCAAGATGATCAAATGGTAAACTTAATTACGTCTTAATCAGCAATTTTTTAAATTAATTAGGGTCATCAAATCTGTGTATATTAATTCATTTTCAGTATGAGTCAATTAATTTTTTATCCCTTGATTTTTATTAAGATACAGATAATTGAAATATAGGAAATAAACCTCCTCTCTTTCCTTGCCCTTTCAAATTTGTGATACGTATTCAAATATTATTTCTTTTCTTACTCTGTTAATTAGATAATTTTTAATTGGTCTCCAAAAGCATCTTTCCTTTTTTTCAAAAAGATGGACGATATATAAAAAAAGAAAGAAGAGGAGTTGATGCCGTCCAACACATTTGCATGGACGGTCATCTAAGTAATTATGTATTCATGATATCCTCATGTAAAGGATGGTACTATTGGCTGTACTTGTGAAGCAATACTTTGGGAAAACATCCTGCTGCCAAACCTCCTTTTCTTCTACAGTTCTGCAACCTAATTGGATACAATCCTTCTGATATTCTCTCATGGTCGTTTCAACAATATGATCGCTTCTGTTTCATACTTCAAAGCATTAAATTGACATGGGGAAAAAACGGTTCAAGAATCAATTTAACTTATGCACACTGTCAGCTGATTAAAGTGCTAATAGCCTGTCTTACAGTGCCTTCTTTGCTAGGCTAATTTGGAAGGTAGCAATGAGGAAAGAAAGTGCCAGCAGCCAATAAAAGAAATAAAATAAAATAAAATCCAGTACTATTGATTAAATTGAAAAAAACTCGTATATATAACCGACCAAGGAGAAATAGCCAAAGATTGAAGGAATACTAGCGACACGCGGCTAGTAATGAAGGTGCACGCATACCTGCAAGAAGCTGGGGTTGCAGGCCACTTGTTTTGGTTTCTGAAAGAAACAGGCATATAATTAAGGAAGAAATAATCACTCCAATCAAGAACTGCCCCCTTCTCCACCCCTAACCGACTACCATACCCCTCATACGTAGCAGGAGTGTTAGCATACTCCTGCTTGACTTCTACAGGCAAGTTGAAGAACTCTCGCCAAACCTCACGAGTCCTCTTCATCAGTTCATGGCTAACACCATGGTTCACTACTTGAAAGAACCCCCATTCATGGCAAGCACTGTAGATATCACGGAGGGCCTCGTCACGGAGGCGTTGGTCGTCAGAGAAAACGTTTTGGAAATCAATAGCAGGAATGTTTACCTCTTGAGGTGGTGAAAAGTTATTTTTTGATAAGGGTCTTTGAGATGGTGGCTTAATATAACGCTCTGGGATTGCCCGGATACCACTTGCCGCTAAAGATTGGACTCTAACCACAGGTTCAGGCCAACCCTGCAAGCAGTTCATCATTTTTTATATTTTGTCTTGGGCTAATGGAAGAAAGGAAGAGATAAAGATGGGAATTTAATCTCTAGTGTTAGTCTTGCTGCTGTTGGTGTGGTGGGTGAAGGTGACGCTAATTTGATTGACGAAAAGCATTAAAAAGAACGTGTAAATTATGGGGATACAAGAGACGCAGTGAGATAGAAGTAGTTGTGCGGTGGTAGTGTGTGAGGAGTACTGAAGTGGGGATTTAGTGACCTATATATAAGAGATCGGAGTGCTGGACTCATTAATTTTGGCGCCGTGATGAACTTGATTTGTTCATTACCAGCCATAAAGTTTCAGACAATTTGATCACCTTTCTCTTTTCGATTTAACATGTAGTGCGTGCTTGTAAGTCTATTCAAACACTATTCTTTGTATTAAATTATATCATTTTCTGAGCTACATTGAGAGATTTGTAACACTAAATATGAGTATTTATTAATATTTGTTTTGAGAAGAAAGATAAATATATAAAAAAGAGAAAATCACATTCGAATGCACTAATAATAATAATAATATTTTTACTAAAATCATTTTTTTTTTCTAATTCTCTCTTTAATTCTTCTTCTTTTATTTACTCTATCTCTCTTTCATAGAATAAATATTAATAATTACTCTTTCTTTACCATAATAATTTCTGGTGTGCCATGCCATTTCATTCTAGTTCAGAAAAGGATAAAATGCAAGAATAGCCTCGTGCAAAGCAAATATGCTTAATCATGTGTTAGACTCACCACCATAAATGGTTGGCAGGTACTTGGAGAAGATACGTAGATGTGTAGATTAATTAAACACGAAGTGGGTTTTGCGCTAGGAATTGGAAAAGTTCATTTTGACTCAATATGGACAATTCAAAGAGGATTTCTATACACGTGTCTTAGAAGGGCTATAATGTTAGTGGCAATCGGAAAGTGGCTTCTGAACTTCCTCGCACCTTGTAATCTAGGATATACTACGATCATTACTCCATGTTATTATATCGTGGGTCGAATAAAGAAAATTAATATAAAAAGATTATTGCATTGTTATTTTTTTCTAGTAAAAAGAATTTTAAATTAGGAGGAGATTTAACATGTCAAAAAAAACTTAAATAACTAATAAAAATATAGTTTAACTTAAAATAAATACTCAAAATCATATATTTTTTACAAATATTAAGATAAAAATATATAAGATCGATATATTTAGGTTAATTTGAGTTAATCTGACAATCTGCATGACGGATCATGAAATTATAATAATTTTATAAAAAATAAAACAAATCATGAAATATATTTTTTAATAAACTCAATGTAGAAAGATAAAATTGAAAAAAAATAATTTAAAATAAAAAAAATAATTCAAGTAAACTTAAGTTAATTTGACAAACCTGTGACCTGAATCATAAGACCAAGATGACTCCATAGAAAAAAAATTAAAATAAATTATGAAATACAATTCTCAATCAACCCAGTGTTGAAAAAAATTAAAAAACAATTTAAGTCAACTTGAGTTAATCTATTAAACTTGTGACCTGAATCATGAGACAAGAATAATCTCATAAAAAATAAACTGAAACAAATCACAAACCCTAATTCCCAATCAATTTAATATTGAAGGATAAAATTAAGAAAAAAGAAAAAAACTCTACCTAACTGAGTTAATTCATCAAATCTATAGTCCAAATTATAAGACCAAGATAATCTAATAAAAATTAAATAAAAAAATATTATGAAGCCAAATTCCTAATGAACCTAATATTGAAGGATGAAATTGAGATTAAAAAATTAATTAAAAAAACATAAAAATAACTTAAGTAAACCCAAGTTAACTAACCAAATTTATAATCCAAGTCATAAGATCAGTATAATTTTATAAAAAGCAAACTAAAACAATTTACGAAGTATAATTCTCAATTAACTCAATATTAAATTATAAAATTAAAAAAAATAATTAGAAAAAAACTCAAATCAACTGAGTTAATTAGTCAAACTTACGATTCAGATCATGAGATTAAAATAACCTTATAAAATATAAATTAAAATTATAAAGTTCAATCTTTAATAAATTTAAAGTTAAAATAACACAAATGAAATTGAAAGAAAGACCATAGATTGTAAAAATAAAAATAAAAATTCAAAGTGTTTTATAAGGACAGATAATACATAAAACCCTTTTTTGTTTTGTATTTTTCTGTTAATAATTAAAGCAGCTTTAATATCACTAGCTACCATTACATACCGACCTTGTTAGCTTGGATTGCCAAATGGCTTAAATAATTGTGTTGTTGGGCAAGCTAATCTTCCATGGGAGTAGAATTAGTGGAGATTCTCCAAAGGCTTTCATGTATTTTGTTCTCATACCGAGAGAGAGAGAGAGAGAGATTTACTAAATTTATCCGGAGGAAACGGAAAGTAGGTTCCCTGAGTAATAGCGTGGCCATATTTTAGCAGGACATAATCGATCGTAATTTAGTTTGAGATCCTTGTCTCCAGGAATCTAGTCCTGTGCCCGACCTCTGTCTTAGGAGGCAGCTTCGATATCTTTTTTAGTATTTTATGCAAAGGACAAGCTGTTATAATAACAGAGTCATTAAAGCTTCCGATTCACAGGGTTAGCGTGGCAACCTACGTGTCCCAATTCAGTGTCAAACTCTAAATTAATTTCCTTAGCTAACAATTTAAGTTGTCATGTTAGTCTCAAAAGACAAAACATGCAGTTGAAAGAATATTAAGATAACTTCCTCAACTTTTATTTAATACTAAGAAATGCAGCTAACTAACGAACTACTTTCTAAGAATTAGAACTACCTACTGCAATTTATTTCCATCAGAATAGCATAGCAATTAATTATGCCATGAAAAATAGCTCAACTACTGGCTTCAGTTCATCGACCACTTTTATTCCTAACACTATCCCTTGAACTAGATGTCTTCAAACACTGGTTTTGTTATTCTGAACTTCCTTCATGGAGTATACCCCAAGCACAATTCTTGGTTTCTTGAACACGACATGTACAGGTTTAAGAGACTTATTCATGATATCTTCAATTTGATCTTTATTTTTGCAAAAGACCAGGTTAATTACTTCATCCTTGCAAAGATTATGCTAAAATATATTAACGTATATTTATGTATTTGCTTCTATCATGAAAAACTAAGGGTTTTTTTTTTTTTGTTGCAAGTTTTATGTTCGTAATAATGGTAGTTGGAACTTATCTAATCATACACCAGTATCTCAAGTATTTTTCTTGATTAAATTGCTTGGGAGACAAGATGTTACTACAACAAACTCAGCTTTATTTGTGGGCAAGGTCACAATTAATTATTTCTTAGTAGATGACCATGAAACAACTTCTAACCCCATGATAAACACATAACTAGAAGTTTTCCATCTCATGTATAATCACTATCTATAATTCCACACATTGCCATTACTATTACTCTTCCTTTGAATATGATAATCTATATAATCAATTGTTACTTTCAAATAACAAAATATTGTTTTTGTTACATCAAGATGAAGCCTTGTTGGATGCTCCATATATCTATTTATAATATTTACAACATGTATAATGTCTATCTTTGTTTCAGTTACTGTAAATCAGAAAGGAAAACTTATTTATAATATTTCACTTTCTTATTCCTGGATCAATTGTTTTAGTGCTATTTCAATTACTAAAACTAAAATGAAATTTCACAGTATGAATATCTTTATAAATCTTGTCAAATTAATGCAGAAAGTTAAAATGGAGAAGAGAAAGAAAGAATTATGTTCTTTCAATAATAAAAAATTATCTACTTTCATATGGGTTATGTCCCTTTATATATGATTAGAGGAGGCAGTTACTTTTTTTAATAACTCCTCTAATAACTTAGACCAGACCTAACCTAATAACCAACTTCTCTCACTTGCCCATGAAGGACTGAATCTCTCTAATATATTATACTTCAAACTTGCACAAGAATTTCATACTTTGACGAACGGACAATGCGACCTAAAGTACACAATAAAAGGAGCTCCAATATATAAACCTAATACAGGCTATATAAAATATATCAACTTCATAATTAATTATTTCTTAAAGTGTACTACTGTACCTCAAACATTTTTAGTTACACATAACTGAATATAATTCAATCCCTTAAGAATTTCATACTCAATTCATCCTTATAATTATAAGTATTGTAAATCATATGAAATTTATTCAAGTGATATGATCCCGACTGGTGAATACAAGTAACAGGTGTAGAACTAAAATTATCTTTTCTTTTGCCCTCATATCAATCAAATCTGAATTAACTTGCTTTTCTAAGAGTATTTTTTTAAGTCAAATCATTCCATGACTATAGGATATACTTCTAAAGTAGTGATCATTAATACATCATCTCATGATATAGTCAAAAATCACAAAAGGTAAGATTTTGAAATCTGAGATATGATCTTTAGGACTTACATAATAAAGAAGCAAGGATCCATTCTTTATTCCTGTAATGGTTGCTAGCACATGTAGTATGAAATACATGCTATAGTGAAGCTTACTCTTTTCTTTTCTTAAGACAAAGAATGTATGTTGTTACTCTCCTTGTTAAAGGAAATACATTATACAAGTCTTAGTTTTATTGCTAAAAGCATAGACTTTAAATAAAAAATTCTCATTTGCTTATTTTTTATTAGTGGCAGATGAATAATTTCATACTCAGCTTCAATTATAATAGACACATGAATGGCGAGAATTCATTCATATCTATTATTTTATTTAAGAACCTTATCTTGGTCCTAACCAAGGTGATTTTTTAATAATCATTTTGAGTTAAAATTGCTTCCACTATGCTCAAATCGCTTATTAAGCATTAAAACTCAAATAGTCTCATTTGTACTCATCTTACAAATGCTAAAGGTGATTGCTCATGTGAGTGAGCCAATCAAAGTCTATTGACATACTATAACAAATTGTACTATATGATACTCACAATATATTCATGAAATAAATAATGAATAAAATGATATTCTAATGGCATTTATTCATTACTTAATCACTGTAAGCTTTTGCATGATCCTTAAAACTAATCATATTACTAATTACATTCTACATAAGCCAGGGATCTCATATATCAACAAATGCATCCCTTGTTATTGGTTTTGTGAATGGATCTGCAACTATAAAATTTATAAAAATATGTTTTAGGATCACATCTTACTCAGTAATTGCTTCTCTAATATAGTGATTTCTCATCTTGATTTGTTTGATCTTTTCATGGTATTTTTTATCTTTGTCCATAGCTATTGTAGCAATATTATCACAATAAATTATCACTGAGTTTGATATTGATTTTATAATTTTCAAATGATAGATAAAACTTTTTAACCAAACAACATCTTGTGTTGCTGTGGAACAAGCTACATACTCAACCCCTATAGTAGATAAGGCTATGCAAGATTGTTTCTTGTTTCTCCATAGTATTGCACTATCACTAAGCAAGAAAGCACATCCTGAAGTTGATTTGGATTGGTCGACATTTCCTCCTTAATCAGCATCACATAAACCAATTAATTATAAATCTTTCTTTCCTTGGTAACGTAGCGTATAATTTGAAGTACCTTTCAGATATTGTAAAATCCTTTTAACTACCATCCAATGTTTCTGACCAGGGTTTGATTGACATCGGCTAACCAATCCAATAACATAACATATATCAGGATGTGTGCACATCATTACATACATCAAACAACCGACAGCTCTGGCATAAAGTACTTTGGATATTTTCTCCTTTTTCTTCTAGATTCTTAGGACACATATCATATCTTAAGCTTAAACTTTTATTGACAAGGGTGTCCATTGGTTTGTCATCTTGCATATGATAGCACTCTAACATCTTTTTCATGTAAGTCTCTTGAGTTAAACCCAGAAGCCTTTTACAGTGATCTCTTATAATTTTCACACTAAGAACATAGCTGACGTCACCCATGTCTTTCATTTTAAAGTTTGATGATAACTATTTTTTAGTAATATTAATAATCTTTTTGCTATTTTCAGCTATTAAAATGTCATCAACATATAAGGATAATATTATAAAACTATTGTTAGAATGTTTTAAATACACGCAATGATCTTTTTCCATCATTGTGAAACCATTCTTAAGGATAACGATGTTCCATTGTCTAAAGGCTTGCTTAAGACCATATATGGATTTTTTAAGCTTGCAAACTTTGCTCTCTTGTCCTTTAGTCTCAAATCCCAAAGGCTAATCTATATAGATCTCTTCATTTAGTTCTCCATTGAGAAACGTAGTTCTAACTTTCATTTGATATAACTCTAGATTCATATATACGACTATAACTAAAATGAGGTGAACTAAAGTGATTCTCTTTTTGAGTGTAGCCTTTCGCTATTAGCTGAGCCTTATAACATTCTATTAACCCATCATCCTTACATTTAATTTTAAGAACCCATTTATTTCTAATGGATCTTAGTCCTAACAGTAAATCAACCAAGTCCTAGACTTTATTAATTTTCATTTACTCTATTTCTTCTTCCATAGCTTTAATTCATTCTCTTGCTTTAGGACCAGATAAAACATGATTGAATGTTTTATGCTCGTCATCATCTTATAGAGCATTCATAAATGCTTCCCCCTCAATCTCAAGTTAACGACAAGGAATTAGTTCATGAATTATTCTTCGAGGTTGAGATTACTCATGATCTTGCTCCATGAGAGTAAGAATAGATAAAATATCACTTCCACTATTTCTAAGAGGATTAAAAGTTTCATCTAAGTCCTCTGCTGAATGGCTTATTGTGCCATAATCTAGATTTTTCATTTCATATAATTGAAAATCTTTGTCAACCTCGCCTGTCTTCGGAAAAACCTTTTATAAGAATATAACATCATGCGATTCAATCTCTGTCACTCTTCAATTAGTTTTTTCACTAATAAATACAAATCCTTTAGAATGTTTAAAATATCATATAACGACACACCTTTTTCCCCTAGAACCAAGTTTTTCATATTCATGAGAAGTATTATAAATATAAGCTTCACACCCCCATGGATGGCAATAACCTAGATCAGGTTTGACGTTATTCCATAATTCATATGGGGTGAATAAGCTCAATTTAGAGGGCACGTGATTAAGTATGTAAGTAGTAGTTAACAATGCATCTCCTAGAAGGAAATTGGTAAGTTAGCTTATGTCATCATTGACTTAACCATGTCAAACAAGGTTTTATTCCTCCTTTCTGCTACATTATTTTATTATGGAATATAAGGAATATTTAACTGTCTAGCTATATTCTTTTCATTATAATTTTTTTTAAAATTATTCAGACATATATTTATGTCCTTAATTAGTTCTTAAAGCTTTGATATTGATACTTAGTTTATTCTCCACCAAATTTGTGTATCGAATGAAGCAATTCAATGCTTTAGAATTATGTGAGATCAAATAAACATGACCAAACCATGTGAAATTAACATGACCAAACCATGTGAAATTATCTATAAATATGATGAAATAATTTCCTTCATGTCTTGCTCTCACATTCATTAGGCCATAAATGTTTGAATGAATAAGCTGTAATGGACTTTTAGCTCTTCTAGCTTTGCCAAATGGTAATTTAGTTGCTTTTCTAGTAAGGCAATGCTCACAACTAGGGAATTTCACTTTGGTAAGTGATCCTAACAGACCAACACTTGCTAATCTATGTAACCAATTTTGGCCAATATGTCATAATCTAGCATGCCATGTTATGATATTACTATCATTAATAGTGTTGGAATTTTGAACAACATAAATTGAAACATCATAATAAATAGATACATTAACGGTGTCTACCACTATAAAACCATTTAATACAAAACTAGAACCATAAAAAATATTATCTAGATGTATTTTTAAACAACAACCAACAAATACAATATTAAAACCTAATTGGAGTAAAGTACGAACAGACACAAGATTTTGTTGAACATTTGGAGCGTAGAGATTTTGTAAACAACAACCAACAAATACAATATTATCAAGATTTTGTTGAACCTAATTTGGAACAGACACTTTATGAACACTTCACCTCTATACCGATAAAATAATGCATCAACCCAAATTTATCATGTCAAGCTCTTTTATTATTTAAACTCAACAAACATTGTTGCATCGTTTCATGTAAAGATGAGATCACCCATATATAGACATACTAATAATATCTTTCCTCCAACTTTATTCTTTACAAAGAAGGTGTGTTTGTATGAACATTTTTGAAAACCTTCATTTTGGAAATAAAACATACCAAGCTATTGATGCTTATTTAATTTCATACAATGTTTTCTTCATCTTGTAAAGTTTGTTACCATTTCTTTTGTATATGAAACTAAGAGGTTGCTAAACATACACATGCTTTTATAAATCTCAATGTAAAAGGTTGATTTTACAACTAGTTAAAAGATTGGTCATAACTATTATGTTGTATTAGAAAAAACTAACATAATAGTATTTTGTTTGATAATAAGAACAAACATCTCTTTGTAGTCACCACTTAATTTTTATTTATATCCCTTTGTCATAAGACTTTATGACAAGCTTTGTGTTTTTTTCATAACACCTTTCTCATTAATTTTTTTTTTATAAATCCATTTAACACCAATCACTTTTTGCCTTTTTGGAACACTTGTTAAATCTTAATTAGATTTGTTTCCTTTTGATTGCTTGAATATTCTCTTTCACAACATTCTACCATTTTATTTCTATGATTACATCTTAAAATATAATAGGATCACTTTATACAAGAGCAAAATGAACATCTGCTTCTTTATCAAACAATTCATCTTTATTAATGTAGTTTATCATTCATTCTGATTTTTTATATGATTTTCTTGGTCCTAAAAAGTATGTTAGTGATTGAGTTTTAGAAAGTTTTAAAGGACAAAATTATTTCCTCTAACTAGTGTTCATAACTATTATGAAGTCTTATTTTACTAGCAACAACTAGTGTTCATGATAAATATTAATTTACTGACTCTTTTAACTTTATATGAAGAGTTTACTCAGTTTATAGTTGTCTTCGCTTATGTTTTTCACTACAGTTGTCTTCACTTGTGTGCTTTTTCTCTTCTCTCTTTTTTCACTCACCTTATAATTTTCTTCTCATGTTTCTCTCTCCTCACAAGCTTTGATACCAAATTTTAATGTTAGTCTTAAAAGACAAAACAAGCAATTGTAGGTATAGGTAGCAAAGAATATCTAGGCAATCCATATAGCCTAAGCTACCGTAACTACTGTTATACCATTCCCGCCCTACGACTAGTAGAACGCTCACTCCTGGCTAAACACTAAGCTAATAGAGGGATATTCTTAGGTAGGGATGAAATACCTAAGAGAGACTAGACTTCTAGTAATAGTAGGTGCGCCTCCAAATAAGGAGAGCTATTCACAAGCAGTGGTTATGAGTTCTTTTTTGTTTCGGTTTACAAGAGGCTACGCACCTTCAGTTGCGTTGCATTAGTGGATTGAATAACTTTTTTTTTAGTGAGTGATTGCCAATAAAGTGCAAGTGTTGTTGAACTTGCCTTTTATTCAATAGAAATGATCTTAAACAATACAAGCTTAGGCTTTACGTAAACTTTACAAAGAAATAAGGATATCCATCCCATGATCAAATGACTCTCTTACTAACCACGATTGTCCTAAGAAAATACAATAATTAACAAACAACTGCAATTTGTTTCTATTAAAATAACATAATAGTTAATTATACCTAGAAGAATAGCTTAACTATTGGTTTCTTCTTAGAGAATACATCTACCACATTTATTCTTAGTTAATATATTTACAAACTAATTTAGATTGTTTCTTTTAAATAGAATTTGGGAAATTAATATTTCTAATACTTAATTATAGACACATTCTGTTTCTTGTTAATGGATATTGTTTGAGGAAATTAATAAAATAATAATTATCCTTTAGAAACTGCATTGAAAAAAACAAATTCTTTAAAGATCAAATTGAGGATTACTTATAAAAAAGTGAGGATGGTTATAGTTGGATGACTGATTTGAGATTGAGTGAAAGAACAAATTAATAAAAATTCTATGAGGTTTCATGAATCATCATTTATGAAATTCAGTTTTTAAATTGGATAATGCTATATATTTGCACTCGATCTCTTTGATGAAAGCACAATTATATGAAAGAAAGAACTAATTATTTCCTCCACTCCATAATATTTTTTGAAAATAAATATTTTAAAATAATATATATTTTTTAATTACAAGGTATATGGCATGTCACGCGTGACATGAATCTTCAGCTCAATTAATGGAAACCTAATGATCCATAGAAGGACCAAATAGAAAAAAAATAAAAATGATTGAGGGGAGCATGATTTTAGAGGAACACGAAACCCTCTAGTCATTGTCGCTGTACACCAGTCATGCATGCTTGCCAGATTATCTTTATGTACATAAAATTTAAGGCTTGATGAAAAATGCATGCACGACAATCTGGTCATCAAAAAGAGTGGATGGACGGCTACTGGCAATACAAAACGAAACCGGTCACGGAGCCGACATATGAACATAAAACTGCTACGCCATTATTAGCAAAAGACCAAAAAAATCATAGCTAAAGAACCGGCAACATTCAGCCGACATAGAAATTTGCTCCTATTTATTTATTTAATATTTATAATTAAGCCATGGGATATCCATGGATCACAACAATTATTAATCCCTCAATGGTTTGAAGAAATATCTTTATTACTTATCATTCTGTCGTCATAGTTGTTAAACTTAGTTTAATTTGTTGAATTTAAACAAAAGAACAAGAAAATAAAAGGTTAGAATGGAACATACACCACAAGTTTTAACTATTCTGAATACAACTCAAACTAATTAACTATTTAATTTAATTTAATATAACCTTGATCTAAATAAAGGTTTCTTCAATCCAATTCAAACGACTCAAGTTTAAATAAAATAATAATAATCAATTTTTGGTGCTTGGATCAAATTAATATTTTAAAAAGTGATATTGCTTAAAAAAATCAAGATTAATAAATTTTTAATTACCTCAAATTTAATTTTTTGATGTCGAAAATAAATGCATTAATGATGATAATGATATAAGAGAATGCTTAAATTCTCATATTTCAATGGGAAGTAGCATATTTTTCAAAAGCATATATTATAATTTCTTAAGAAAAATATATAAATCTATTTATATTGTCTAAATAGATAGATGGATAATGTTTAATGTTTAATATTTTGAGTTTGAATTTAGTCATTATTTTTTTTTAAATGACATATAAATTTTTAATATTTTTTAATTCTTTAAATATGTGTAGATTTGCAAGATATAACGTTATATCTATAAAAGAAAATACATATTGTCATTTTGATAATACACTTATATTAAAGAAAAGCTAATGATAAAAATATTAATTAACAATTTTCATTCGTGCTAGAGTCTTTCAATGGCGATGTAATACGGAAAATTGTTAAATTAATATAACCGGACCCATGTAAATAATAAGTAATGGGAGCCATACAAATGGAGCACGAGGGAGGTCCCATGGCCGAACATGGCCGACATCACTCGAACATTACCGAACTTGAAGCTTTAACACTTTTACATCACGTGGCAAACGTTGGCGAAATTTATTACAATTAAAGTACACGTGAATCCTGACATGATAGTGGTTATACATTGGTTATCCATTATTGGGAGTAAATTATAAATTAGTCCCTCTAGTTTCTCACAACAAATTAAATAGCCTTTGTAGTTTTAAAAATTAATTGATTAGTCTTTGTTTAATTCTATTTGCATTCTAACCCTTTTCATTTTTTTTCAATTTTCTATTTAATAAATAGAAAAAATAAGTAGATAATAAAAATGATGAAAAAACAAGACATTTTCTTAAACAACAAAGTAACATTATACTAAACGTAGTTACTACTATTCAAGTAGTTAATTAAATAGTTTATAATACTAGAGGGACTATTAATCCATTTTTAAGACTCAAGGGGACCGATTTATAATTTACTCTAACTCTTGGTTTCAGACAATTTCAGTCAATTATAACTTAGTCCCCATAGTTATCAACAAAGTAAATTAAATGGTCAGCATAGCATAAAGAAAAAACATATTCCTTTAATTAGTGTCGATTATGCGTAATTTAGCAGTATTTTGTTCCAAAAAACTTCTTTCCCCGTTAATATTTTCATCCTATCTATTTCCTTTTTTATTTCATAAACAAAAAAATCAAATAAATTATAAAACAATATGAAAAGACACATCTCAAATGTACCCCAAAATTATTATGGTAGTATCAATCTTGAAGCTAAATATATTTATTTAATCAGTTTTACAATCATACAATTTTGATTTATCAATTAAGAACTTTTTGTTAGGACACTAAATGAAAATTTTTATTTTTCTCACCAAATCACATCATTTCTTGTATATAAAAAACTATAATATTTTAGATGAAAAGTCTTAAAAATATATGGAAGACTATAATTGAGAATTTTTAAAAGTTTGATGGTAAAATTGAAAATAAAAATAACTTGGGTGGAAAATTGAGACTATCCATATAGAGGATATTCTTAGGGTTTGTCCATTATAAATAAACAAAAAGGATTAATTTAAAAATAAATAAAATCATTGAAATTAAATATACAGTTTCTAAAACATTGAGGACTAATTAACTAGATTTTCTAAACTCCAAAACGAACTCCTAAATTTTCATTTTCAAGGTCAACTAAACCTAGTTTGTCTACCCTTAAAAAAATAAAAATTGGATGCCATATAGCGAAGTTGTTGAGTTTTATTATAGACGTAGACAAGAGCTTGTACATTAATGGGATGTTATCTCAGTTTTTCAAAGATAATTGGAAACAGATTGACAAACAAATACACCTTAGAATGATTTATTTTTAATTATAAACCTTTAAAATATGAGTATTTGTGTGATTAAGGAATTATTAGAGGTGATTTGATAACTCGATATTAATACTTATATCATAACACAATATATGAATCTATTAATTAGAAAAAAGAAAAAAAATTAATACATAATTTTTAATTAGTCAAATCCTACAAGTTATAGTTTGATCTCACTAACTCGTATGCTAAATTATTAAATAACTAAACACAATGTAATATCATTAAAACTTTCTCTATTTGTGTCTCTTTCTCTCAATACCCTTTTCACTCTTTGTCTCAATCTCTAGCTTGGTCCCCTCCCGTAGAGAAAAAATAACACAAGAGATATAGCAATAACAAACACTATAAAATTAGACCAAACATGATCATCACACCAAATAATCTTTATATATAGATAGATAGATACATAGATAGATAGATAGATAGATAGATATAGGTTTACAACTCTTTAAATAAACTTAAAAAGTAACCTAAACAAACTAGAAAAATTAAAAAATAAAGGAAAAACAATAAAAATCCTAAACAAATTAGAAAAAAAATAAAGTTATTAAACATAATATTTAATTTCCTAAAGTAAATAAAAAATAACTAAAAAAACAAATAATTTTTTTAAAGAAAATCATCATGCATTAGTTTCTCCATTGACAAAAACTTATAATTGAGTTTTGACTATCCATCTATCTATATTGCTGTTATTGTTAACCATTAAAAATAATGTTTACACCCTTGCATTTCATCGACCTATATCATGTTGACACTAAACAATTAGTTGACTCAAATCAAGGAAGCTAAAAATCAATTTCTAAAACACTTTTAATCATTATAGAACCATTACTAGTTGTTAATGGCTTGTTCAACATTGTACATTTTATCACATCATTTTGATTATCAAGAATCTCCTTCTTTTTATCCTATGCCATACCATAAGGATAAAACAAATATATGTTTATCCCTGCTCTCAATAACTGTTCTTTTTCTTCTAGATGTCAATATTATATATTTTCTTTTCGTACTAAGAAAATATATATTACATTGTCCATTAGGTTAGCCCAAAGATCTTTAGAACCTATGATTTTAATAATTTTGATGATAACAACAATTTGGTGAATCTGATGTGAATGTAAAGATAGCGTTATAAAATTTTTTTCTATCATATCAATTTAGAGCAAAATAGATTCAATTGGATGAAACTTGACTTGAAGAAACCTTAGCATAATTTTATGCAATCAAGTCTTTAAGACCATAAGTGATTAGTAAATACATGAATGGAGGTTTAAGTACTAGAGAAGGCAAGATTGGTTGAACCACTATAAAATTTAGTCCTTTTCTCACTCTTTACCTTCTTTTCTTTGTTGAACTACTATAAATTTAGGGTTTTTTTCTAACTGTTTATCTTCTTTACTTTATGCACTTTTATATTGAATAATTATAGATGTATATGCTTGATTATTTCAATAAAGTGTATGTGTGTGTGAAGGCAAAAATTTTAGCTTGCAAAATAAAAATATGGAACCTTAGTTTTGTTTTTTTAGGAGTAAAAGGATCAAAAGTTTTAAGATATCAAACCTTCAATTAAGATCCTAATTTACCCACCTTTTAGATTCTTTTAAGACTTTTATTTGATACCAGAGTATGACTCATTATTAAAGGTTTTATCATTTAGGATAAAAATTTATGGAACTAAAAGGTCAATGCTTAATTAAGGCTTTTTTTTAAATGATAATAATTATTTTTATTGAAAAGTTAGGATGTAATTTTTATTTTTTTTAGTTTATAGAATAATATTAAGAATGGATATACTCATAATTCATTAAAGTTATGAGCGAGATGATCCACAAAGAAAAAGACATAGTTATAGTGCCAAGGTTAAAAATCCATTCTTTTATGTATTCAATCATATGGAGTTCATTTGATCAAAAAAATTATAAAAAAAAGTTATAAAATTTAAAAAAATTTAGAAGTCATCCATGAAGGAACAAGTCAAGTTAAAGATTTTAAATTGATGCTATGAATGTAAGAAACCAGGTTAAGTAAAGTCTAATTTTCTTATTGCTTAAAACACTACCACAAGCTTTAGATTTATTGATGAAATTTTTCATTGGTATTTACACTACCATTCAATTGGTAAAAAAATTATCAATGCAATCATTTACGAAAAGTCTCCATTGGTGAATCTTTCGTTGATAATAAAAAATATTATTATTGATGAATTTACTAAAAAAACAAGTAATTTTTTTCATTTTGTCGGTAATTTTCTCAAAATCAAACCAAATGTAATTCCATGGGTAATTATTTAAAAATATTTAAAAAAATATATATATTACAAAACTATAAAATAATTAAGTTAATATTAATCAACACTCTATAATACTCAAAATGCTTGGAAAAAAGAAGAAAATCAACATGAAAAAATTAATTCAACTAAAAAAAATTATATGAAAAAGATTTACAAATCCTATAAATAAATCAACTTAAAATTGATCTCACATGAAAAAAAATCCTACAACAACATTCATACAATATTAAGAACAAAAAAAATTAAAAATAAAATAAAAAAATATAGCTCAAAAAACAAAAAAACATTTACCTTAATGTAGCTGCAAGTGAAGCTAAGAAGAGAAAAAAATCGTAAAGTATACCAATTAGAAAAAACTTAGAAGAAAAAATAAGAAAGGAAAAGAAAACATACATGAGCATGGAGAAGAAGAGGAGTTGAGGAGAGAAAAAAAGAAAAAGAAGAAGAAGAAGAAGACACACCTGAGCATGGAGTAAAAGAGAAGGAGTTGAGGAGAGAAAAGAAAATAAAGAAAAAAAAGAAGAAAAAGAAAGGAAATACGTCTGTTGTGATATTAGGGATTCTAAGTTTTTATTAGAGTGTTTTACCAATGGTTTTACTCACATATAATTAAATATTATTATTTTTAATCATTCCATCGGTGATTTCATCTATAATATTTAATTTAAAATTTAAATTTAATAAAAAAATTTCAAAAAAACAATCAAATATCACTGATGGCTTTTCAATCCATCGGTGATTCCATCTATAATATTTTTATTTTTATTTTTTAGAAAACTGTCAAATAACACTAGCGACTTTTCAGTCCACGGTGATTTTGTTTATAAAGAATAGAAATTAACAGTGCAATTGGAAAGTGAATAATTCTTAAGCTCTTTGTAAAATACCGACGGAATGTTCTATCGGTGATTCTCTTTGTAATTAATATGATAAATAGTGTTGACAGTTTACCAATAATTTTACTGATGGAATTTATTTCATCAGTAATTTTATTGGTAAAAATAGCATGTTGTTATTTTTTTTGCTTTATTTTTTTATATTGTAATTCCCTTGATAAATATCAAGGTAATTTTTTTTTGTAAAATCCGTCGGTAATTTACTAACAAAAATATTTTCTCGATATCTTCATTTGTATTTATTAATTTTCTAGTAATGAAAAAGGGGAAAGTTGAACAAAAGAAAAAAAAGGCAATATAGGCAACTCTTAAAATGACATAGATAATAACTTAACCTTTTCTAGTGATGATGATTTCAACTTGAAAGAATTAGTCAATTTGATCATGACAAGAAAATTTGGATAGTAATAAGTGATGGAAGCTTTATGGTGAAAACATGTTGTGCTTTGATCAAACAAACTATAAATAAAGGGGATCTTTACATTAAAAAAGATGTTTGGTTGAAAAATTACCCTAAAAATATCTAGTGTTTTATTTGGTTAGCTATTTAAAATAAACTCAGCCTAAAGAGTTTGTTAATTCATTGCATTAGTGTTAAAGGCTTAAACAACTTGCAATCTTTATGGTATTGAGAACACTAACCACCTTTTCATTCATTGTGATTTCACTTGGCATATTTAAATAAGAATTAGTAGATGTTTTCCTAGGTGTTCTGATGATATGTCATATCAATAGTCTGCACTGGTTACTAGAAATTTTCAAAAAAAAGTTTGGAAGCTTTTATATTTTTGCACAACCTGAAATATATAGTTAGTTTGAAATAATATTATCTTTCAGGAGGGTACTGTAAATTTTGATTTTTGATTTAGCTTGATCTTTCATCGTCTCTCTTATTGACTAAAATCCTATAATTACAAGTTCATATATTCAGGATCTGATCATCTAGCTAATACAAATGACAATAAGTTTTGAATAAACTAATATAAAATTTATTATTGTTTTAATTTGTTTTGTATGTCTCATCTTCTTTTGATGGCTACCGTCTAAATAGCCATGTTTTAATAAAATCAATGATTATAAAAAAAAATTACTTAATCAATATTTGATGGCTAATATTAATATAACCAAAAAAGAAGTTTGCTTGATGACCAATAACTCAATTGACATAGATGAAGTAAATCAACTTGATCCTAAAATCACTTTTGATGAGTTGAAAAATGCTTTTAAAGTATTGTATTATGATTTCAAGAAAATGTGTAAGAAAAATATTTTGCATATTATTTCAAAAGATCTTGATATGTTAAAAAAAAAAGAGTACCTTATTAACAATGAATATTTGTTTTAAAAGACAACTAGATGCGTGTAATTCATCTATTTTCTATAAGAACTTAGTATAAAAAATTAGATCTTGAAAATTCATGTTGTTGAAAAAAAAAGCATCGTGCGCTAAATATCTATTTGAAGATGAATTCTGTAAAGTTGATGATGCAAGTCTTTTGGTTTGGAAAGGGTTGCAGAAGGCTAGCGACACAATTATATTACGAAGAAATCACCTTTTGAAAAGACAGCTTCTGTTCCACCAAACTACGGCCAAGTTTTTAATTTTTAGTGTATGACAATATTACAAGGTGTGAATCGATCAGAAGAAGCCGTGATGTTTTTGGTGGCACTGTTGCAGACAGACAGACAACAATGGCACTGTTGTTTTGGTGTTTTTTGGTCATCATGCACCCAAAGAAGACTATTTTTGTGGACACAATAATTTAGAATTCAGGGCTATCGTGCCTCCCGAAAATTTACATTTTCCCTAGAAGTAGAAGTTAATTATGCAACTGGGAATATAATATATGGGTGAAATAAAGGGAAATTATGCTATGCGATTGAAAATGTCAAGATGTTTTTTTTTTTTTTGTATATAGTACTGACAGCAGAAACAGTTATTAAATTTTCCATGAGGCTCTTCTATTTTTGTGTGATTTTCTGAAATTATTGATCTATAGGCTACCAAAAACCCAGTGAAATCTATTTTCGATTATACCTGGATCTTGGACCGAGTATTAATTCTGATTTATTAAGTTATAGTAATTAGAAGATTCTTTCTTCCATAACTTCAGTTAAATCTGTTTATTTTTTTTAACTGAAGTGTGTAAACTGAATCTTTTTATTTATTTTTTCATAAAAAAGGTAACTCATTTAAGCCATTGTAGCTGTTAAATCGGTCAGTAAGTGTGAACCCACAATATATGTTGCTTTAAATTATTCCTTTAGCTGAAAATGTTTTGCAGAAGAACCATGTGGATCTGCGTGTGCTGATTTTGGAAAACATATTGAATTCTTTTGGTTTTTAAAAAAAGCATTGCCCTTTTCGATCTCTTGGCTGACGAGAAGGATAGGTCATATATTTTCCATCAAAAGTCTATATATGATGGGTGCTCGTGCTCCAGTTATGAAAGTAATCTCTGCTTAATTGATGCATAGAGTCTTCGCTTGATTTCAAGCAAGTTCAGTGGTCTCTTTTCATTATTTGCTAGGTTTACTTTTTGGGACCAACTAGACAGCAAGAAACCCTCATTTTCAAGGAGACACTCTCGCAGAAAGTTTTGTATTGAAATTTCATTTTCAAGGAGACACACTCGCAATAAAGTGCATTTCCTTTAGAGAAAGGATGTGCCCAAAACTTATAAACTGCATGAACCGGCCTTGATTCCTATCTGATGTGAACAAATATAGATGGAGATGAACCGGACACCAAATATCAACTCTCCATTTTTCGAACTCTATAGGTTTGGTGCCGATCAAAGAATAAATTAAGTTAATTGTTCCATCTTTCATGAGGGTATAAACAAACATAATTCAGAGCAAATGTTAATAATTGAATCGTATCCTTCAGACAGAAACCAAAAGACCACTGTGTGGATTCATAAAATGTGCCTTTAAATATCCGGCTATTGGATCTTTTATCCAATTTCAAAACAAAATAATTACTAATTTCAACAACTCTGTAATCTCTTATCGACAGCAAAAAGAGCACATATAAAAATTCTATTCAGAGTACTAATACTAGCAACCATCCCTAGAAAAAGATGTAGGATATTGTAGAAAGAGTGTTCAGTGTATGTTTAGTATTATGGTATAAGATTTTTTTAAAAAAAAATGTTTTTAATTAAAAATATATTAAAATATTTTTTTAATTTTTAACATCAATATATTAAAACTATTAAAAAATACTTAAATAATATGATCAATCGAATACTTTTTTCACGCGATAAGCAATTTTGAAAAGCACATCTCAGTCAATTGCAAAAAGTGGCACTTGGTGCATCCCCATTACTAATTTTTCTGAATTAATGCCTAAAACAAAGTCAACACCGCATGAACAATGAGACACTGACCATTTAGCCATTGTTTGTGAAAATTACAATTTAACGACAACCAACTACTTGGCGGTGCCATCATTTTACAATAATTATTAAACATAAATTGTCGAAAAAGCTAAACTGGTGCCTCGGTTAATCAAAGCATGGTTTGGGTTAATTTTTATTTTGAACTGTTTTTACATTGACAAAATCAAATATAATTATTTTTTAACCTAATAGGTTAATTTATGATCTAATTAATCTAACAAAATTCAATTTAACTATGATAGCATCAAATCTAATTTTTTTTAATTAAAACGATATTATTTTTAATTAAAATAATAAATTTTAATTAAGTCAACGAGCTATAAGTTAATTTAAAGATTCATGACTTAACTCAAGCTATAGTTTTGGCAATTATACATTTTACACACATTTTAATTATGAAAGTTCCCTTATTATCTCATGTATAAGGCTACCAGAAAATTAACAATAACAATGGAATTGCTGACAAAAAAATACCTTATTAGTAATGTACAATGAAAATAACAATGGATAATTTTTGTTGAAAATTATCGACAAAGTTAACAATGAAATTTTTATTATTAGTAATTTCTAATTGAATTGCTAATGAAAAAATAATAAAATAATAAATATTTTATAAACAATATGACACATCATTATATTCCAACAGAAAAACTAATGGAAATATTTCATCATCATTTTTCATTGAAAATTATATCAGAAAAATTTGAAGTGTTATAACCTCCAATAACCCCCCTCCCCTTCTTTTTCTTCTTGATGTCACAATAGTAACGACAATCCTTCCTGTCTATTTTGTCATAATTTTCACCTCCTAACTCACAAATTTGACCACCTTAATACTTGGTAGTGTCAACATCCCTATCTTGATTATTTATTTTCTCTAAGGATTCATTACATCAAGTTAGCATTCTTTTTATCTAACCTATTTATATTTTAAGTTAATTTATTAAAATATTTTTGTAGTATTTGTAGTTTGCTTGTATAGCTTTTCTCTGAAGAATTTTATTGTATGAATGTATGTATGTATGTTAGGGTTTGTTTAAGATTTTAAAGAAATTTAATTTATTTTCTTATTTAAAGAAATTGAGTTTGATTTTATAATTTAAGTGTTTTATAATGGAAGAAATGATGGGTTATTTAATGGGTACCAATCATATTTTATTGTTAAGTTAGAAATTTAGAGAAAATAGGTTTTTTTTAATTGATAATATTTAAAAAGTATTAAATTATATTGAATTGAATAATTGATAGATAATTAGTTGGAAACTGACTTTTTCTTGCTAATATAATTAGTTAATATTTTGACATGACATTGAATTTATATAGAAATAATAAATGGTTAATGGACTGTGAATTTATTTTTAATTAAAAAAGTTGAATTTTAAATTGATGGTTATATTATTAATAAATATTTTCATCAATATATTATATAGGTTACAAAAGTAATGGATAATCATTCTTGGATGTATCAAAATTCACCCAAAGAGTTATATAGGTAAGATTATCTTTATTTAAGGGAGTTGAGGGTTTTATTAATTTAATATTTTCTAATCCAGAAAATATTAGTTGAGGAAAAACTATATGTCTATATGTGAAGTGTAAAAAATAAAAAAAAATTCCATAAGGATGCAGTAATGATACATCTTCTAGAAAAAAAAAGGTTTGTAGATAAATACTTATGTTGGTTTGTATACATAGAATTCTATTTTTCTTATAGGACCATGATAAAAAAGGATGGTTGGCTCAACTTTTATTTTGAACAACATACATGAGTTTGTAAATAATAATAGTAATTCTTATAAGATTATGGTGATGAATGCAATCATAATTAATTAAGGTTATTTAGGTGAAGGTTTATGTAACATCTTTTTAAATAAAGAACCAAATATAGATGGAGCTAGGCTTTTTAAACTTTTAAAAGATTTTGATGGAACATTATAAGATGAGTGCATAAATTAAAATAAATTATTGATCATTATATGAGTATTTATCATCACGTTAGATTATGAGTTGAATAAAGTCGATAACGATAGCATTATCAAATATGAGAAAAACCTATCATCTAAAAGGAATAAGATGAAAGAGAAATTCTATGTTGCAAAATCCATAATGAAACCTTTTGGATTAGGATATCAAACATTGATACATGTCCAAACTTTTACATTTTATATTGCAGTGAATATGCAAATTTTACAAAGTGCAAAACCTATTAACATGCTTTGTATAAACTCACTATTGGTAAAGAAAGGACTTTTATCGGTGAAAAACAATTGAGAGACTTTTCAATTATTCTTAGACTGTAAAGGTTATTTATGTCTATAAAAATTGATAAACATATGACATGACATCATTCATATGATAAGGTGGATGAAATTATGATGCCCTTTTCCTGTAAAGCTAGTAAGGGTATAGTTGAATTAAATATGTTTTAAATAAATTCTATGAAGGAAATGGCCAATAAAATGAGAATTTAATTAATTAGTAGAAAGGAATATGGTCGACATAGTGAAAAAATAAAACATTATAAACTGAGAAAAAAGACTAATAAAATATAGAAATTGGTTAGTACACAATTGCTAAACTAAATAAGGGATTAAACTAAAGTAAGAAATGAGTGAAAAAATAAAAAATTAATGAAATATCTAGAATGGTAAACATTAAATAAGAGCTAAAAGAACAAGGATTGATATATAAAGGTAGTTTAATAAAAAGTGACAAAGAGAAAGATCATTTAAGATGAGGGACCAAAAGGAGAAATAACCAATAAATAAATATAAGTCATCTTTTTCCACAAATAGGAGGTTGACAACTTATAGAGGAGAAAGACCTCTCCTTCTTCATCTTCTCTTAAAAAACATCACCTTAAAGACCTTTGTATGCTCTTATTAAGCTTAGATAAAGAGAGAGAAAAGCATATAAAAATAATAGTTATGCTTGTAGGGATAAGATAAAAGAGAGACACCATTTTGGAGAAGCAGAAAGGAGGAGGAGAAGTTGGAGCTGTGAAATCAATGAAGAAAGGGATTTTACATATATATAGGTCAAGTTAAAGCCATTTTGGTAAGTATTGATGTAAAATCCAAAATTTTTATGTTTGAGTTCTAGAAAAAACCTTGAAGAAATTAAGGAATTAAAATACATATGAAAAATGAAACAAATGAGAAACAACGATAAAGAAAATTAGGTGGAAACAAATGAGAAACAATGATAAAGAAAATTAGATGGTTAGGAAACTCTTATGTTTGGCCAAAAGGAAGAAATTTAAGGGAAATATTTTTCTTGTTATTTATGTGTATACATGTTAATAATTGATGTTGTTAAACATAACTGTTGTGATTTTTTTAAATAAATATGTAGAGATTTCTTAGTTTGATTTTGATGTAAATATGCTTGAAAAGATGAGTAGAAATTTACAAAAAATTATTTGTTATGTGTGTAAGTTTGATAACAAGTGAATTGGAGTAGGAATTACATAAAAACATAAGAGAATTGGTAAACAAAGCATGAAAAAAATATAAGTGTTTATAAGGTTTAATGTTTTGGTCAAATAAGAAGTTTTAAGGAAGACTGTTCAAATATATAGTTTTACATTTTGTTTTAATTTTAAAAAAATGATTATAATCAAACTTGTGTGTTTAGTGTAATTTAGATGAATTTCATAATATTATGGAAGATATATCTTGATGACTATCACAAAAAAATGGTGGTGTTTTTATGAACTAGAAGCGTGTTAGACTTGATAAAACAAAGGTGTTGGTTTTGGTTATAATGAGGAGGATAGTGAGATTATTTCTTATAAGGATATAATGTGAGTACATATGTATCCTAGACTCTTATTTATGAATATGTTTAGTCATAGAAAATTATCACTTGAAAAACATAAACTTAAATTATAAAAGATTAATGGAATAATGCTCAAAGAAAAATTGAAAATGATATAAAGATATAGATTTTATGTGTAATTGGTTAAAATATGTTGGGATGGATAGTTAGGGGACATGGCCTAGAAATTTGCCAATTAAGAAGATGGTGGGAAATAAAACCTTGATGTAATTAATGCTAAACATGCATATAGTTAGTGAAAAGTGAACTTTAATGAATACAACATGCATATTTAGATAATGATGAATATAAAAACATGGACAATGACATAATAAATGAAGAATCTTGATAGATATAACACCAACATGGATGCATGAGACATTTTAAAGAGAATAACTAGAAAGATAAGTGTGTGCTAGTTTTAACTAAGTGAGTAAGGTATGAAGAAAAATATTTTAAATGGATACAAATTGGCACAATTAAATGGGAGATTTAAATGTATTTTTTTATGATTGATACAAACATGAATATGTTGTGAAAATTAGTTCTAAATGATGTGTTGACTAAAAACCTCCTTACAACTTAGACGGGACATTAGGGATTAGATCATCAATTAGAGGAGGTCACGTTGTAGGAGGAATAGGTAGGCCACTTTTCCTTACCCTTTTACTCTCTATTGACAAGATATCTTTTATTTGAATTGGTGAAAAACAAAGAAACACATTGAGTTATTGTAATGATTTCCTAGAAAATTAATGGATGAATTGAATTGTATTGTTAGCCTTGAAGGATTAGTTTTGTTTGAATTGATGAATAATGAAGAATGACATTAGTTAAACTTAATCAAAGAATTCCAATGTGTTACGGTTGGATTCCAAGTGAATGAAATCTAATGAAATGTTTTTCCTAAATGAAGGAAATCAAATGTGGTTGGTTTCAAGTGTATGGAATTCATTGTGATGTTTTTTTTTAAAGGAAAAAAACCAGTGTATTACAATTGGTTCTATGTAAAGGGAACTGAATTAAATGTTTTTTCCTAAATAAAAAAAACCAATGTGATCAATTCAAAAGTGTATAGAACCTATTATGAAGTTGTTTCCTAAAAGAAAAAATAATCAATGTACTCTAGTTGGTTCCAAGTGAATGAAACCCAATGAAAAGTTGTTTCCTAAGAAAGGAAACTAATGTTCTTGGTTCCATGTATATAGAACCCATTGTAATGTTGTTTTTTAATGAAAGGAAACCAATATGTTGTGTTTGTTTAAAATGAATGGGACCTTTAGCACTAAATTATAAAACAATGTAAAATCTTGATACCTTAGTATACATAACATGTATGAGATTATTATAATTAGATTTAGAATTTATTAATCCTGTATATATAAATACAGAATATACAAGTCCATCTCAAGTTATCGGATCAATGTAATTAGGAGTTCATTTCTCTTTAGCTACAAGATTTCTTCATATATGTATTATATTTTATATTAGGATGTTAGTAAATCAAATAAATCATCCTATTTTGTAATCAAAGCCTTCTTAAACAATTTATTTGGATGATTATGTAGAAAATTATACATCAAACTTAACTACATTATTGTACTCAAGTTCTAAGTAAAGTATTCTCAGGCATATAATTATAAATATATTATGTTAATTGCCATGATTATTACATGTTATAGATGGTATCATACAATGTGTTAGAAATGCTGGAAAATATGAAATGTCATGATCTTGATCATTATGGACAAGAATTTAGTTCACATTAATTGAATTGAGTTAATGAATCAACTTGAAGGGCATGATAAATATATGGTCAATAACTTGGTATCAACCTAATTAAAAGAAACTCTGTTGAGATACCAAATTTTGTTTACTCATGATATGCATTGGTTTATGGAAATAGATGAATATGGGTGTTATACTTTCGATGGTGAAGTACGATAGAAGTGTGTTAAGGTGCATCCTTAGTTTTTAATGGAACCATGAAATGTATATATTAGGTTATGTACAAATAAATTCAATGCATTTGATTCATTTGCTGCACTCTATTCTTATTGGTTGATTATACTAATAATTTACAACTTTACCTTGAGGATGTGCATGAGGCTAGAAATCATGCTTTTATCTATGATCATACCTTGTCATTATAATCCATGTGAGATTATAGATGTTTATCTTTAATCATTGATTGATGAGTTGAATCATTTATGATCATTTAGAAGTTTGGTGTATGATGTGTTAAAGAAACAAAAATTTTAGATAAAAATAGTTTTAGCGTGGATTATAAATGAGTTTCTTAATATGGGATGGTTTTGGGTTAAAGCACTTATGGACAATTAGATTGCTCATAATATATGAAAAATAATAAAGGTTTTTACCTTGGTAAAGGTTTTTTTTATTGTCATTGAAAATTCTTGCAAAGTTGTCATCAATATAAAACAATAAAAAATAACTTCTTGAAATATAAAGTTAAAAGGGATGATACACTAGTGGTACTGTCAAGTGAAGAGTTGTATGATTTAGTTTCATAGTATGGAAGCATTAGATTTGGCTTTTATTTTGGTAAGTAGAGGTTTAATAGTTTTGGTGTGACCTATAAATAGGTAAAACAAAGTTTTTTTGGAAGCTTTCTTATGGAAAAACTAATGTCATTCACCATAATTTTAATCTATGCATATCAAGAAGAATATGTTTGATAATATTTTTAACACAGTTATAGAGAATATGAAAAATAGAATGGATATAGCATTGTATTATTAATATTGGAATTTAGAGCTACTTAATAACAAGTTATAAGTCATAAAACTCAGAGTCATATTCATATTAGAGAAGGATGCACATTTTCTTATCTATAAATGGCTTCATAATCTAATATTTCGTAATGAATATTCTTTGAATATAGCTAAATTGGTGAATTTATGAGGATTTTAGATTGTATGAACAAAGATTCACAATTTCTATATGGTTATACAAACAATCATTCTAATTAAATATAGGAATTTCTTGTCAAAAGATATATAAAATTACTAATTGAGATTAGTTATTATTTTAAAGATATTTGCTAGAACAAGTTGTCTATCTAATAGATGAAACAATTTGAAATAAATATCATTGAGATAATCTTTCCTCCCTCTTTTTTCAACTTAAAGGAGCATATGCTAGTACATTTTGCTTATATGATAAAAGTGAAAGGTCATATGCAACACATATGGATGTATCTATCCAAGAGTCTAGGGATTACATGCATGTTAAGTAATTGTTTGTTGTTGTTGTTTTAACATTTAGCTACTCAATCTCCATCTACTTTCATGCAAATACTTATTTAACCTTAAAAAAAGATTGAAAACAAAGAATATATCGAGGCCTCAATATACGAGGCATATATTCTTGAAGAAATTTTAACATTTATCTTATGTTATTTTGAGTCTTATTTAAGAACATGGATCAATTGTGTTTCAAAACATGATGATGGTAAAGAATTGCCTTTGAATGAGATTTTATCCATATTTTCCCATTCTTTGTGACCATTATTGAGGAATATAGTGACATGAAGATATTTCACACACATCAAATTTAAACAACTATATAATTACATGTTGTTCAATTATGTTAAATTAAGACATTTTATTTAGTAAGATAATCTTACAATTATATATTTTTAAATAATTTTATTTTATATTCTCATAAAGAATCAATTCAGTAACTTTTTTTATAGGCAACATCATCAATTATTATTATCCAAAAATTCAAATGCTACTAAAGCTCAAATTTTATGATTACGATATGAATAATTTACCACGTGGTTTAAAACTAATAAGAATATATTTATTTATGTTTTTTCTTTGACCATTAATGATTTTTTACTTTAACTAGGTTTCCAAAATGGAAAACAATGCTAGTATATTGAAACTTATATTTTTAGATCTTCAAAGAAAGATCATCCTAAATGGATGAGTATCATTAAGGCTTGGTGGGGAAGTTTAAAGTTAAAAGGTAAATAATCCCTGCTTATAATTAATATATAGTTTTTAAAATTTAGAAAATTAATTAGTTTATAAAATTAACTATAAGGAAAAATTATATTATAATACAAAAAATAAAAGGGTGGCTAGGAGAGTGTGAGAAAACAATACATTTAAGTAAGATATATACAAAAGACAAAGTCAAATCCAATGACATTAGGTTATGGAAACATTATAGATTGAGTCACGTCATAAAGAGTAATTGAAAACAAATTCAAGAATTGATGTTGTTAGATGGTTTTAGGAGGTTCTTACAATCTGGATTTCATAACATAACAAAGAGACTCATAGTTTCATAAGCAAGCACACTGGTAGATCAATTTCTTTTATGAACTATAAAAATCATTTGGTTATACCTCGTTATATTTTTTAAGTATTTTTCTTCAAATATTAATTTAGTTTTTATTTGTGAGAATTTTTAATAAATGATTCATTTTGTAGGCTACATAGTTAAACATGAATGTTTGATGGAGTTATATGTGAAAACTCATATAAGAAAGGAGAATAAGGTGAAAAGGTGTATTATTTTGTCAACAGTAAAGTAGAAGCATTCATTATAAGTAATTTTTTATAAGTTATAATAGGCTTGACTTTTTATTTTATTTTATTTTTTTGAATTTTAGGATTTGACTTGTTCTTTTAGGAATCATATAGCACTAAAATGCATGTGAAACATAGTGAGACACTTCATCCCATGTGGAATATGATCCTTAGTTATGGTTAGAGGTTGGAGCTATTAGTGGATTTGATAGGAATCAGTTTTATAGTATGTTTATGACTACGAACCAAAATATAAGAGCAAGCAATAGCTTTTCAATTATAGGCACCCTACAACCTAACCCAAGATAGCCATCACTAATCATTCAGGAGATGGTCTGAGAAAAAGTTAATGATTAATTATTTGTTCTGAAGGCTAATTTATAGGCAAGGTATAAAAAACAAAACAGGTAGCATTAGGATATTCCCAAAACAAACTAACAGTTATTATTTGATAAGTTGTTTTTTAGTTATTTAGAGAGCCATGAAAGAAAGATCATCTCACCAATACAAATAAAGTGCGGCAAATAATAAATTTTATTAATCTTAATTGTTTATCTTACATGTTTGATTATACCTTTATTTATAATAACTCTAGACACAAATAAACCCTGATGGACCCCCTTTAGGTAGACTTATATGGAACACACTTAAAGTTGATGCAAATAAGTAATAATAACCCAAAGACTAAGAAGAAAATAATAAATAAAATTTTAAAATTATCATCCTAAATATGTTATCATCAAATTTGTCATCCTTAAAAAGTCCCGAATAAACTAGAAAATTTGATCTGAAGGTAGAATTAATTATAAAGTCTTCTTTTCTTATTGTAGCTATGATGAATAAGGAGTCAATGTAAAAAAAAAAAGATTTTTAAAACATTAATGAATCATTTTCACACTTGAAAATTATATTGCAACCTATTAAAAATCCTTGTAAAATTAGGATATTTCTAAAACAAGTAGTCACATTCTTTTAGGAAATAATCCAAGCCAAATAAGAAGTATACAAGTCAAAAGAATGTAAATATCAAAATGTATATAGCCTATATTGACCCATATTGTAATGTCTTTCTAAACTCTAATTGACCTAAGATATTAACCCAAGGTAGGACAACATATTAGGAGACTCTACGTATAATTTCAGCTCGATCCAACTGTTGAATTGAGAAGTATAAATGTTTATATAAAACTAGATAGTTGCACATTTTACATCAAAATCTAAATTTAACCTTGCCTAGATCATATCATTTCATCTTTGTTCAAGATGATTCATTATCAAATCACCAACAAGTTGAATAGACAATTCCATAGCCTTTTTTTTATGTCTTTGGAGTTCTTTTTTTGCCAACAATCATTGTCTATAACTTTGGATGAAAGTAACAGTTATTCTATTTTGTATATCATCATTGCAGCATTTTTCTCCTCTCTTTCTAAAGCTTATTAGGCATTAACTATTGACACATCAAGTTCTTACTTCATCTCCCCTAGAATACAAGATAACTATTGGATTTTTTTTTTTTGGAACATTAATCTATTTATTTCTCTCCCTTTGATACCATCTTTTTCTTTTGAATCTTCCTTTTCTTCTGTCATAACTCATCAAAATATATAAAATCCCTTCAATTTCTAGGTTGACAAAAACCTTCCCCATGGTATATGGTCTTATCCTTAAAACCACCATCATCATTATCATCAACATCCTTCTCAAAATTCTCATAATCATCCCATCTTGGCCTTTCGACCCTACTGTCATTGTTTGATGTTGGTTTAGCCTTAACCTTTCTCATATCTTGGGTACATGTTTTAATTACATTACCATGTTTTCCCACCTTTTCAAGTCTATAACACATGTTTACTATCATGAAATGCGTTATTTCCATCATCTTTATCGTGGTTGTATTTAGAATTTAAGTTCTACGTCGGGAGGGAGCGATGTGGTGGTTTGAACTAACATGATAGTACCTGTAAAAATTGACTAGTGGTAAAAAAAAAATCCTTGCATCCCTTGTGTTTTGCTTAAACACTCTTAATATCCTTACACACTCACACCTTTCATCTCACCTTCTTACGATTCTTGTGGAACTCAAACAAACACTAAATAGAACCCACTTTGTAGTGCAATCAAAAGAGTATATGTGTGTGTGCATGTGACTCAAGGAGAAATAAAAACAAAAAAAAGCAAAAACAAAACTACGTTGATAGTCTTGCGATAAGTAAGCAAATCTATCCGAAATACTAACAAAACTGATGACTCGAATAAAAAAAATATATAAAAAAATGATGAAACAACACCTAAATATGTTGGATATATTGAATATATACTGTAAGAAATGAAAACAACAAAAAGAAAGTGAATTTCAAAAGTTCACGTAAAACATACTTGTTTACGACAAGTTAAGTTTAAATCTAGAACCTAAGTAAATGATATTTAATTGAGCTAAAATTTCATATATAATGTGATATCAATCAAAATAGACATAAAATAAAGTTTGAGAAATTTATAATAAGTTTTGATATACTGATGCAAAAACATTGTAAATTAGACTTGAATAGACCTGAAATTGAAAACCAAAGAAAATGTTATTCAATTGACCCCAAAATTGATATATTGTGTGATCAAGATCCCATTAATCATAGAATCAAATTTGAGCTAATTCCGAGTTGATTTGACCCTGTTGTCTCTTATTTGGTTTTTTATGACAGAAACCGATGTCTTTTTAAATGATGTTTTTTTAATGCTACTGATTCTTTTTTGAACAATAGCAAAATGAAATAACAATTTTTTTTATATGTTGCAAATTCAAAGAGAAGAAGAAATTAGATACTAAGGAATATTTTAGGAATCAATAACAAATGATAATTTCAAAAGGATATAATCTAATTAATAGAGCTAAGCTCTGATACCAAATGATGTAAATATCATGATCACGTGGTCATGTCATCTACACATAAAAATACCAATCTCATAAAGCCAAGTAAATCAAGTTTGATAGGAGTGTGACACAAAAATAACTTATACCTAGGCACCAATACTATTGAAAATAAAAACACCCACCAACAAATATTGATTTGCAAAAAAGAAGTATAAGGACGAAGCCACAAAGATAGTTATTCTTCAATAGGTTGTTTTCCAATTCATTAGAAAACCATGGAAGGAAGATTATCTCACCAACACACACATAAAGTGCGACAAACAATAAGTTTTATTAATCTAAATTATCTAGTTTATATATCTAGTTATACCTTTATTTATACTAACTCTAGATTTAAATAAACCCTAATGGACTCCCTTTAAGTGAACTTATATGAATCCTACTTATAATTAAAACAAGTAATAATAACTCAGAGACTAAAAAGAAAATAATAATAAAAGAAATAAAATCCAAAAATTATCATCCTAAATATTTTATAATCAAATTTATTACCCTTAAAAAGTTTCAAACAAACTAGAAAATCTGATTTGCAAGTAAAATTAATTATAAATTCTTCTTTCCTTGTTGTAGCTAGGATGAATAAGAAATTCTTGTAAAAATAGAATTTTAAAATATTAATGAATCCTTGCCACTTGAAAAATTATATTGCAGCCTATTAAAAATCCTTGTAAAATTAGGATATTCTCAAAATAAGCTACCATATCTTTTTTTAAAAATAATATTATCCAAATAGAAAATCCATAAGTAACAAGAAATTAAATAACAAAATTCATACCGTCTTTGTTGACCTATATTGTAATGCCTTATGAAACTTTGATTCATCTGAAAATTTAATCCAAAGTGGGATAGTATGTTAGGAGACTTCACATAAAATTTAAACGCGATCAAACGGTTGGATTGAAAATTATTATTGCTATAAAATGGGATAGTTGTATATTTTACATCAAAATCCGGATTTAACCTTACCTGGATCATATCAACAAGGATAATACTTAAACATTGAACATAAAAATTAATGTATAAAAATATCAAAAAGTGAAAAATAAATTTTCAAAAAATAAAAGAATATTTTAAATAGATTTAAAAATAGTATAACAAATCTAGAAAATATTAAAACAATAAAAAATATAACAAAGAAAAAAATTAAAATAGCTTGTAAAATCTAAAAAATGATAAAACCAAATCCACTCGTAATAAAATATGTATATGAAGTTTTGAAAGATACAACTTTATCAAGTATTTCAATAGTTTCATATGCTTCTTCTTTTTTATATATTTTTTATTTATTTTTTCAATTTATCTAGGATGCTCAACTTTTCAATATTTTTATTTATTTTTTCTTATTTTAATTTCTTTCTACTTTCTTTATTTTTTCATATTTTTTTAAAAATATTTTCATCCTTTTATATCTGAAGAATATATTTTTTTTCTTTGAAAGCTTTAAAGGCTTTTTATTCAAGGAATTATAAACAATTAGATAAGATAAAATATGAATATATGAAGGCATATAAGTGAGAAATTGTTTAAAATGATATATATGAAGATATGACTATAAGAATAGATGAATCAATTAACCTAAAAAATCGAAATACCTGAACATAAAATATCAATTCTTTCATGAAATGGAAAATCAAGGTTATAGAGAATTACATATTTACCATTTACCATCACCTAATATGTTTAATCAGCACTTCCATCTATTCAATTACTAGGCTAATAACTAACGTTTTGGTGTAAAAATAATAATTATAACGAGTAGATAATCATGATAAAACAACGACAAAGATAGTAATTAAGGGATAAATATAATATCTATGACAAAAAAAAAGGTGCAAAATTTCATAAATTAAAAATATCATTTAATAAATAAGTTATGTCTAAAAATTGATTATAAAATATTTTATTTTAGCTAGTAAAATATCTTATTTGAAAAAATAGAAAAATACATTTCTATAAAATATTTTATGCAAAATAAATGCCCTTGGCATCCAGATGTGAAGCAATAAATTAACTAAATTGGAATCAAAGACCATATTTGCGATAAAATCAATACCATATATAGATAACTGATGTTTTCAATATAGGTTATAATTATGAACAAGTGATGGTAATTACATAAAAAAAATCTATTCCTTAGCATGTATGCAGAAAGAAGTTACTATTTGAGAAATAATTTTAAAATATATTTTACTTTCAGATTCAAAGTAATTCAGCAAATCCCTAATCTGACACGTTTGATAGAAAGCCTTTTGACTTAGCCCAGTTGACTCCCAATTAATGCTTTTATCATGCCCAGGAGCACAGAACCCACCACCCATGTTACTCCATGGTGGTCGAAGTAGTTTACATCTAGCATGCCTTGTGATTATTCTTTCATTTTAACATCTCTTTGTGTTTTATGGAAGACTGGAAGTGGTCAGAGAGAATGAAGAGTATAGCTGATCAAATTGTTAACAACTTTTAATCTCAAAAATAAGTCGGCCACCCATTATTGCATATATATAGCTGATCCAAAATCCCTCTTAACTCCATAAACTACAATATCTCCTACATAAATCATTCAAATTCCAATCTTTATCTCCTTCTTTCCCACTTGAAAACAAACGATGAAAAGTTTACATAGTTGGCCTGAACCGGTGACTCGAGTACAATCTTTAGCGGCAAGTGGTATACGGGCAATCCCAAAGCGTTATATGAAGTCACCATCCCAGAGACCATTACTAAACAAAGACGCTCAGGAGGTCAATGTTCCTGTTATTGATTGCCAAAACTTATTCTCCAGTGACCGAGGCCTCTGCGAGGAAGCCCTTCGTTGCGTTCACAATGCCTGCCGTGAATGGGGGTTCTTTCAAGTAGTGAACCATGGTGTGAACCATGAACTCATGAAGAGGACTTGTGAGGTTTGGCATGAATTCTTTAACCTGCCATTAGAAGTGAAGCAGGAGTATGCTAACACTCCTGCAACGTACGAGGGGTATGGTAGCCGAGTGGGAGTGGAGAAGGGGGCAAGTCTTGATTGGAGTGATTATTTCTTCCTTCATTTTATGCCTCTTTCACTCATAAACAAAAACAAATGGCCTGCAATCCCAGCTTCTTGCAGGTATATATGCATGCGCGCGCGCGCGCATATATATATATTCTCTTATAGTTGGCTAATATTATTTAACAAAGTAATTAAGTATTTTATATCATCTTGATTGTAGGGAATTGGTAGCTGAGTATGGCAGTGAAGTGGTTAGACTTTGTGGAAAGTTGTTGAAGGTATTCTCCATGAACCTTGGCCTGGAAGAGGACTCCCTCCTAAACGCTTTTGGTGGAGAAGAAAACGTTGGAGCATGCTTGAGGGTTAATTACTACCCGAAGTGTCCCCAGCCAGACCTTACACTAGGTCTCTCACCACACTCTGACCCTGGTGGAATGACCATTCTCCTGCCCGATGAAAATGTGGCTGGCCTACAAGTCCGCAGGAAGGGCAGTTGGCTCACCGTTAAGCCGATCCCAAATGCCTTCATTATCAACATAGGGGATCAAATCCAGGTTTATGATCTTATTAGTTTAAAAAAGTATTAGATAGTTACTTAACAACAGTAATTAATAGCGAATTGTTGATCCATATATTTAATATCATTGTAGGTACTCAGCAATGCCATCTATCAGAGTGTGGAGCACAGGGTAATTGTGAATTCTAATAAAGATAGGGTCTCTCTCGCCCTTTTCTATAACCCCAAGAGCGACCTGCTCCTTGAACCATGCAAGGAACTGCTCACCGAGGACCAGCCAGCTCTCTACAAACCGATGACATATGATGAATACAGACTTACCATTAGGACAAAGGGTCCTTGTGGCAAGAAACAACTAGAATCTTTAGAATCTCCAGGGCAATGTAATTAATGTTGGACTGCTGATGAGTTAGAATGTCCAGCAAGGATACAACATTATACATGACAATATTCACATATGATGGATTTTCTTTTACAGATGTTTTAAGCGAAGCTGAAAAATGGAAGAGGGCATTGTTCATAATGTTCAATAAAAATATTATTGAATATGCTTTGCAGTGTATTGTTTTGTTGTTTACATTTACATGGGATTCACTCCTTTTTTGGACGAGCATTTTTCCCTTACTCCTAACAATTCTAGTGATTGAGAGACCAAGAACTAATTAAGAAATATGCGTATATACACATATTGTCTTGTTCTTTTGTAAATAAAAAAAAAATTATACATATTGTCTTATTTGGGACATCTACTGTGCATTTCATACGTATAATTTTAATTATAAAAAATATAAAGAAAAACGTTCTTTCGATGTAGAGGCAATTGTGGCGTCTCACGCGGACGGGTACACGTTATCAATTAGTCAAAAAAGATCACCTGACTTTTACAAAATTCGGGCATTGACTTGGCTTTCTACTGTGTCGGCCGACAAATAATACATACATACATATTACCTTACCTTACTATTCTGAAAAAAAAGCATGGGTGCAACCACTTCCTTCACCGTTTATATTAACAGTTAAGGTAAAAGTTCTTTTTTTCCTTTTATTTTAATTTAAAAAAAAAAAGTTTATCCTTTATGTTTACTTAGTTTTTAATTTTTTTATAAACTTTTATAATTTATTTTTTATGAGATTATCGTAATATCAAATAAATATTTTAATATTTAATTTGTATTTCATTTTACATGTTTTTATTATATAATTAAATAAAAATAATTTTAAAAAAACAAAGTTTTTACATGTTTTTATTATATAATTAAGTAAAAATATTGTTTAAAAAAAAATCTTAAACGAAGTAAAATTTATTATGTAGATGATAGATTTAATGGATTAAGTTATAAATCTCAAATCAATTTAATATATTATCCTCTCAATATTAAAAATTTATCTTAAATTATTATTTTTTATATTCAAACCATAATTTTTATTGTTATCCAAGTTATTTTGAACATGTTAAATTAAATAATGTATATTAAGATAACTTTTATATAATTTAATTTTAAATTTAAATTAAATAAAGAGCTAAATTGAGAAATTTCAATATTAATATTAACTTATTAGGCTAAGTTTAATTATTAGTAATATTAAATAATTTTATATATTCTAAATAATTATTTTTAAGTTACAAATTGATCCTAGCTACGATGTAGTGCAACCCTATAAACTAATTTATCCTAAATAACAGCATTTTTTTTTCCCGAAATGATCAAAAGACAAAATTAGAGATATAAAGCTTGACTAGTAACTTTCAATGAAGTAAGTTTAGTCTAACAGTTCTGTTTAATAACTTTCACGATAATAAAGGTTAAAGTCTTATGTTTTTTCACTTTTGTATTTATGTATTTGCTTCTTAGTCTTTGAAACAATTTTATTATTATTCAGGTATCCGTAAAACCCTTTTAAAAAGTAAAATTAATTTTGTTCAGGATTCATGATTGTTCCTCTTTAACAAGAATGTTTTCATCCTTGTAAGAATATCTCGGTATGTTAATCACTAAATCAATACTTTATTAGTTTTTAGTCTTTGATTGAGTTTGCATATGGTATGATATTGTGGTAATTTTTATTTTTTATTAAATAAAAAAATTATTTAATTATTTGAATAATTTTTATTGCTTGTATTGAATCTTGTATATAATTATGTTTTAAATCTTAATTTTGTAGAAGTATTTTTTTCATTTATAAATAATTATTTTTATTTATTTTACATATAAAAATTTATATTACATTAATTTTAATTAAACAAATATTTTTTTAAAACCACAATTAAAGTTTTTTTTTATAACTGCAACCATGAAAATACAAAACGAGTCTGTTGCTTCTTTGGCTTCCCCGTCTATTGGTTTTGCTCGTCGGTGAGTCGACCTTATGTTCGGCTTATAAAAAGAAAAGTTTGAGAATCAATTACTATGGTTTCAAAGACACTTTTATAATATATTTGGTAAGGTGGTAAAATATTTTTTATTTAGAAATATAATAAAATAATATTTTTTTATTTTTAAAAATTATTTATGATATTAGCCTATCAAAATAAATATTATTGTCTAATATCAAAATTATTTTTAAAATATTAAAATTATTAACTCTTAAATCATTTATAGATAAGAAGTTGTGTGTCATTGTCTAATATGAAGGTCACTTTGAGTTTTATAATATAAAACCCATCATTAATCAATTTTATATTTTCATGATCACAATAAATAGCTAAATTTATTCTAACTTTTATATTGTTATTTGATTTTCCTTTTATGTCCATGAGTTAAAAGTATTGTCAAACATATTATTCTCAATATATATAATATCTAAATAATGGTAGATCACATTTGTTTTCAATTAAAAAAGCTCTTAAAATATATTTTGATTTATCTAATTATAGATCACAATAAAACAAGGAAACTTTTACATACCAAAATTAAAACCATATATAATGCCCTCATAATGTGAAACTTCATTGTACATTTTTTCACTCAATAGAATCAGTAATTTAATATCTTTTTTAGCTTTAACTTTTATAGAGTCTTTTTTGTTGTTTTTGAATTGACGATGACTTGGCAAAAGCCTTTATTGGCAATAAAAAAAGAAATTATCATCATTGGTTAAGAAAAATACATTATTATGATCCATATAATATGAACAAGTTAATTTTCTATTTCAAGTGATTAACAGTCTTTAAAGATATAAAAAACATTTGTAATCTAGGAGTGATTGGAAAGTTTCTTGATTTTTTATATTCAATAAGTTTTTTTTTATATAACACTATTAAGTTTATTCCAAGTATAATGATAAGTTTTGCACTTACTAAAATTAGCATACTCACTATCATACATGCAAAACTTTGAACACATATCAATTTTTTTAATATCTTAAACCAAGTGGCTTCATCATGGATTTTGTAGCATAAATTTTATCTTTCAACTATTCTTTTTAGATAACATGTTTTTTGTCTATTTAAGGATCCTATTATAATTGACCTCACTCAGCTAATAATCTAATTTATTTGTAAACATTTATACAATGGCTAATAATTTACTATAAGTTGTATATTATTTCATAATAGCTTATCAGAATCTTTTAAATTTTAAAAACTCTAGTTCTATTTACATTTAGTTCTTCATATAAACAAATATTACATGAAATCCTGATATATTTTCATTGCATTCATCATCATAATCTCATAAGAGTTATTATTATCATCTGCAAATCAATATATATTTATAAAATTGGAACTTAAGTCAATTATTTTTTATAACATGGTATCATAAGGAACATAAGGTTCCCTGTGTGGAAACTAGCATAAGTATTTCTTAACAAAAAACATTTTAAGTAATTCTATCATCACAATATTTTTATGGTAAAACTTTTTATTCTTACACTTCTCATATAGATATATAATCACACATTCATTAATATTCTTTAGATTAAAAAGTATGGAAATAACAAAACTCTCAACCCTTTTAAGATAACCTTATCTATACAACCTTTCAAAAGAATTTTGATACATCAAAAAACGATCATTCATTACTTATAAAACATATATAGAATATTGATGATAAAATTTATTAATAATGTAATTCAAGATTCAATTTTCTATTTAAAATAAATTCAAAATCCAATAACTAATTAATATTTCTACATAAATTCAATTTTGCATCAAAATATGAACAAAACAACAAGATTAACAACAAATAATCCATACCCAACTAATTATCTATTTTTTTTTCAATTCAAACTTATTCAACCAAAATTAATATTGTTTAATTATTATCAATTCCATAAAAAATTAATTTCCCTAAATTTTCTCAAATTTCCAACTTGACAATAAAATTTAAAAATATATATATAATTGATACTTATTAAATGACCCATCATTTCTTCAATTATAAAACACCTAAGTTACAAAATTAAATTCAATTTCATCAATTGACAAATAAAATCAATTTTCAGACAAACTCTAACATTCAAACAGTACATTAATACAATAAAATTCTATACAAAAAATATTATAAAACACTTAAATATACAAGCAAATTATAAATAGTACATACAAATTTTAATAAATTAACCTAAAACATACATAGATTACATAAAAAAAAAAAAAGCAAGTTTGCTTACTTGGTATTATGAAGTTTTACATAAAGTTAAATCAAGAGAAAGATGTTGATTGGTGGTTTAAGGTGGCTGCATTTGCAAGAAAATAAGAGAGAAGGCTTTTTTTTTTTCAAGAAGAAGAAGAAGGTGGGAGTTAAAACTATTAGGTTTTATTTCCTTTAAATTTTCCAATAATATATACATCAATAATTTTATTAGAAAACACTAACATGTCATATTTTTTTTATGGAATTGATAATGAAATTATTATTTTTTGTAGTTCATTGGAATTTTTTTTTTTAAGTCATCGGCAGAACATATTTTGTTAAAGAATGGAAAACATGAACTTATTAGTTAATGAAATTTTTTATAAAAGCCATTGGTGTTAAGTTGCTTATAATTTTTATTTAAAAATATATAAAATTAAAATTTTATTTTAAACTGGTCAATAATGTTTTATACACATGATTTCTATCAAAGAAACATAAAATATTTATACACCTCCACAGTTGATTTAATACATGGGGAAATGTTTTACTTATTTACTTTCATGTCATGCAAAGAAAAAAAATTACCAAAAATATTCAATGAAATAAATTGTCTAAATATTGTACAAGAAGGGATCAAGAAAAGAATGGATTGGAAGTTTTGAAAGATATTTTATTTGAAAAGCAGGATGTGTTTTTCTGTTTTTTTTTTATTATTTATTGGTAAAAGAAAGGAAGAATTAATGCTAATGAATGGAAAGAAATATGGCATATTAAAAGCTTAATTATTTGAAAGAGTTTTAACTTTACATATGACGGTAATATATTATTTTCAAATAATATGAAGTAATTGTAACCAAGGTTGTTAAAATCATGAATTAACTTGTAAATTTTACTAGTTAACATGTATCTGATGTACTAAATTGGACTAAAATCTCAAAACCAGTAAAATTAAGCTTAACTAGTACTCAGTAGACTTAATAAACTTGAACTGATTTTATGAGTTTACTAAATTTATACTATGAATCAATGCAGGTCTAAATATGGCTTTAAAATGTCTGCAGACTAGTTTTCTAAGATTAAACATATCTTTCAAATTATACATTGAATAAGGTTGAAATTTTACAAGCAAATACTAGTTATAAAAAAATATATTGTGTTAAATTTTCAAGTTGAATGGAGTTAGGAAACATACTATTTCATAAAGTCAAAGTTAGTAAACTAATATTGTCAAATATATCAAACAAAATCTTTATGTACTGTGTGGGATATATTTCAAGTAACCAGTGAAATTTTACTTTGATTAAAGTTGAGATAAAAATTAAATATCTGAAACTTTTCAACTATATATTATAAGCCTAATAATTCGTTCAAATAAAAAAAAATGACATGTTTGAAACCAAGAGAGAACGACATATTTGAAATCAGGACTTAAATTTGCCAAGAATATACAAAAATTAGATATTCAGGCTACATGGAAGAATTTTAACATGAAGATTTTTTTTATTGTTCTATTTTATTTTTTATTTAATTTCAAATAATTATTTTAAATTTAAATTTTTTGTAACACGTTAGACATTGTTTAGAAATTTATTTCATTATTGAATTTATGTCAATTAATTACTAATTTAAACTTATTAGCTTGCAACCTAAAAGGGATTTATCAAGACTTATTATGATAGGATCAACTAGGTTGCCACTAAATTTATGTGTACTTCCTACATTTCAGTGATTTTTCTATATTGAAAAATTTTGTTGTGAAATTTTTTATTTCTCCATGTCATTAATTTATTTATTTATATTATTTATCTCTCTCATTTTATTTAGATCACTCATTAATTATAATATTATTGATTTATTTTATCATATTTCAATGTAATTTAATTTCTTAGCTATAATTATCAATATATAATTAATCAAATAAAATTATTTGTAATTTTATGATTTTATAATCCAAGTTTATATTATATTTTTTATATTATTTTAAAAATATATTTTTAACAACCTTAATTATAATGTTATATTTTTATAACCATAAAAAGATAATATTTTTATAATTTCAAATTAAAGGTTCGGAAAATTGTTGTCGAAGGTTAGCAACACAGTTACGTTACAAGCGAACTTCTTTCGAAAGACAACTTGTGATGGATTAAATTCTCAGCGCAGCACAAAATTATAGTGCGAACCAAATCAAAGCGATCTGTGTGCCCATTTCGGACAACTACAAGACTCTGTCACTCCCCTAGTCCCTACCACAACCTCATTGTATTGTTGAGTCAGCATGAAAAAATTTGAAAGTGGCATATGATCATAACTTCGTTAAATCAAACCACATGTGGTCGACCACTGACCAAAAAAAACAAGATATCATTATTTTTGTGTTTTTTTTATGACCATAGGCTACGGCAGATAATACAGAATTGACTGGATAATAAAGTATTGATTGAATAATTAAATGAAAAAAATAAAAAATAAAAAACACCCATACTGAAAGGGCTCCAACAATAACTAAGATAAAAATAAATAGAAGAGACAAATATATTAATATAGAAAAAAAGTAAGTAGATGAACATGAGATTGAATTAAAAGAAATGGGATTGTACATGTTAGGTGAAGCTTCATTGATTATTTTATATTATTTCTTTAATATATTTTTCTTGAATAAACATTTTTTGAATTTACAATTTACATATTCTCACATCACACCACTACATGTTAAGATTTTTGTTAGACTTGAAATCATAACAATTTGATCAAATAATAATGCTATACTAAAGGGTCATCAAATCATTTTAAGCCAGGAATTTAACGATGTTGAATGCAATCTCAAGATAGTTTAATATTAACTTTCTAACAATATGTGCGTGTAAACATGTCCACAATCCGTTGTGATGCTTTTAGTTCAATATTTGAGTTTTGTTATTATTTATTTTTACGACATCATATTCATACTGATTGGTCTCATTTCCAATGATGTTCTAAGATTTTTACATGTCTTTATATCAAAAAAAAATTAGAAGAAAAAAGAAACAAATAATATTGGGATCAAAGAATCAAATCAAGGGAATGTTCAAGCCACAGAACTTCGGAGTAAATCAGATTGATTGGATTAATATAGAATCTCATACAGCATATAGCGATGCGAATAAAAACTGCTTTGGAAGCTGCAGAACACTTTCACCTCAATCCTTCTATCGGTAAACTCCATGGAGTCTGTAACATTTCGCTCATCTACTCAGAGAAGGGATTGAGGCTGATGATCATGATCTTGCTGAACAAAGCCTTGATAGGAATAATGAGCTTTTGGCTTGGTTGTTATTTCTGTGCCTCTACTGTTGTATCGCTATTGATTTTCATAGGGTATTGGTCCCAAACGAAAATATACTTTTTCCCTTTTGAGTGAAGATGATATACAGTAGGGAACATGGGTGCGCAGATGTGAACCCACGATGATGCCTCCATTTTTTCCAATGGAACAAATGTTTTTCAGAAGAACAATGTGTACGTGCATGTGTTATTCTGGAAAGCGTATTGGACTCACAAGGTGCTTTCTCACTGCTGTCTTCAAGGAAAAAAAAAAAAAAGCACTGCTGAGTTATCTTTGCTGAAAAGGAAGGGTCATGTTTCCCATCAAAAGTCTTTGTTGAGTGCTTGTGCCCAAGTTTTACAAGTAATCTCAGCATATCTTCATCATTCGCGTTTAATTCTCTACTTCAACTATATATTTTCATCATTTTTTAGATTTTATTCTTCTATTGAAAGCTACCCCCGGTTTTCAACTAAAAAAGCTACCTCTGGTTTTCAACTAGACATTTCATCGTTTTGAATTTAAATTCTTCTATTGAAAGTTTAGATTATTGAAAGAAAAGAACTGGTTGCATGCATGGGCTCTAACTACTTTATACTAAGATAAGATTTAAGTTTTTTCTATGGATATGTATTTCATCATAAGAAAAACCTAGCTACAAGCTCGGAAAAAATCTGCAGGAGCTTATTTCTTTTAAAGGCTTCAACAATGCTTGTGAATAAATTTTTTTATTTAAGAATATATGAAAATAATATTTTTATTATTATTTAAAATTTATTTTTTACATCAGCTTATTAAAATGATAGAAAAATATTAATCTGAAAAAAATTCAAAAATTTTCAGATTCCCAATTCAAAATATTAATCCTAAACACTTTATTAAAGCTGAAGTTATCAACAATGAAATGAGATGTGAGTGCTTAGTAGATTGAAGCATACGAGCTAACAATGTCATCTTTGAGTTTTTCCCCTCCTATGCGTTTGGTACAGATCGATGAACAAAGAAGGTGGAAAAGAGTAGTGCTAAACGTGCTTTTAAGAAACACGTTTAGATATAGCCATTTGCATTTCAAAATTAAAAGTAAAAAAAAAAACTACTTTCCATTTTAAAAGCTACATGAACCACCATCTCCACCACAGCTATAAACTTATCTATAGCATAATTTTGAAATTAGGAGCCATCTAGGAACAATATATCTTTTTTTATTTCCATTTTATTTGACACTTCTATAAAATAGTATATACCTGCGCACGACCAGCAACCACCGACAGTGAGTTAACAGGACCATTTGGACCTATCAAACAATAGACATCCACGCCATCAGATCTGCCACTCGATCCATGTTGAAACTAAATTTGGTTGTGAGGTCTCTCCACTTGTAGAAGAAGGGCACATTTGTATTCTTCTTTACACAAAATGCCAAAAACAAATAATAGAGAAACAAAAGCCCAAGGAGTGGACGTGTAAATTATTTAGAAAGGATATGATTGAACAAAAAGCCAATAAAAACCTCGTCATACTAGTATTTAATATACTTGATTTTGTCTCGAGCCATGAATTTGTGTGTGAGTTTTTCTTTTAAATTTGGGTTTAACAGAGAGAGAGAGCATGAGAGAGGGGAGAAGGTTGGTATGAAAGGAGAGGCCATGAATTGTGTTACAGTGATTATTTTTTCATGTTTTAGTACGTATGAAGGTATTATTATTATACAAAATAAAATATTACAAAACTTGGTTATAAAATAAATAAAAAAGACTACCGAACAAAAACCATAGCATAGTACCCAACACAATTTATTTGAAAAAAAAAAAGCATTTGGCATCGTGACAAATTTGCAAATGACATCTTAACATCCATAATGATAATCACACTGGACACAGAGAAGATGGACTTTTCAGGAAGAACGGCTAGTCCCTATCAATAGCAAAAGTTAGTGATGAGCCCATGTCATCGATGTGGTCCATTATTGACAATTCATGCCTCCTAAAAGTCTTCTCCACATGAAAAATGAGACCTTTATCAAATTTTGTCGGAAGGCTCTCTTGTTATTATATATATATNATATATATATATATAATATTCCTTCAATATCGATGGCTCAAAGTCGATGCATTTCAATCCAGAAGCTCTGAGGCCGTCGATATTGTGGGACTGGCATAAGTTTGTATGGGACGAATCCGAAGGGGTGGCCCTGGCCTCCAAGATTAAAAACGAGGTCACCCTTCTCCTTGTCTTTAGATAACTCTAATTTAATCCTTACAAAATGAAAATTTTAATCATTTTCTGCTGTGAAAAACTTCTTTCATGACTTAGCCCTCTGCTTTCAAATAAATGTCACACCTAGCCCTCTTCTCCTAACAAAAAGTTGGTTCGATACTTCATACAAAACTTACTTATTTCTTATCCTTAATTAAAAGGATATGTCTTGGGGTATATAAATATATTTTTTCTACTTAAAAAAGATTCCCCATGGCCAACATGATAAACAAATATTGGTGTATATATTATATATATAAAACTAAAAGAGATAAGTTTTTCGGTGTGCATTTTACACTCTGAAGCTACATATTTACTCTTTGAGATCAATTTTATTTTTTTTAGATTAACATGGGTGTTTGGACCAGCTTGCGCGCACCACAACTAATTTTGCAGGCCCTGATGTTAACGACCAAGTAAACCTCTAGTGGTCATCATATGAGCAACTAAGGACTCGAACCTGAGACTACAGAGACAGCAAACTCTTTGGTCCCAAGTTCTTACCACTTGACCACCACCTAGATGGTTAAACTAAGTTCTAAGGGCCGAAAAAAAATTTTCATGGGGCATATTGATCATTACATGAAAGTCCAGATTAGATAGTATTTTTACATTTTCATTTCATGATGTGATTACTTAATTACCCTTGAAAAATAAAAAATAAAAAAATTCAGTCAATGGGTTTTTTAGTTTTTGACTTTTTTTACACAATTAAGTTACTTCATTGCTTGTGAAAATTAAAAAATATTGCATTTGATTGGGGTTTTTTTTTTATTTGGTTATTTGGTACCTATTGAGAGTTATTGAGAGGTAATAAAGTAATTTGGTGAATAAAAAATAAAAGAATTGAAAATGATAAATAATAATCACTATCATTAGACTGTATATGCGCTATCGTTCGAGGCCAAAACCTATCATCTAGGGCCGCGACCAAAGCGTTTCAACATCCTCTCCATTTAAGAACAACATGTGTTGCATAATTGTGATCGGTTTGGCTCGTGTAGATGTTTTTCTTCCTCCTTCCTACTTGATTTTTTATCTGATCTCTAAAAAATTAGATCAAATCCTCAGGTTTTATTTTTAAGATTTGATCCCTATGCTCTTGAATATTTTTTTTTATTTAGAGTAATTAATGAAATGAAAGATTTTTTTTACAAATTAATCCTTGAATTTTTCTCTTATCAAATATAATATTTTTTTTGTTATTATTGCAATTTTTAACCTTGCAAGATTTTTTTATTTTTCTTTTTAAAATAACAAGAGTTATCTCAGGGTTTTTTTTATCTTTTTATATTTATTATTTTTAAAATAATTTTTTTTTAATTAAATTAAATTTATTAATTTTATTCTCTGTATTTAATCAGATGGTTGTTGAGTTTTTTTGTTGAGTCTAGCTCTACAATTTAATAGGTTACGAGTGTAGCTTAGTTTTTTTTTTTAAGTGTTTTTATTTTTGGTTTTATCAATCAATATTTATTTTGTTAATTTTTCTCTATAAGATTTTTTTATTATTTTAAAAGTGATAGGGGTTAATTTGGATTTTTATTTTTGGCCTTTGTAAAATCTAGTTTTTTAGAGGAATTATATTTTATAATTAAAATAAATTATTTATGTCGGTACAAGTATAAGATACTCGGGATAATGTTGTGTTTTATTTACTTTTTGAATTAATGCTTTTACAATACGTTTGATCTCTTTCATTAAGTTGTTAGATTTTTTTATTTATTATAAACGTTGCTATCACATTATCATATTATATATATATATATATGTATGTATGTATTGATAAAGACTCAACCCGATTCACAGCTTATGACATGCCATCTAAATATATATATTAATTAAAGAGCAAGTTTGGGCACGTTAGGACAAAGAGTTATGTCAATTGTCATGAAAGAAACAAACAAGGATGTTTTTTTTCTAATTTCATGGGCGAATTCCCATGAATTGACAACTAGAACAAAGTTTAAGGTGTGCCTAACTGGACCGTTAGCTCATGAAAACAAAGAACTCTGGTATAGGTCAGTATCTCGGCCACTTTCCAAACAAATTAATCGCTCGTCTTTCCAATTGTTAATTATCTCGTTGGAGCCGGCAAAAGTAGAATTTCGGCAGTGTACTCCCGCAATAGATGCGGGCAACTCAGAGATCGAAGAGATCAGCAGTAGCTAATGTCGGCGATTTTAATTTCCATTAAGAAAGAGACAGCTTGTTTTTTTAAAATTATTTTTGAAAAATTTTGATTTTTTATTATTTTTATTTTAAATAAATTATATATAAAAAAACAACTATTAGTATAATAATAAATAATCTCGTAGAAGGATAGGAGCACTGGTGCACGCGATCAGTGGGGGACGCACTACAATACTTGTAAGGCTATAACCTAGCTAGGGGGAGCTAGGAAGATCAATACTGATCCACGTGTTAGTATCTTAAAGACTATTCTGGTCAACCAGATTTAGGTCCATCTTTTAGAAATCTGAGAGGCTACGGTATAAGGAAACAAAAACGTGATTAAAATGCAAGGAATAGGAAAGCATTAATTTTAGGACAGTTGGTAAAGAAACAACTACGACAAAAAATATCGTCTTTCTGTGGTTTCCTTCTCTAATTCAAACCTTTGGTGAAGTACTTATCCTTATATATATATATATATATATATCAAACTTCATGTTTGATTTGATCACTCCACGAAATCGTGCTACATACATGCACTGATCTTTTTTCTTTTCTTTCTTTTTCTTTCTTATCATAAGAGAAATTTTAAAAACTTCACATTATACTTGCACCTTTCCATAGTTACTAGATGAATTGATAAGATGACTAGACAGCCACTACTTAATGAGTTGATGAGATAACTAAACTTAGACATCACTTAATAAGAGAGTCGGGTGATTAGACTTGTTCGTCCTATACTCTCCTGCCAAAACAAGTTTTTTTATCATAATAAAAGATCATTTGATGTTTAAGTTATTAAATTTAAAGAAAAAAATAATATACATAAAAGAAAAGAAGAGCAAAGAATATAGGAAAGTGTATGATTGTTACTGTATGAACTAGTGTTTTATATGATATTTCTAGATAGACTTTTTTATTTACCTTGTTACCCAAGGTATTTATACAATATGGTCACATGAGCTTACCACGTGGAGTCATGATGAATAACAATTACCTTTTCTTTTAGATAATAATAAAAAAAATTATTTATTATTATATCTTGTTATGCCATTGGTGAGAAAGGTAGACGCTCACAAATGATTGGTGAGAAATATTAGTTTAATCTAAGAAGATAGATTGGTAGGAGATAAAAATTGATCAGAAAATTAGGTGCTCTCTAGAAAAATAATATAGCAAGAGATAATAATTAAAGAGAAAGTAGGTGTCGTACCAACAATTCATGAATAAGTATAGGAGATTAGAGCGTTGTAATGAATTTTTTAGAGGTTGTAACTTATGATGTGTGTAGGTTTTTAGGCTTCTAGAAATTTTAACAGAGGACTGGATCCCAAAATGATTAATACAGGATCTATTTTCAGAGTAAGTGTTTGTACTGAAGAGTAGTCTTTTGGCTGGAGAGTATTCTTTTGAACTATAAAGTAATTTGTTGGGTTAGATAGCAATCCCTTGGGTGGGAGAGCACCCTAGTTGGGTTGACCTGGCCAAATTAGATAGCAGCCCAGTTAGGTTGGCCTAACTTTACTAGTGTGTAGTTTTTTTTTTTTGTATCATCACCCTTTTTTATTCCTTGAAATTGTGTGAAATTTCAAAAATCATGAATATATTTTTATCAAGTTGTAAAGACCTAATAATGTAGAGAATCTATTGTGCTTTTATTGCTGTAGAAAAGAGTAATTGAGTTAGAGAATATTTTCACATAAAGTGAAGAACACTTTGTAATTATGTCTCAACATTATATATGGAGATGTATAAATATTTTGTTAGAGATATAAAGATTTAGTCAAAGACATGGAGATTTTGTTATAGAAATATAGAGATCATTCTGGAGATATAGAGAATTCATTTGGACATATAGAAAAACAATATTTCTTTTTATTAAAAAGTTCAAAAGATTTTCTTGTTGAAATAGAGGTACAAATTCTAGAGATTATCTTATCTCATGTAATGTATCGTGGGATTTGTTAATCTTTTTTTTAATATGTTTAGGTTGTATTTCTTTCATTACAAAACTATTAGAGGCGGTTATTAGCAATCAATCTTTCTATCTCTATTTTTAGAGTTTAAAAGTCCTTAATATCATGCTTATTATTATAATGAAAGAAATAAAATTTGTTGGGGCTCCTTATGTTCATGCTACTCTTCAAGAAGGTAAGTATTGAATAAATATTTTCCTTTAATGACATCTAATACTTAGTACACGTGGTGGTTTGATGTGCATTTATAAGCTTAAGAAACATTAGTAGGAAACTAGTGGCACTAAGAAGATTATGTTCTTTATTACCAGAATTGAGACTATTCTTTTTTTGTCACATTCGCTTCTTTTACTTGAATATGATATTTCAATGTATGTTTTAGCTAAGGAAAAATTAGTCATCAAAAATGTACAGTCATTCCCATAAAAAATAGTTATAGGCTCTATTATTCAAGACTTTGGTGGCAATGAATTTTAGTAGACTTTTCATGTTAATATTAAAATTTTGAAGATATACTTAAATTCTACCATTTTCTCATTGTGTGATGGCAAAGAACTTAAATTTATTTTTTTTAGTTGGTATGTTAGTGATGAAAAGAGAGATGGTTTTGGCAAAAAAATCACCAAAGTTAATAATGGATCTAAACTTAAGGATGTGATACAGCACCTAAACAGATCCATAAAATGTTATTGGAAGGATTTTTTTTCAACGCGTTATTGTCTTGTATTGCAAGCTCCAAAGCACTTTGTATGTTATATAAGTGTATAAAACCATCATAGTTGTCTAAGTTGATCTTTATATATAACAATTCTTGAAGAGACGAGTGTGTAGTATTTGATGACAAACTAGAGAATCTTTCATTTGATAATGTTTATTTTTAAAAGCATGTATAATTATTAATCTTGTCTCGTATTAGGGTGTTTTTCTATAATAAGTATGCAAGTGAAAGTTAGAGGGAGATTGATAACAATATCTATTCTTATGGGTAGAACTTAATAAAGCTGTATTTTTTATATTAGAGTTCATGTCTAAAATATCTAGTTTTGGAATACTCTTCATAATAGGAATAGATCCTTAATAGAGTTGGAAAGTGTTTTTATGCCTACTTATATGTATGGCATTCTACCTTTCTTTTAAGAAATTAGTTAACTCTTATAAACCTTCACTCGTTAGGAAAGTGAAAAAGTGTGAAGTTGTTACTATATATATAACAATATCATTTAGCACTTCCACCAACATTAGTTAGTAAAGTTTGTCATGGAAATAATATACAATAAAGAAAAGGAGAGTGGTGTAATGATAAATAACAATTATTTTTGTATAGGTAACTTGAAAAAAATTTAAAAAAAAAATGTTAGTTATTATGCCCTATCCTATTGATGGGACTAGTTGGCACTTACGGATGATTGAAGATAAAGGTTTGTTTCCTCTAAAAAATTAGATTAGTGGGAGATAGTCATTTATGAGAAAGCTAGGTTCCCTCTCAAAATAATTATTAATAAAAAAATAGATATTATACTAATAATTTATAGGTAAGCACAGGAGAATAAAGTGTTATACTGTTTTTTTTTTTAAGTTATAACTTATAATGTGTCAGTCAGTCAATAAGATTTTAAGAATTTAAATTAGAGGACTCAATCCCAATATAATAAAGAAAAAACCTAGTTTTACAATAAATGGTTAGACTAGAAAACAACTCTTTAAACTGAACTGTAAACCAATTGATTAACCTAACTAGATTGTATATCGATTTGAATAAAAGTCAAATCAAGCTAGAGAGCAATCTATTTGGACTGTACATGTACACTAGTCTATAGTTTTTTATTTAATTTTATATCATTATAATCATCATTAAAATTGCATGTTTATAGTTGTTTATATTTTCAACTACCAAGGACATCGATTTTTAACCCTATGGCTTGAAATAAAAGTAACAACACCAATTGTGTTTAACATGTCATGTCATATTGGACATGGGAAGCGTGGTGTGTCAATACTCATGAATCACGAGCACCATTTTAGTATAATTTTTTCTTACATTCCAAAGGTCTATTTTATTCTGTTGAATATTTTAGCTTTCTTTCCTTTTGCACATGGTAATTAATTTTCAAATATGGTTTAACTAACTTTTACTATACATTTTTTTCAAATCTTGTTGCCCTCTCGTCCTTTTATTTTCTTTTTTTTTTTGGGAGTGGTGGGTGGGGAGATAACATGCCATGGGAATTGAGACCACTAATGGTTGTGCTCTGGGCTGGCTATTGTTTGGACTGATTTGGTTATAAAACGAAAAGAGGCTACCGTGACCACTTTGTTCGTTTCCTCTCTCTAATCATTCAGAACATAGCACGCACCCATGAAGCTGAGAATGAAGTACACGGCCGAAGTTACATCTTTCAAATATAGCAATTACAAATTTTTACTTGCATGTAAATAATTCTAGTAACATCAATCAACATCTCAATACTAACTGGCAATTGCTGGCTAGGTATGCTCATATGTATAACTTTGAAGAACAAAATTTAATAAAAATACATGCACCCATCTAAAAGTTTATTCCTACTCATAGCATTACACGTTGTTTTTGCAGATTACTTCACTAATTTCTCGTGTTTTTTGAGCAAAAGAAAAGGGTGTCAAAAGTTTGGAGCCCCAGAACACAACGCATTTCCTCTTAGAATATACTACAGCCCTACAGAGTTCACCCCACCAATGTTCGCATTGTTTACAAGAAACAATTACCTAAGTTTAAAATTGGTGAGAAGAAATGGGAAAGAATCATACATGCTGCACCATGGTACCAGTCATCATTTTTACACAACTAACATTTTGCAGACACATAAGACGTCCTCAGCCTCCGTGATTCTTGTAAGCCCACAAGCAAAAGGGGCCCACATAAAAGAAGGCAAATCTAAGATGTATGGTGATGACCCACTACTTTCTTTGCAAGGATAAATTAAGCATAGGCCCTGTGGATATGTTTACTCACTCCCCAGGTTTAGTGAACCATCCTTCATGAGCTTCATGCTTAGACTATTGAATCTCCCTCTAGAGTAATGACGGGAAGCTTTCCTCCAATCTGTTCCAGTTTTCATCATAGCAAAGAATTCGTCATAGCTGATTCTTCCATCCTGCATTAATAGGACATTGATGTCAGACTGAAATCCCCTAGGCCAAGATTAGCCTGTAATGTTAAATTTAGCATTGCCAATTCACCTTGTCAGTGTCTACTTCTTGGAAGATGTCATTTGCCACATCTGTACAATCATCCGCTCCATCCTCCATCAGGGCATCCCGGAGCTCATCTGGCTCGATATAACCATTGCCATCCTTGTCGAAGTAGGAGAATGCCTTGCGAAGATGCTCATCATTGTCCATCCTTTGGAGAGGAAGAGAAACAGCGACAAACTCCCCATAGTCTAGTTTACCCTTCCCATTAGCATCTACCTGTTGGCAAACAAGTAATCCATTCAGAACCAACTGGATATAAAATATTCCTTAACATTATGTTTGCTTAACAAAAGGAATGAGGAAGGACAAGAAAGAATAGGCTAGAGACAGAAGCAATGCTCAACGCATTTTTAGGTGGATCCATATCGAGTAAAGAATACATGAATCCAATCCTCACATTGATTCCAACATAATTCAACTCATCCAAATTCGAAGGATAGGCAGAAAAACAAGAATTAGATGAGTATTGTTCTATGGTACCTGTCATCTAAATTTTTTTTATCTTGTCCACCAAACTAAGTAAGAACCGAGAAAGAGAAACTGCTTTCATCCTTTCTCCTCTTCATCTACCGAATTCTTACACTATTTTCTATCCTCCCAACCATTTTCAATGTTGCTTAGTTCTAACAATTGCCTAAATGATAAAGACTGAACACTTTGAAGAAGGAACAAACAAATTCATGCATGTACTTGCAAGCATGTGAAAACTCCTGAATTCTTCATCAAACCACATGTAAACTCAAATTCTTCATTAACCAGGTAGACTTCAATTTCAACCTTCAGCTTTAAAATGTGGTTATAAAACCTCAGAAGCTTTCCCATCTGTTTTGGTGTCTCCCTTGTTATTTCTTTCTCATATTTGACTAACAGAAAGCATGAGATGGTGGCTTGTTAACTTTCCAAATGAAATGCTAAAAAGCAAAAATCAGGGGAAAAAAAGGGGGGGAATCCATAAACTGCCTTCACAACCCCCCTCCAGAACATATATATACCTACTTGTAAAGGTAATTGATAGTCCACCTTTATCACCGGCAAACCCCATCAGAAGTCTGAAATCAAGATAGAACAAGGCTCCAGTCACTCACCAATCTTCGACTCCTACAGATCCAATCCAGCCCAAGAATCTCTTCAAACCTATTCCCCACAACACGGTCTGATGAAAAGATAAATAAGAAACTAGAGCCAGCTACCATAACTGACTTTGAAATAGTACATCACACAGGGAAAGGGATGATGGAGATGGTGTTAAGGAAAAACAAGGGAGTGAAGGAAGGAGTTGAAATGCAGAATTATTGAGAGGATGTAAACATAGGAAGAGATCAAATATCCAGTGTAATGATACCACGGAAGAGAGCAAGTTAGTGGGAATCAAAGGATGAAGGATGGCTGCATCTAATTCTAACTTGATAAGACTTGGATGTTGAGCGTGTACACAGTTTAAAGAGAAGGATAACAGCAAAGAATTCAGATTTTTCCCTAGCTTTTCTCTGATACATTTTCAAAGATTCGCTTGTTTTATGGAGAAAAAAGGATAGGAAATTAGTATAATTTCCATGGGCACTTATAGCAGAGGATTGAAAAAGTTCACGCATCAAAAAACATGAGAGAATATGAGGTTAAGTTTTAGAGCAAGGTGGAGATGAAATCTGCTCTAAACTGTGGGCTATCCCTGTAGTTAAGCCAACTATTTTCTAGCAGCAATGAAATGTTCAAACACCATAATTTTTACACCCTTAAGTTCCAAGAGTGAGCATTCTATTCAGAAGCTTAAAGTCAATCTCTTATCAAAATGTAATTTCGGTCTAGTAGCCACCCGCTTCCCTTGTATTTTTTCCTTTTTGGGAGCCCTCAACCTTCATGCTAGAACCTAAACCTTCATCTTCCAAATCAAGCTGGAATCCAGTTTATAAATTTAAACAACATTTTGTCCATGTTATCACTATAGAAATATAATCTATAATCCTACTTTCAGATTTCCTCGAAGATGCAAATTATTTGTTTCAGGAAAAATAACTGGAAATTGCAGGGATAGACCACCTAAACAAAAGATTAGAACTAAAATTGCTTCCGGGACAACTGATTATGCTAAAGAGTGGCAAATTAAGTAACTTGTCAGATAACTAGGCTTGATGTATTCTCTTGATGTGTAAATGCCAAAGCCTTGTACCTACACTTGCATAATACTTTCTCCAATGTCGAAGGTGCATCCCTCACTTAATACGAAAATCATTGCGGATAAGAGAAAAGAGAACTCTGAGATGTATCCATTGCAATCACGCTACCAGTACTGTTGTTGAAGGGGAAAACATGTAGCAGGTATACTATAGATACTGTTTGATTATTTTAGCCAAGTACAGATACTGTTTGATGAAACTTGAAAGTGAGATGCATAAAGTGTACTCACAGCTTCAATAAGCATTTGAACTTCAGACTCCACAAGCTGGGAACCAAAACTTAGAAGTCCAGTTTTCAATTCTTCAATTGAAACAATACCGTCATTATCGGTGTCCATCTTCTTGAACATTTCTTTGATATCTTCAACTTCTTCAATGGATAAGAAATCAGCAATAACCTAGTTAAAAGTACCAAACTATTTATTTCTGGATGGGAAAAAATAATATCAGATGAACAATAAGAAAATTATAGAGGAATAAAAAACTAACCCTGAGAGCTTTTCTTTTGAATCTGTTCATCATTGAAAACTGCTTAAGTCTTGACTTGACAACATCTCCAAGAGGAACATTTGGAGCTTTCTTAGCATTTAGGATCCAAGGATGCTCTATAAGTAGAAACATAAACATTAGGTGAAAGATAATAAATATTAATCACGGTTGTTCGAATGTGACAAGTATTGAAATCATGATACATGAAGAATGCCATTAGATAAAGAGGATAATCATAGCTTTTTCCTAGACAGAATGAACAGCTTGCTGAAGCAAAATATTAACTAGGGAGATGCTAAAACTTTTAGGCTTAAAAGCAGCAATAATGTACCATGTATACTGCAAGAGAGATAATGATGAAGTTATAAATCAAGATTTTTTAAGGCTCGTAAGATGAAATTGTAGCATTCCCAGTTATATCTTGCATATTGTAGTAGTTCTTCAAACTATGATGCATTATCAAATCTGTAAAGCAACATAGCACTTGTTACAGATTCATTTATCAAGTCCCACATTTTTGTCCACGTAAGAAGATAAATTGTGAGTGAAGATAGTCCCCTAAACAGGTCAGAACTGCAAATTTCAGACTTTTTGCCAACGAACTAAGATATCTAATAAATTGTGGGGGCTGTAGACAGGGTCAGAACTGTGATTCTATAATAACTTAGGTTCTTTCGCCTCTTATCATTAACTCCACTATTCTAGGAGTGTTCAGTGATGTAATGCATCTTAATAACCAGGTAGAATCTCAATTAAAGAAACAACCTCCCAAAACAGTAAAATCATACCAAAATCAGAAGGAATTTGCAACCCCATGCTCCCACACCCACCAACCCAAAAGAACAAAGAAACAGTGTTCCCAGATGATAAAATCATATATAAAATATACCTAGCACTTGTTTTGCAGTTAATCGAAGCTTTGGGTCTGGCTCCAGCATTTGCCTCACTAAACTCTTAGCATTTTCTGAAATATTTGGCCATGGATCCCGTTTGAAATCTATAATCCCACGAAGAATGGCCTGAGCAACTCCTTGCTCGGACTCTGTATTCATAAAAAATAATAATGATAATAACCCTGCTTTCAAGAAAAGCTCAAAAAAATAAAGAAAAAGCAGGAGTACAGAACAAAACAAAGAAAGAATAGTTGTGCACATACACTGAAGGCATCATACAATGATGGAAAGGAGTTTCTTAGAATATGGTGCAAGCACTCATGCTGCAGTCTCCCTCACCACAACACACAAACACACACAAGCAAACATGGTAAATGCATGAGAGGGGTGGGAACCCCAAGTATAATTACCAGCCCAAAATGGCGGAACACCGCACAACAAGATATAGAGAATGACCCCTGCACTCCATATATCAATTTCTGGTCCATAGTTCCGCTTGAGCACCTCTGGAGCCATGTAATAAGGACTTCCCACAATTTCAGAGAACCTCTCACCTTTTAAAAGTTAGGCAGTAACGAACATTAGCATAATATAGTAACTAGATATAAAAATAATCAAAAACAATAAAAATTTCAATGATTTTCACCATATGGCCAGCATGTGACAATTTTTTGAAATAGAAGTTGTCTTCCCAGAAGCAACTAGAATATCTATGACAATTATGAGGAAGAGAACATCAAGTTCATACCTAAAACCTAACCGTGACTAAACATGGTAAGCATCCTAAACTGTCCTCGAACAAAATAGCATCCCAATCCTCTTATTAGAGCAACCACAATAGGTTCTTCAGAAAGGGCATCATAAAAAAAATTGCCACATAGAACTTAAGATGCTAAATGTAGACTATTAAACAGAATATTAAAAGGAATTTCCTAACATTTCAAAGCATGATACTCCAATAGTCTTATCACTCTAGTAACTAAAGATTCCAGCGTTTTCGCTAATACTAAATTACCCAGGCAAGTAGCAACAAACCACATACTTACATCAATGCATTACTTACACACACGCACGCAAGAAAAGGCAAGGAAAAAAAATCACTTATTTATCTAAGATAAACCCTTATCATTCCATTTTCCCATCAGTTAATAATAAAGTTATTTCTCACCTGGCTTAAAGAAAATAGACAAGCCAAAATCAATAGCTTTCAAAGGCGAATTCTCTTTCTTACTCGCGAACAAAAAATTCTCCGGCTTCAAATCCCTATGAATCACACCATGCTTATGACACAACTGCACAACCTCAACAATCGTTCTAGTCACTGCGGCGGCGGCTCTTTCAGTATAATGACCTCTAGCAACAATTCTATCAAACAATTCCCCTCCTTCACACAACTCCATAACCAAATGCACCGCATTATCATCCTCACAAGCTTCTTTCAAGCTCACAATACTCGAACTCTTCGGCAAATGCTTCATTATCGCTACTTCTCGTCTGACATCTTCAATATCCACAGCAGTCCTCAACTTCCTCTTCGAAATACTCTTACAGGCAAGTAACTCTCTCGAGTCTCGCTCTATACACAGATACGTTACGCCAAATTCTCCCCGACCTAGCTCACGATCTACTAAATAGCGCTCTTCGATATTCTCCTTGGGGAAGCCAGTGAGGACTGTGATTGGTTGCGGTGTTTTCTTAGCTGTGTTGTCTTTCTTTCCGTGATCTTGACCGGTGAAGCTCGATTTCACATCTTCTCTAGCTACGGCGGCCGGAGATCTGCAACAATTCCCCATTTATAGTGACTTTTTTTTGATCTTGTGATAGAAAGAATGAATTAGGGTTTCACTTTTTCTACATTATAGAAAATGAAACCCTACTGAGAGAGTGTGAAGGCAAAGTTAGAGAGAGGAGGAGGAGGAGGAGTGGCGTTGGTGAGTGAGAAGTGTGGAGCATAGCTTTTTAGAATAGAGTTTTTTTAGTCTTTTGAGAGTGTTTTATTTATTTACTTACTTATAATTTTGTTAGAGATAGAATAGTACTTATTTTTTTAATCGGAGACCGTGGTTGTGTGACTTTTGTCGGCTAATCGGGGTTGGAACGGGACGGTGGAGCTAGAAGAGAGGGAAGGATGGGAGAGTTGTTTGGATTCGGCGAGTGTTTTTTATATGGAGTCTGGACAGGACGGAATGATAGGAGGGAGAGATTGGATAATTTTAGTTTGGAATAAAGTCCTTTGACTTCAGTGTATTTCTAATGTTTCCACTCGTTTCAGGTAAACTATGTTTTTAGCCCCGTAGATTCATGGATGTTTCAATTTTATACCTCTAGTTTAAAAAACATAGATGATATCTCTGTAGTTTTCAAAATGTTCATAGTTAACTATTAACTAACGAAACCGACTGACGAGTTTAATTTTCTGACTTTTTTGGGGTCCTAGAGTACTTCCCGTGAGATATAATTTCAATTAACATGTATAGGAGAAGGGTGAAAAACGGTGTGAATTCCTAGCAATTTAAACGACAAGGGTGACAGAAACATTTTAGAAACTACAACGTTAACATTGAAAATTCTAGATTTTAAGAATAGAGGGGAAACCTGTTGATCCCTGAGAATTCTTAAATGTAAGTTTGGTATTCTAATAGTTTTCGTAATAATAGTTTGAAAAAAATATTTTTATTTAAAGGTAGTTTAGTATTTATATATATTTAATTAAAAATATATTTGGTATTGTGGTAATTGTTGCGGTTATAGTTTATAAAAAATATTTTTAGTTGAAGTTGATTTGAAAAAATATATGTTTGGTTAAAAGTATGATTGAAATTGAAATTGAACAAAAAAATAGTTTAATGTATTTGTTTAAAATAATATTTTTTTAAATTGAGGTTATATATATATTGATGGTTTTTAATTTAAATATTATAGATTTAACTAATGTTATTATATCATAAAATCAATATTGTAGATTTAACTAATGTTCATGTGAACAAGGATTATATTTTTCATGGTTTTTTAAGCGCGCAACAATATCAGATAAAATATTATCAAGAACAAAATTGGAATCGCGATTAAATTTTGCAAATGTTACGTTATCAAGAAATCTCTTTCTAATTTTTTAAATAAAATATAATTAAAAATAAAAATTAAAATTAAAATTTTTAACTAGATCGGATCTAGCAAGAAAAAAAATTGAAATTGCGATCAAATTCTATAAATGTTACATTATCAAGCGATCTCCTTCTAATTTTTCAAATAAAATATAATTAAAAAAATAAAAAAATCATTTTATTAAATCCAGTTCAATATATTTAGCTTTGAACTAGATCCGGTCCGACCAGAAATACTCTACTGTTCACCTACACAGTGGAGAGTCACACCCCAATCTTCGCATGAATAGTGGGGTGTAACTCTCCACTGTACACTTATGTAATCAGTAAAGAGAGCAACTCTTCACTTAACAGAAATGAAACGAGAAGTTTGCAAAAATTGTTTGCACAAAACCTGCGATGAAATATCAGATTTCTATGGGTCCTATAGCCAAAATGCAGCTACTGAAGATAAGCAAATATTATATATTGTTATTATATCATAAAATAAATATTAATTATATTAAATATTTATTATTATTTTATTAAATTATCTATAATTTTTCATGTATAAAATCTATTCGACAAAAACTATAGTTTTATTAATTTTTTAAACACACAACAACATCAAGTAAAATATGATCACGAATAAAATTAAAATTATAATCAAATTCTGTAAATGTTACGTAATCAAGTGATATTCTTTTAATTTTTTAAATAAAATATAATTAAAAATTTTAAATTTAAATTTTTTCTACTGGCTCAAATCTGGTTAATGGATTTAACTTTGAAGTGGACTTGATTCGACAAGAAAATCCAAGTACTTAAAAACCAAAATCATAGTTTAAAAAGTAATATATAATTATAATATAGCTAGAAGGGAACAAAAATGAAAATCAAATACCTAAACAAAATCTAGAGATCAGATGGGAAGTAACCAGAGTTATAAACGTTTATTAAGATTTGCAATTATTAATAAATAAAAAGGAAAGAAAACAAATAAAATAGCTCTGTAAAAATACGTGGAATTTTAAGATATTGGTAGGGCTCACGCATTAAGCAGATTGAGAGAGGCAGGAACGCAAGGAGCAGCATGTAATTTCAGCTTCAACAAAATAGCATTTTCACGGCAGATAATGATAAGATTCATGCATAAAAATCATGGCTGATTTCATAGCCAAATGATATGTTTGCAACTGTTACATAATAAACACAATCATAAATGCTTAGTCAAACAGGTTCTCAGTATAGTTTGGAAACATAGCGCGTTCATGAATTTTTTTAAAAAAATATAAAAATTTAAATTAATTTATTTTTTTATATTTTTATTTCATTTTGATTTTGATTTACTAATATTAAAAATATTTTTAAAAAAAATATTATTTTAAACATTCCTAAATAAAAAACACTTTAAAAAACAACTGCTTGGATACTCTTTTAAACAAAGTTCAAGACTTTTTTTAATAAATATTTGTATTAATTTTTCTATATGTTCTTTAATTTAATTTAATGTATTTGATAAATGGTTAAATAATAAAGATGATTTACGGTAAACGTAATTTCTACTGTATAGGCTAGAAACTTCAAAGCAGACTATTAATGAAGTGCGGCAGTATAAAAATAATAACAATATTAATTATGATGTAGGGGATAGAAAAAAAATTAAGAATAATTTTTTTAAAATAATTTTTTATTTAGAAATACATCAAAATAATTAATGTATTTAAAAAATAATTAAATAATAAAGATGATTTACCGTAAACATAATTACTACTCTATGGCCTAGAAACTTCAAAGGCAAACTATTAATAAAGCGAGGCAGTATAAAATAATAACAATATTAATTATGATGTAGGAGATAGAAAAAAAATTTAAGAATAATTTTTTAAAAATATTTTTTATCTAAAAATACATCAAAATAATTAATATATTTGATAAATGATAAATAATAAAAATGATTTACCGTAAATGTAATTACTACTCTATGGGCTAGAAACTTCAAAGGCAAACAATTAATGAAGCGGGGGCAGTATAAAATAATAACAATATTAATTATGATATAGGGGATAGAATTTTTTTTAAGAATAATAATAATAACAACATCCCTCACTCACACCAAAAAAAAATGAGATAGCAATCACAAAATATATACCATGAAGGTTTGGTTGGTTAGCTACCTCAATTTTTTATTTAAAATTAATCTTTTAAAATCATTTTCATTTGTTAATATTAAAAATAAATTTAAAAAATAATATTTTAATATATTTTAAAATAAAAATTACTTTGAAACATAACAATTAATACTCTCAAAAAAATCATTATAGTTAAACACTAGTTCAGTATCCTATATGTTATTTTAAGAAACTTTTTAATAATATTTTTTGAACTTGATTTGATTTATAATGGTGATTGTCAACTTGACCTCCGGTACAGTAAGGTTTTAAATTAAATTGATAGAAGATGACTCGGTATAATTCAGTTGATCTAATAAATACATTAATAACTAGATTAGTTCAATTAAAATTTAATTTGATTTTTTATATAAAAAATAAAACAACATTAAGTTAATTTTTTTTATAAAATAAAATATTAAAAAGGATAATGTTTCAAGTTAATTTGTTTATATGTTCAACAATTTTATTTTTAAAATTTATTTTTATTTAATTATATAATAAAAAATAGACATTCACATAAAAAATAACAAATAAAACTATAGAGGGAAAAATGTATTTTTTTCTAATTAATGTAATATTTATGTAATATTTTCTATAATAAAATAGTTTTTTTATTAACAACATAGTTCATTGAATAAGAAATTCAAAAAAAAAAAGCTACAACGCTTTGAATTAAAAATGGAAGAGCATATATTATTTTGAGAACAATTGAGAAAAATTATAAAAAAATTGAATAACAGATATTTTATTCTCATTCATTATTAATAATCAAATTATTTTAAAAATTCTATATATCAATCCAATACATAATTATCTATAAAAACAATAGATAATATCATCATAAAAAAGCTCTAATTATGATAAAAATTGATAATTGTTTTGAATAAACGGCAGCAACAGTTAACATAAAGGTTTATTAAAAAATTTAATCTTTTGAAATTACTGTATCTCTTCAATCTAAACTCTATTTTCTTAATGCATCTCTTTATTATTTTAATCTTTATTATTTTAATGAAAGCATGCTCTCTAATCAAAAGTATTGTTTTTTAAATAATAAATTTATTATGATCTTAAAAGAAAATTTCAATAAAAAAATATTAAAAAAATATTTCAATATATTACACGTGACCAAGCCAAAACAATTAATTAATGTGATAAAATCAGATTAAGAATCTATTATAAATTGTGATACACAACATGGCATTGTCAGACACCTATATTTATTTTTTTAGTATTAAAAAATAAGTTATTTTGAGGAAAATAAAGATTTTATTATAATCATTATCTAATAATATAAAAAAATTATAAATTATAAATTAGACACTAATCTCAAAGATTCACATATTAAGTTAGTTATGATTAAGAGAAATTCGACATCACTCTTGAAACATCATTTCAAATTAAGGTTATCCTTGTTTGTGTTTTTTTGTAATTTTATTCAATTGCTATTATATTATAACTTATTTTTAATTTGATTTTGAGGTTTAACATCGATCCCTAAAAATAGAAAACATCTTAAAAATGACAACAATTCCTAAAAATAAAAGACTCATCAAAATGTTGATATTTAAATCTAAAAATGAGAGTTATGTTCAAGTTGCAAAAAGAAAAATGGGCATAATCCATGTTTGTTTTTGTTTAGATTGACATTGGTTTATTTTTTACATATATATATATATATAAAAGATGTGTCAACAAATAATGTTTATTCTTAAAAAAAAGAGATTATAGTGGAATAGCTAAAAAATATGTATAACCTGTATCTAAGAATTAGGCTTTAGACACTCACATGATATATGATGACAGGATAACTTAAGCGTTGGACCCATATCTTCATTCTTTTTATATTTATGTCAAGTATTTTACAAAATACAAAAAAAAATACAAATACATGTATAATAAGACAAATAAAATATTCCTAAAAGTCACAAAAATTACCTGAGTATCACTGTATAGAAAAAATATTGAAATTCCCTTTAATTTCACCAAAAATTATGAATAGTCATAATGGCGCATGTAGCTCACATGCAACTATTTAAGGAAAGTGATCTCTATATCTCCTAAGGATTTTAGATTTCATTTTGAATTTATCTATATTCTACACTTTAGCCCAACCTTTATCGAATAAGCTCTAGATGATTATAGCATGGAACGATAAAATTACTAGTTAACTTTGATCCTATAGTGGCCAAAAGGATCACATTTAGAGTGACTGCTTATTGAAAGAGTTTTATGTCTACGAGAACGATCTCTAAAAGGACTAAGAGATTATTAAGGTGGAAAACTTTTTAAGTCATTTTGTCCAACATCCTCTAAATAATACAATTATCTCATGACCAAAAGGATTGCTTGTAGTTGAGAGGTTTAGACTAAATAGTTACCTTATTTGCTAGGACTTATTGGGGTGGCAAAGCCCAATATTGTCTCTGGGATGCAAAGATAGCTTGGGTAAAAGCTTGCTCTTGATTAATAAGTTATGAAACTTTGATGGAGTAGATGTACTAGCAACTGCAGGGAGTTCTATAACATGTCTTATCCCCTATTTTTTTAATTACTTGCCATTAATAATGATTAGAGATGTCAAAAACTAGTTTTGAAAAACCAATTGATAGCTTTTTAATCAATTTCTTATAAAACGATGTCAATTAATGATGTTCTAAAATCCAATATACTTAATAATATGAGTTTTTTTTTAAGTATTTGGATAAAGAATGATCACATGCTTATGTTAATGTTTCCATCTGCAGAGTTCAAGAAATTAATGATTAGTGATGGAAGACCTAATACTTGCAAAATAATCTTCTAAAGTAGGATTTAAGGTTCCTCCAATGATAACGTCAATGACTTTGAATAAAAATTTCAATAAATAAGATAATGAACTTTAAATTATTTAGAATAAAAGTGTTTGTTTGTAATTATATATGATAAATGCTTTATAAAACAAAAGTATGAATATAGAATGATAAAGCCAATGACTTTAAATAAAGATTTCAATAAATAAGATAATGAACTTTAAATTATATAGGAAAAAATTATTTATTTGTAATTATGTATGATAAATGCTTTATAAAACAAGAGATGAATATGGAATAGAAAATATATAAACCATTTACCTAAATGGTTCAAATGATATATAATCTCTGAACTTTATCATGTTACATGAATAAAAGAGTTGAAACGTCATCTCCTCCTAATAACATTAATGCTGATAAATATCTCTTATACAATATTAATAATAAATAAATAAATGAATATCACTTGTATAATATTAATTTTAATAAAAATATGATAAGTTCTCAGAAGATTTTTGTGCACCTTTGAACATAAAGAGATAATCATTCTTGACTCTTAACATTTTATGTTAAAAGACATAAAGACAAATGTATAAATTCTTGTGACCCAATATAAGACCTAAAAATATTACCAACTATATATGTATTTGGATTTAGAATGACTCTAAACCCAAGGGTTAAGAGTTTGAAACCTTATTAAAATTATATGCACTTGAGCTCAACATGATGCAAACCGCAAAGAAGTTAGGTCTAACACCTTGCCACACTCACATGCACTTGGGTTCAGTGCATAGCTGAACCCAAGAAATTGGGATCTGATATCTTGTTACACCAACATATACTTAGGCTTAGCATGCAACTAAACTCAAAAAAGTTGGGTCTAATATCTTGTTAAACCCACGTGTACTTGGGTTTGATATGGGTTTAATACATAGTTGAACATAAAAAAAATTAGATGTAGCACTTTGTTAGACTTGTATGTGCTTAGGTTTAACATAGAGCTCAACCCAAAAAAGTTGGGTCCAACATCTTGTTAAACCTGTATGCACTTAAACTCAGCGTGTAGTTAAACCAAAAAAAATTAAGTTTAACATCATGTTAAATCCACATGTATCTGGGTTTATTGCATAACTAAATTCAATAATGTTTAGATCTAGCATTTTGTCAGACCGATACATATTTGAACTCGGCATATAACCAAACCAAAGGCAATTGGATCTAGTATTTTATCAGACGCACATCCATTTAAAACCCAATGATATTTGAATCTGACACCTTGTTAGCGTTACATACACTTGGACAATGCGTAGTTAAATCCAAGAATGTCAGGTTTGTAAGTAAGTCAAATCCATGTAATATGGGCTTGGCATTCTAAATATATTGGGTTATTATCATGTCTTTAACCCTTTTAATCATGAATTTTTTAAACATGTAAAAATACATGGATCCATCATATACATATATACTTACATTCACGTGTGTGTATTCCTAGTATCAAATAAAGTAAAAGGTTGTCATTATCTAACTTTCTATATAACATAGTATAACATGTTTAGTAGTGTAGTTGCGGTTACTTTTTAAAATGTTTTTCACTCAGAAATGTATAAAAATCATATTTTTTATTTTAAAAAAATTATTTTTGACATTAGCATATTAAAATGATTTAAAAAAATAAAAAAATATTAATTTGAAACAAAGAAAAAATAAAAAAATTATTTTTTAAAAAATACTTTTAAAACATGAACATAAATGGTAACGATTCCTTTATAATAGAAAAAAAAATATAACTATAATACGTCATGTTATTACATTAATGAGACGAATAACAAGAAGATAGTCTTACCTTATTCTTATGGTGCATATGTTTTGTATTTTGAATATTTGTATTGTATTTTGCATAAAAATATAATTAAAAATCCTCTATACCAAACATTTATATTTTCCAATCACGTAAAACACTGAAGTGTCATCCAATAATATCATGCGGTGTATTAAAAAAAATTATAACGTCATTAAATATTTAACAGGGAAAAGTAAAAGAGTTTTTAATTAAAAAAACTTGAATCAAAGTTTCTTACAGTATATTTCTTTTTTACTGAAATCAATTAAAATCTCATATTAGACTTTAATTTATCACATTTTCTTTATTAACCTTGCAAGATCATAAAAAAGAAATAAGTTTTTTTTATTCTAAATCCATAACAGGTTCCTTGAATTATTAAAAAAATTATGACAATACTAGAGCTAAATTATATGTCATTTATACATTTATTGATAAAACTAATACATAACATATTCAAATTCTATATCGTGGACTTGTCACGAACACATGTCAAGAGGAGTTAACCTAATCAATGATGCTAGGTCAAAATTCACAAGCTAATGATCAGGGACGCAAAAACAAGAGATGTCAATGATGTGGGTGGATATCACATAAGTGAATTTCTAGGAAATATGTGAAATTTAATTGGAAAAAAGGATCAAAATGCAAAAAGAACAAAAAAGGAAAAGACGAAGAGAATTTGCGAGAATTAAGAAGAGAAGATGCCCCTTGTTGTCTCAATTATTTGCAAACATTTGGCCTGTGTGTCTGTATCCTTGGTGATTGATTAGCTTACAAAGACACTTCAATAAGTGTGGGACTCATTTGACCCCCTAACAACCGGCTTTCTTCTTTCTGCGTTGCTTGCTTCTTGATTGGAAGGCTGTTTATGAGGACAAGCAACACCAATTTTGGGTGTGTGAATTCTCATTTGGATTCCTGGGTCCAATTAAGCTCCCATGTAAACTCAGTGTTATATATATCTCTTATACACATCTA